>VYXB01008746.1:380302-412918 GCA_013397135.1 Pachyramphus minor
TTTTTGTAAAACAAATCTTGTTTCTGATTCTGCTTGGCCCCAGCCATGCTGCCTGCATAATAGCAAACCCGGACACAAGGCTGTTTAAGTGAGTATGCTACCTCTGCTCTGAACCTTGCGATACGAGCCTGCCAAGCATTAAATCCCTTTATAATTATCTTCTTTATATAACACTTCATGCTTATCATGCTTCATTGGATGAGACGCTCATTGGGTTAAAAATAGGGGTTTAGAGACAAAAAGCAATTGTGTTTGTTTTATTTTTCCTGTCTCCTCTTTCCTCCCCCCCCCCCCCCACCTCACCTCTTTCCAGTCCAGCTGCTCTGAAACATCAGCTCTGGAGGGGCTCTGATGCAGGAGCACAGGAAAACAGCACCAGTTAAAATTGAACAAGTTTAGGTTGGGGTCCTTGTGGGAAGAGGCAAGCGTGTGAGAGCAGTCAGGGAGGCACCAGTGTCTGTCGTGGGGACCCTGCACCCAGGCAGGTGGGTCAGGGTGGGAGCAGAGTGTGTGTGAAGCCAGAGGATTAGCACGGGCCTGAAAGGGAAGGAGCCACGCTTAAGCTGGTATGTCAGAGGGAAACAGAAGCTGCTGTGAATTCACACCACAGGATAAGCACTTCCCAGCCCTTCTCCACAGCGTCACACCATTAATAGGCTTTGCCTGGAAACAAGAACATCTCATAGCAAAGACAGAATTAAAAAATTAACTTGAGTCATAAATGAACTAACCCTTTGTGTTCTGTGAGAGCATGATGCTGCTGGTGGGTCCAGTCCTAGAGCAGCTCGTGTGAACTGAAGAGAGGATCCAGGAAGCAGAACTGAAGCATGGAATTGTCAAAGCCAGGCTGAGAAAGAGCTGCTAGGCTGTGCTGCTTGTGTCTAGATTTTTATCTTTGTTAGGTTTTAGTCTTTTTCACTAATTCAGTAAATGTAATACTGTGTTTGTACTGTATACTGGTGTTTGTACTGTATACTGGTGTTCAGTGTTGCAAGGGTGCAGAGGTACTTGCTCTATTTCATCCCTCTGGGTTTTGATGGCGGAGAGCTGGGCTGTGTTCCTTTATTCCACTCCCTCTGTTGGGTTCCATGTGCCAGTGGTGGTCTCAAACACTTCTAACCACTGTGCAAACTGTAATTGTATCAGTGTCTTCGCAGGGTGGTGGTTAATGAGGCTCAGCGAGGCAGGCTGACTGTACAACCTCAGACCTGGGGGAAGGTGGTATCTCTGTTTAGTGCAGCTGTTGTCCAGAGGTTTGGTCTAATTTCATGCCTTGGGGCAGTCTTCTGTAGATTTCATCATCTTCATATGGGAAGGAACTCTTATGTCTGTTGATCCTGTGATGTTTTAGAGCTGAACCATCTACAAACCCCACGAGTCTGCTGGTTTCAGGGGCAGTAGCATCCCTACCCCATAACCAGTAAAAAACCCCAGGAAGGAATTTTATTCCTATGCTGGGGGTGCAGTTTAAGCATCTTGCCATTTATGTCTTTTTGCCTGCCCCTTTTCTTTTTTTTTTCTTTTTTTTTTCCCTTAGTTTCAGAAATGCTGTTAACTTTAATTTGTAGAGTTGCTTCCTGGGAATGAAAAATCGATGGGGGGCTATCGCAGTGTGAAATTCGACTGTCACTATTGAGCTATAGAGTTACCAAGATGTCTTAGAAGGTAAAAAATAAATCGTGGCCCAGCAAGTGCTCAGCTGTGCTATTTCAAAGGGGATATGAGGCTGATGGTCTGTTAGAGGGTACTTCAGTTAGATGGATGATGATTCCCTGTGAAATATTGGAGTTATTCCATAGGTAAAAGAAACTTTAGCTTATAAAACACAAACAGCTGCCTTCTAGCAGACGAATTCTTCCCTTAGATGTGTGAGCAGCTTGTCAGAGAGAGGATTCGTCCCTAAAATTAGCCTGTTGTGTTTAACAATGTCTCTGATGGACCATTGTGGATCTTGCTATGTTCCTTCTGAAAATATTTTGAGGATGTGACTGTTTATTCCCATCCCTTAGCTACACTGCAAGAATTAAGAGGCAGGGACTGATATTTTTTTAGGAAATGTTTGTATGTTGCCCAGATGCTCTCAAGAGAAAAGTAACAATTATTTTTACGTAGGCTGCGTTGCCTGTTTGGATGGAAATGTTCCTTTGAAAAGCAGGAACAGGATCATGTTGTGCCCCATCCACTGCCAGTTTGCTGTTGCTCTCCTGCATCTGCAGAGGGGCAGCCCTGGCTGCACAGGCTGGCTGTGTGCTGGTGGTGACAGGGCTACTGCTTTCCTTGGCACTCACTGCCTGTTGTGGCAGGACCCAGTAAGTGTTTGTGCTGTGCCAGCTGCTGTATGACAACAGGATGATTGTAATTACAGCTCTTGGTAGTTTATGCATTTCTTAGGCTACAGTTAGTAAGTATAAATATGAAACAGTATTTAAAAAAAGACCCACTAGTTTGTGTTACACCTCACTAAACCATGTCTGGGACAACTGTAGGGTTGGTAATTATTTCTCTTACACTTGCATGCACAGCTGCAATACCGCTGAGGGGAGCTTACGGCTGCAAGGAGTGTTAAGCCACATTTAGTTAAAGCTTGGTAAAGATCTCCCGAAGAATTGACTGACAGAAGAATTCATTATGCTTTCGTATCTCCTTCTCTGCTGTAACACAGAACCCAGCACTGCCTTTACAGAAGCAGTGTAATTGCTGGTAACGTAATTAAAGTAGTTTAATATCTGTGCTGATTTTTTGCCCTCACTTCAGTGTCAACACTTGTCCTAACGTTACTCCACACCACTACTTGCAGTTCATCCTGTTTTTCTATTCTCTTCTTTCTTCCTTTTTGATGGTTTTTGCCTGGAAAAAGCTGTTATTTCCCTCTCTGTTGCATAAGCATTCCAGCTTCTCCCTCAGATAGCCGGCTCATGACCTGTCCTTCCACTGCACTGCTGGTTTCCTCTTCCAGCTCTGGGACCACAATTGGTTATGTGATACTAATGTGCCGTGGCCTCCTTTAATAGCCTCATGTTTCTTTTTGAAGGCACGATTACCTTAAATGATGCTAATTGTGATCCTTTCTTTCCCCGTAAAGGAAACAGCAACAGTGTAAAAGTTCTGGGGCCGCACTGCCCTTGTGTACCTCCAATCAGCGGTCATGAATGGAGGTTCTGGAAAGCATATCACCTCCATGCTAAAGCCCTTAAAAGGCTATAGATGAGTCCAAGTGCTGCTGTAGTAGCATAGATATTTCCTGTTTATTTCGGTCGTTTGGATGTGGGCCATGGGAGTAGAAGGCATTTATTTAATCGCTTGCAGAAGCTGGCTGCAAGACTCGTCTGCGTGTCCAACCTTCTGAGCACCTTTCAGCCCTAGGAATCTGCTGTTCCTCTTTCACCTTCATGGATATTTTGTAATTTTGTGCCCTAATCGTCCAGCTGAAGCTACCAATAATCCCAGACCAGCTCCAGGCCACAGTAAGATGACAAGTTATGGCTGCCGTAAGTCTTCCAGTATTAAAATAGACCTGCCTAGCTATACGTGGAGTTTGGTCATAATCCAAATATGTTTACTTGTGGATGGAAGCAAGTTTCAGTAGGCTGGAACCTCTAACCTGTGTGCCTCAGAGGAGCTGCATTTTCTGTTTCCACCGTCTGCCTTTTGTTGGACCTGGCTTGTACTTTGGTTTGCATCATGATGCACCTTCACAGATCTGTTAAAAATACAATTAGGGTCACCAGCATGAAGGATACATTTGAAAAGTGAACCGAGGCATTAACACATTAGCTGAGTAATTATTTCTTTACAGAATGATTTTCTAACTCAGCCTGTGCTGCCTCAACAAAACCTTGCTGCAGCAAACACTTTTCTGTAGCATTGCTTTTCCCTTTATCGCCAAATCTGCTCCAGAAAAGCAATGGGATTGCATTTATTTTCTCTTTGGAACAGGGGACATAGTCTCTAAATCTAAATCAGAATGACCCACGCATTCTTTCTCCCAGCTTTCATGTCGAACCATAATTGCTCAAATGACACATTTAAAATTTTGGCGCAAGCTCAGACTTTCACTCACCACCTTTTTAAATCAGTCCCAGTGGCCAGCAGATACTGCGTAGCCCTACAAATGCATCCAAACATGCTGACTCCGAGGCTCCTTCCATTCTGAATGATCAGCAGTGCCATCTGTCTCTGTTTTGATTGGGGCTGGGCACATGTGTCCCAGCGAAACACGGGCCAAAAAAAGGGAAGAGAAAGAGCCAGTGCCTGAATTTACTTCCCGCTTCTGTAAAGACATTGTTTGGTTCTGTGTTATGGAGGCGGGGGAGATATGAAAGCAAAATGAATTTTTCTGTCATTAAATTCTTCAAGGAATCTTTACCCAAGTCCCTACTAAATGTGGTTTAAAATGCCTTCTTGCAGCGGTAAGCTCCCCTCAGTGCTATTGTGACGGTGCATGCAAGTGTAGGAGAAATAATTCCTCTGTGGGGAAAAAGAGACAACATTTTTTTTTTTTTGGTTTGCATCAAGCTGAAATTAGTCAGAAGCAAACTCTGAATTTGGCAGGCAGATGCCAGTATTAACAAGTTGTGCAAGCAAGTATAAAATAGAGGCGCTCGTGACTGAGAGCGCCTCAGTGTTGTGTGTGTGTGCCCTTGCATGCACCCCGCTCCAAATTCACAACTTAGAACACGGAAATTAGAATGGGGAACATTGCATTATTCATAACTTGGCAACCAGAAGCCAGGGCAGTTTGCCAAAGTAAACTATTCTCTATAATTACAGGTGAAGCAACATTCTTTAATATCTTACAATACAAAAACATACATTAATCAAGGAAAGAGGGCTTTTTTTCCTAGAGGACAATAAATTAGCATCCTTGCCAATTTTCTCAATACATTTGACAATGTTTTACAGGATTATAAGTCAGCCTCTTTAAAGAAGGTTAGTCTAAAAACAAATAAACTCAATAAATGAGATTTTTAGCTAAATAAAGGGGAAGCCAGCTCCTAAAACGTTGATGTCTTGCCAGAAGATTTGCTTTTAGCACTGGCAGTCTTGTAGACCAAGGGTCTAAACTTCACTTGGTGTGATTTGACATGGCTCTACTGTAAACAGCTTTGCTGGGCCATTTTTTACAGCAAGGGAGCTGGCCCCTTCTGCTGTAACCAGCTCATCTAGTGAAATAAAATCTCAGTACATGGTGCCAATCCAGTAGCCCACATGTTGTGGGGTGGTTCAGAGTCAATCTGCCACCAGCCTGACACTGGGCTTTTTTCAGAGAGTTAAGATACTGAAAATGCCTGAGCTGTGCCTGTTTCCTTTTAAAGCCACCTGTCACTTTTCTTTTTCAAAACTTTCTTATCAGTGTGTTTTGCTTGTTAGTAACAATGGTTGGGGTTTTTTTTTAACTTCATGTTATGTTCTTGCACTCCAGAGAGTGTAAAAGGCCTTTGAGTCTGTGGATCTCCCACTGACTTCAGTGGTGCTCGCCCACGTCTGCCAAAATAAAGTCCCTGCACCCTTAGCTCTAGCCCTTCCTGCAGGTGATGCTTGGTAAATGGAAAGGGGGGGGCAAATTCTTTTGTCACTTTGAAAACTGAAGCAATTCTTATCCCAAAACAGATAAAGGTGTTTATAGCTAGTGTTTGAAACTCAGATAGTGAGGGAGTTGTGTTGAAGGCAGTGTATGAGTGAGAGCTGAGACAGCATCACTGTGCTCTGCTGTTTCACAGTGCTACCAGTGTCACAGAGCTACGTACAGCATGTTAACAGGCTAACAAAACAGGGTCTCATCTATGAAAAAGTTACCCTTTTACCCAAATGTAAATTGGCTATGAGAGAAGGCTTGCAGTTACATGATTGTGCACTGATGTTGGGGTCATTTTTTGGATCTTTTTTTCAAGTCTTAAAAGATTTGTGCCCCACAAAGTGAGGACTGCAGCAGGCTTTCTTTCTCTCCTACGGTGTAATAGTGGTTATGATAATTGTCATCTACAGTCATGGTTGGATATGGCCAGGGGCAATTTCTCTGCTCCTGGAATCTTACTTAACTTGACTCTGCCGTCAAAGCATCGACCAGTCTGTTTCTAATATTTATGATATGTAAGCTGCTAGTGACCTGACCTCTGCCCTTGGTGCAGGGAGGTGGCATGTATGTTCTGCTGGGATCAGCTTCTCCACTTTGTACAGCGGAAGATAAAGGCTTTGTTTAAAAATAAATACATCACTCTAGGGTTTGTCAGTGGTACTGTACATTTTCCTCTCTGCCAGTCGGTGTTTACAGGCATAGGAAAGCAAAAATAAATGTATGAGGAAGAGAGAAGAAGGTCAGAATATCAAGTGTCAAAAGTAGCCAATGAAATTTTATTGGTAGTGCGTTTAATCAGTGCTAAGCGTTTTTTACAAGGTACATACAAACAGTGGAATTGTAAAAATTTATGGAATGCTGTGTACAGTGTGGCCGTTTATGAAGAAAGGGATATTTATATCCAGTTGAAATAAACCAAAGGGGAATGTTTTATGGAGACGCCTGAACAGCAGGATACATCAAGTTAGGTCTAGATAAGGTGAGGATGGAGTATTTGCAGGGGCTTGCTGATCTTTGAAGTGTTTTTCTGCTTCTTCAGCAGCTAATACTCTGCATCTTTCTACGGCTCTCAAATAGGCAGGATGCTGGATGCAGTACCTGTGTGGTGTTTGTGTTTTTCTGTACAATGGAAAGGGAACACAAGTGAACAGCTGCTACTGGTATCTGTGGTACAAGGCTCTCGCTCTTGGGCTCGTTCCAGTACAACAGTTTCTTGAGCAGCCCTTAATATCCAGCTGGGAAGGGTTAACTGAAGCCAATCACTCTGACATCAGCATTTTTTTGTTTCCTTTTTGGTCCAGTATTTTGTTGATGATAAAGCACAGACTTAGTCAATTGAGAGATTCCAGAGCTGCAGAATCAGAGATAATTTAATTAACGGAATTGCCTGTGATTGCCCACTGGGACAGCGGGTAGGAATTGCTCGATTTAATTTGGAGAAACAAAGATCACATGCATGCTAATGTTTAACAAATAACCAGTGTTTGGGTTAAAGTTTTTTTGCTAAGAGGGGGGCAGCCATTTCCCAGGGGAGATTTCCCAGGAGGTGATTGCTTCCCAAGAGCTCAAAGCTATAGATAGGTCTTTTTTCCTCCTCCACGGTATTTTTGTGCACTTCTGGCCTTTTACCTAAACAAAGCAAGGATTTGCTCAGAGAAATAAAATTTGTTCTTGTTTTCAGTGCTCAGGGGAAAATGCTGTGAGTAGTAGAAAAATGTGTGTTGGGCACAAAGATTGAAAATTACCACACGCTGTCTTGCCCAGTCTCACAGACTTGCTCCTTGGTACCCAGCATCCTCAGCTGCACCTGCCAAGCTGTGGAAGAGTTAACCACGAAATCTAGAGAGAAGTACAAGACCCAGCTTCCTCCACAAGGAGCCCTCCCTTCTTGTTTTTGCTGCTGTGTAAATGTTCTCTCTCAGTGGTGGTGTAGGTCCACAGCAAGTCTCTGTCATGGGGGTGCCCTCTTGGTAACGGCCTCAGCCAGCGAGGACAGTTTAGGTGCCAGGGAGGCCACTTGCACCTGCTGGAGGAGCATCAGTGCTGGGTCTCAAGGTATTGCTCTTGGCAGCAGTCGTGCTCAGCAGGCCTCTCTGGAGGCTGATAAATGACGTTATCCAAACGCGTCAAATCGGAGCGCTGAGGCGCAAAATTGTTGAGAGTCCTGCTGCATCCAGCACGAGGTCAAGGCAAAGCAGAGAGCCAATTCCTTCTTCTCTGTAATTCCCTCTGCCTCACTTGGCAGGGTAACTTGTACACAGCCTTACCCTGTCCATGGAGCTTGGCTTTCTGACCCTCACTCCACCCTGGCGTTACCCTGTGAAAATACTGCCCAAGGCTGCTCCCAGCTGTGTCCGGGCAAGCACACACGAGGTGTGCACACAAGAGGGAAGCCTGAGGGAGTTCCCAAGGTTGCTGCTGCAGGAAGAGTTGCTCCTAAGCGATGCTTATCTTTAGGATACAAGCAGCAGGTTGACGGTAAAATGTCACTAAATGGAATGGCATGTGTCCCAAGTGTGCTGGCCACCACAGGAGCCAGACACATGGGAAGTGACTCTGGTCTTTATTCCATCCCTGGAGGTAGTTTCAGTTTCCTTTATTTACTAATGTTCTCCCTATTTCCCTTGACCTCATTTCCTCTGGCTTTTCGGAAGCAACCATGCAATTATCACTCACTTTGGGTTGACCCTTGGCCGCCACGTCCCTTGTTGCTGCTGCTCCGAGAGGTTTTCCTGAAATCTCAAGTGCAACATACTCACTTGTGGCCAAAACTCCTATCTCTCTCATGAGGTAGGAGCTGTGTCTCCAGCAGCTGCGCCGTGTGTCAGGGTTTGTCCTGTGAGCACACTTGGGAGGGAGAACATGGAGTTTAAACTCTGTCATAGCTGAGCTTTGATCAACGCTGGGAGATACTGCAGTGGCTAAAGCTCCCTCTCTTACCAATGCACCCCAGTCTTGTTAATAAATGTATATTTAACAATGTCTGGAGCGTATGAAGTGATAATAACTAAATCAATACCTCCCACATTGATTGTCCAGGATCCCTACAGCGTGACGCACGCAGCGGTGCGGTAATTTTCCAGCTAACTAGCACCCTGATCTACAGCCCTCCTATTGATTGGCCATTGTATCAAGCAGCCTCTGAGCATTATTGCTTGTGCCTCTATTCAGCCTCCTTTTCTGATTCATTCGTTTATTACTGGACAGGTGCGATTATCTCAGAGGCTTTCCAAAATTGGCCGATGAGGGTCAACCATTTAGATTTCTATAAACAAGCCATTTTCTATCTTCTCTAGTTGTTGCAGTGGCAAATTTTTCCTATTCAGGCTTTGGCTGTTACTGGGGTTGAATGGGTGTTTGCTTGTATGTGCTCAAGGAATCAACTTTTCTGTTTTCTTGCTGAGTCACCTACCCATCAGAGGAGGATGGATAGCTCCACAGATGGTAAAAGGAGAATGTAGCAAGGGTTGAGGTTCTGCTTGCCACCTGCTCTGAGCAGGAGTCACACTCACTGCCTTTACACTTCCAGTGTGCCCTTGTGCGTGCAGGAAGGAGAAATGGATTCCAGGAAGCCAAATTCAACTTCAGCCTTCACCCAGCATCAGTTTGTTGGTGGGCCAGACTGGAAGACAAACAATTTTTTTTTCAGCCAGCAATAGTCTTCAAGCTATAAATAAATAATTCTGTTTCTTCCTTAGAGAAAACTGACACCTTTCTAGGTTTCCTTTGAAAATACTAACAACTCTTCCTTGGGGGTGAGAACTCAAGCTGGGATATGGTAATAATTCATATCAATGGGTAGGAGCAAGTGGGTGTTTCACAGCAGGGAAGGCTGTCTCCTCCTGAAGCTCTTTCATCTTGCTCCAAAGAATATTTATTGATTCTAAGACTTGAATCCACAGTGTTCCTGTCCCCAGACAGTCCTTACCCACTAGGCTATCATGGGACATGTGTATTTCTTTGCCTTTTTTAGCAGTTTTAAAATTGTTACCATTTCCTAGCAACTGTCACTTCCAATGAATCTCCTTCTGATGAAGATCTCCTCTGGTAGCTCGTGCAGAGCATGTCTGATCTGTACAAAGGCAGGAGTGAAGTTGAAGGAGCTTTGTAACACTAGTACTTAACCGTATGCACTCACATAGCTCCACTTTCTTCTGAAGTGTTATAATTAGAAAAATCATCCAAGATTTCTTTGACTAGTGCTTTTGCCAAAGGCTTGGGAAAAGCCAGCAGAATCACCTTGTGGGAGATACCCCAGGTCCCTCCTTGCGTGCTGGTGACAAGTGACTAACGAACAGAGGAGTGAGTGCGTGTGGGCAGCGAGAGAGCTGAGACTGCAGCTCACTTTGCTGGTTGTAATAATTCTACTAGACCCGTGTTTTAGTCACCTGTTGATGAATCACCCTCTAAAAAGGTAGAACACATGGGTGCCACTGTGGGTTATGTTGTGATTGGCGATGCAGCTTCTGGTGGCGAAATACTCTTCAGGTTCTTCTGAGCTGGAGTCTGCTTGGACAGACCTGAAATTCGCTGATATAAATGGAAATTGTTTTGTTTTTATTCACAAGAGTGAAAGCTTTTATGTCAATGCTCTAAACCTTTTCTGGGGAGTGCTTGAGGGCCCCTCGCTATGCCTGGACTGTGTAGAAATTGGATTTTGCAGCATGCCCAGTGACACATCCTTGTCTGTAATGCTCCCTGCATCTCCTTTGCTAAGCATTGCTGTCTGCCCTTGCTTTTAGGCTGGCAAGTTGCTCTTTTCACCAGCCTTGCAGAACCATGAAAATACACTTGCCTGCCCTCAGCACAGCGCCCCTGTGACAAAAGAGAGAATGTTGCCCATCAAAAATGACCCTAGGAAATGGGAAAGCAGATTGTGAAGCTGCCTTTATAACCACCCTGTTGGCAGTGTACAGTGCTTTTGGTTTCTCCTTTTTTTTCAGTATTAGAACCCAAAAAGCCAGGGCTTTCATTAATATAAAAGCATTGTGTTGGTCCTGTGTAATGAGCTGATGTTGTGTTACATCAGGCTGATGGCCAGCAAAGGCCTCCCTTCTCTGAGGGGAAGAGCAGCTCCTATTGCACACAAAAAGTTCTCAGCAACTTTAAAAGAACATACAGAACTTTGTCTCAAGCGTGTGATCCTGAATAATCTCTTAAGGGAGACAAGAAAAAAGGCAGAAAGCAAACAAAAAAAAATCCAGCAGAGATACCCGTTCTTTAAATGTCTGTCTTGTGGAAATTTGCTCTGTATGAAGCTGCCAACTCCAGCATCAGTGTTCTTTGGTGATGTGTTTGGAAGTGTTTAGTAGGACACTTTAAAGAGTTCACAGTGGGCTTTTCAGGAATTCTTCTTTACCCCAAGGTGGATGTATTAGTTTGAGTATTATGCCATTTCCTGTGCAGTACCTGTTGTGGGATCCTTTTTCCCCCAAACTCTTAGCAGTCTTGTGTGCTCAGTGATGCTCACGCTCCATCATCTTTTGCAGAATTACAGAAGACTCTGCAGTGACAACATTTGAAGCGTTAAAGGCTCGTGTCCGTGAGTTAGAAAGGCAGCTTTCCCGTGGGGACCGCTATAAATGTCTCATTTGCATGGTGAGTAGCACTCCACTTGTGGTAATGAATCAGAAATGTCTTAGTATCTTTGCTGAGGAGGGGATAAGCTTTTCTCCTTTTCTCAGGCAGAATATGGGGGAGCTCATCACCAATTAGCCTTCCAAATGAAGGTGGTCTTAGCAGCCAAACTTTATGTATGTTCCTGTGGTATTTGCAGCTGTCCATCTGTATCAGGGCAAAAAAGTTCCAACTTCAGAAGACTTTGAGCCTTCCTGTAGAACACTCCCAGATACCAAGCATCCTCTTCCTGCATGTGCACATTTACATACATAGGAGGGAGCAGAATCTGTGATCAGAGACCCACCTTCTCTGATTTGGGAACAGGAATGTTGCCTGAGCATTTAAAAATTGTTGATGCCCTGCTTGCTCTGTGCTGATGCTGTGGCCTTCCTAAAGAAGGGCAGCAGCTCCCTCTGATGGTCTGAGCCTGCAGGGCTCTGCATCTCCTGTTGGGTTTCTGTTCTGCTCAGAGCAGGAGAACTTTCTGCTTGGTGGAGAGCTCCCTCTGCAACTTCAGCTGGATGCACAGGGTTCTCTCTCCCAGCCAGCTCACGACCTGTAGCTGTGGGAGTGCAGTCTTTGCCGTTCATCCCACAGAAAGAACAACAGCTTGCTCTTGCTGCTAATTTCCAGAGGTTTCTTAGGAATGATAGAAGATCATTCTCAAGAAGGGATGTCTGCTGAAAGAGCAGCAGTATTCTTGGGATGTAGTTAAGCTGTTCCTGCAGAGCTATGAATTGTGATAAAGGTTGATCTTGCCCTGTCACTGGTTTTTGTATGATCTGCTGACCTTTCTGGTGAGAATAATGGCAGGTGGCCACAGCAACTTCAGATGCTTCTGCGATAACTGTGCTGAGCCAGGTCACCACTTGAGTGGATTATGGGCTTCCAACAGGAGTTCTGGGAAGCCCAGAAAAGGGACTGCAGGAGACTTTCAGCCTCCTCTATACAAACATTACAAAAATACAACTTACATATTACACAAAACACCAAGCAGTGTTACCCACTGTGATGGGGTTGGGAGGGAAGAATCAGTACATCCCTGCTGTGGAAATAACCTGTTTGCTTCTTCTCCTCAGGACTCCTACACAATGCCCCTGACTTCCATTCAGTGCTGGCATGTGCACTGTGAAGAATGCTGGCTGCGGACTCTGGTGAGGCTCTTGACTACTTTCTTGTTGACTTACAGCCTTTTTCCTCTCTTCTTTGATACTTTATTTCAGATCATCACAGGGAAAGGTGCTTTTTGCTTTATTTTAGGCAATCTGAGTGCTGTGCCTGCAGACTGCCCAAACTTTGCTGTGTAACACACCACTCTAGCTCTGACATGAGTGAGTTTTGTTTGAGTCGTTGTGACCAAAGTGCTCTCCTGCCTCTTGCTTGTTGCTCCACTATTTGTGGGCACAGCCATTGCTCTTTGAAGAGCTCTGTGCCAGGGACTGCCTTGCCTTAGAGTAATTTCCTGTGGGGCATCCATGCAGAGAGGTAAAGCTGTGAGAATGGAGGCCAAATCCGCTGAGATTTCATGGAATGGGTAATTTCTGAGAAATGTAATATTCCCCCGAAGCAAAGGAAATCATCTTCAGGAGAGAGGATATGGAAGGGAGCTTTTATGAATATGGATCTGTATTTTTTAGATTATTTGAAATAGCACTCTGTAGTTTTCAAGCATATGCCATCCTATTTAGAAGTTTGGGGACTGCCTTGAACGTAGAATAGGTGACCCAGCAGAGCAGCAATTTATACATTTATTAAAGGACATCAGGTTAAAATTTGTTATTTAATAAAGTGTTTTCTTTTCCTGTGTTTAAACTGTGGCGTTTATAATCAGCGTTTAATGTCCCCTCTGCAGCTGATTTTGAAACTTTCATTTTGCTTAGATTGGGGAGTGGAAAATAGTTGTGCTTTCTAGTTCTTCTGTTAGCAAGATGATACAGTGTTGGGTTGCAAAAAATGTAAAGGGAGTGCCACTCCTAAAAACTTGTTCCTGTAAGGCATTACTCTACTTTATAGAACACGTTGTGTGCTTGGAATTACGATTAAACTGATCATGCTCCTTTAAATCTTGCCTTTTAAAAGTCTTGTCCAAGAAACGTTACCAGGATGGTGAAGTGCCTGTGGGCTTGAGTACTAATAGCAACTCAATAACTTGGCTATCCCTTGGGCTGTATTTTATAGCTCTTCAGCTACACCCCGTCGCTATTTAGTTTATACGAGCTTTTGTAAACATTTTAGCAGCATGTTATAAAAGACACATATGTGGGCATGTAGCTGTGAGGTGTTGGGATGAATGTGTCATCTGCCACCTTTGCTAAGTGAAGAGTAATCTTGTCCTTCAGAGGTGCTGCAAGCACAGGATAAAACACTAACATACTTTTCTTTACTCTGAGGTCTTTGTCTTCTCCTCTTCCTGCCAGCCTCAAGTCACCTTCTGAATCTGTGGCAACAATTTCAGGCTGCTCTCAGACTCAGCAGCAACTTAGTTCAACTTCAGTCAGGCCCCTTTGTGTCATGTTCAGCAGTCACGGCTGCTCATGAGAACAGAGAAACTCGCCCCAGGTGCTCAGGGATTACCATTTTCCTTGCAGAGTGGGAGTCATCTGCCCCTAGAATTCCATGAGAAAGGTGGGGATGAAGCTGGCTGTGTGATCCACACATGGCTCTTCTGCTGACCAGGCAGGCAGGATGGGAATAGTCCAGCAAGACATCATGTTAAGACTTGGCACTTGCATAGGGGAAGCAATTAATAAGTGACTACTCATGTGTTTCCCAGTCCTAGCCTCTCCCTGCAGCCCCCAATTTATTAAACCAGGCCTTTTCACAAGGCATGCTTGCACTCCCTCTCCCATCTCAAAAAAAATCTCCCAGCCTGTGTTCGCATGTTTCTAATGTAACCATTAAAATGTAGCCTGAAGACAGCAATAAAAACCCTGGAACGCCTTGGTGCTTTTGTGTCTTGATCAAAGTCAATGTGTGTAATCTCGTTAAGACTGCCCTCCTTCCCCCCCTCCTTTTTTATGAATTTAATGGCATACAGCAGCTGGGCTCAGTGTTTAATGCTTACCAACCTGCATTGTTCTAATTAAGGTATCTCCTTTTATTTCGGGCACAAAAGAGACTCTTGTTTTTTTTAACAAGCGAGGAGCTGTGGGATAGTGTGTGTAATAATCGCCGCTGTTACCTTTCCCTGGGTATAAAGCTGGCTCCCCAGTGGGGTTGGGAGGAGGGAGCCTGCGCGTGCAGCACACATGGAAAGACTTGGCTGGGGGAGAGGGGCAGCATTTTTTTTTCTGTTGTGCAATAAACAATTTGTTGGAGTTAATAGGAGTTGGGGCGGGCAGGTTGTGCTGGGCTTCCGGCCCCTTTTGAACATTCTGGAGATCTGCCATCCCTGCTGGTGAAAAGTCCCCTTTCTCCTGTATCCCTGTGGTTCATATGCCCGGCCAAGATCTAATATTAAATTAGAGTGTGAGTGTGTCTGTGAGAGTGAGGATCATGTACTGAACAAGGCCCTGGAACTGAAGGTTCAGAGTGCCTGGGAGCACTTCTAAACCTCTGCAGGGTATTGAACACGGTGAAATTTGATGCTCGCAGATGTCTGTGGACCTAAGGTTTAAACATTTTCTAGGATATACTACAATGATCTGAGCATCTCTAGTATCCTCTGACTTCGGTGGTGTCAAACCACAGCCATGAGCTTGCTACTCCCTACTTGCTGTTTGTCTGACATTTTTCATTCACCTGCGTGCTGAGAGCTACTTGATAACTTAAAGTTATGCAGAAAATGGGACACGGGCCTGGAGTAACTTGTCTGTGATCCCATTTGGAAAGCCCTGAAAACACGTGCAGGTTCTTCAAAGATAGGAAAGGAGGTGATATTGCAGGAACAAGGCTTAGCCTGGGCAGCAGGAGGTGGGTTCATGTCCCTGAACAGCAACTGTCCTTGTGGCAGGTGTCTCTCCTCAGCTGGTTGTTGGACTGCAGCCCCGAGTCACTGGGGATGAACCTCCCTGTGGAACAATCTGCCCCTTCTCCATCCTTCCCAATTAAGTAGGAGTTAACACTAGTACAGCTACTAGTGTGTGGAATTTGTATTTTCCTTCTCTTGGGAAGGATGCTCTAACAGTAGAGATTGACCATCTGCTTTGCTGGGGGAGGTTTGGAACCTCCATCCTCTGAGGTTTGTGAGAACAGGTTTGATGTGTGTCTCGGCAGTAATTCAAGCTGAGGTGATATTTGCCAGGGGAATGGGTTGGTGAGTTCTTGACGTCCCTCTGAGCTGTAATTCTGTGATCTCCCAAACCCTGGTATCTTTCTTTAGGGAGTAAATCTAGTTAGAAGATAAGTCAGGCTGTTGTTTGCCAGTGATGGAGCTGTTTGTGGGTGCAGGGGCTTAAAGAGGACAGGTTTATCTGAGCAGATGCAGTTTCCTGAGTTTCCCCCATCATCTCTACAGCCAGAGCCAGCATTTCCCGTGGGTATTTGCTGACCCCAGGCTTGTACTTGCCTGCCTTGGGCTTGTTTAAAAATGACAACTGCAAGAGCAGGAAAAAAAAACCACTTCTAAAAAGCCACCTTCAGCATAGAATGCTTCCAGGGGATCCATCAATAGATAGGTGGGCTCTGCAGCTGACACACTTACATCTTTGCTGGATTACTGCATTCTTAGCTTTGCCACTTCAGTAACCAAGCAGGCTGGAGTAGTAGCACAAATACAGAGCAATCCTTCTGGGTGATTCCTGGTGCCTCCAGCAGCACAGGGACCTCCTGAGTCAGCAGCTGAGTGGAGGATGCTGCACTTGATCATTCATGGCGTTCCCGTGTGCAGTGAGGTTCTTTAGTCATTTATTAACATTTTTTCAGTTCTGGCCTCCAGCAGCTTGTGAGGGTGAGCTCCACCCTTTGAGGAGGCTCTGTGAAAAAAGTTTTTCTCCTGGTGGTTTAACCCCAGTACCTGACAGCTGGAGGGTACCCCACAACAGCAGTGGGGAGCAGCCGCTTCTCTGGGAATTAGTGTTTGCAGAGAAGAAGCTGCCACTTCATGTGAAGGTGTGGGTGGGAGAGAGGGCTGTCACCTTGGTTCAGAATTGGATCTTGGCACTCTATTCCTCTCCTGGCAGAAGCTGGCTCTTGGTTTGGGTCCCTCTTGCATCTCTCTATTTTGATTTTACTTCCTCTACTTGCTCTGTGTGTGTGTGCGTGTCTCTCTTTATTCTCTGTGCCTGGTAGCATATTGTGCTTGGAAATTGCCCATTTTTAGACCCACAGGACAGCAGGAAGTGCCTAAAATCCTTCCTTTTGAGTTTCCCTGCTTTAGCCAATTTATAGCAGACGTCACACCATTTTTTTTTTTTTAAGAGGCAACTTTAAGACAAACTCCTCCAATCCTTTCTGGCACCATGTAAACCCTAACGACTTTTCAACATCTCAGCTCTCGTTAATGTATTTTTCAAACTACTACCCCAAGTGATTAGCCTGTATTGTGGATCAATCACTTGCCAAATTTTAATTAAGAAAGGAGGAGAAAAAATAAACTCCATCCTGGTTCCAGCCCCGTTTCTTTGCTTTGTAACAGCCCTGGAGCAAACTTCTTGCAGCAGAGTTTTATAAACCCCTCAAAACTGGGGTTTATAATGGAAAAGCTGAGGTGGCCTTTACTCTAGCACACACAGCTATAACACATCAAGGCTTTTCCATGTAGCTATGATGAAAGGAGCAGAAGGACCTGGGGAAAAAAAAAGAAAGAAAGAAATGGCCGACAGGTGGGACTTATTATTCCACAGCATTTTTATTTCAAGGGAAAAGTTTAGTAACCCCAGCTGGCAGGTGAGCAGTGGGGGAGCAAACGCTTTTTCATTGTGCCTGTGCCAGCATGTGTGTGTGTACAAGCTTATGTGCCTCTCCACAAGAGGGGAGAGCTTAAACTCTGGTGCTGATAAACGTTGTACACCTACTCCGAAAGTCAGATGTAAGGAACAAGGTTCTGAGCAATTTCAATCTAAAAAGAAAAAAGACAGGACTTAGTTCTGAATTTAACACACATGCTTATGTGTGCGGAGGAGGACGGTTTTATTTCATAAAAAGAAAGAAAAATGCATCCCCAAGGGTCCAAAGTAATTATTTTTGCCTGAACTGTTAATACCAAGCTTAAGTACTAGAGAGACCCTGAGCCCAGCATGCCAGGTGCAGTGTTCAGGCCAGGCTGCTGAAGGTCTCCAGGCTGCCGTTGTTCCCTCCAACGTGCCCAGGCTTCAGAGCTCCAGGATGAGCTCCACTTGCCACGTGCAGGGGAAGCAACTTCCACCGCTGCCCAAAATCAGTCTGTGATCATGTAGCTTTTGCAGAAAATAGGTCAAGCTCCATGTGGTTGGGTTCTGCTTTGTGGCGTGGTTGAAGAAACTTGAGAGGCCCAGGTGCAGCTCAGCCTCAGGTGGGAGAGTGGATCCCCCTAAAGCCATCAGTGTGTGGTACGGAAAATACAGGTCAGAGATCCCAGGGTATGGCAAGATAAATCCACCCATCTTCCCTTTCCCTGTGGTGTAAAGGAACTACATGCCTTACTTTGCCATGGAAGAGAGCAGCAAAGCTGCAGTCAGTTTAATCAGGCTTGTTCTGCCATCCCTGCAGATTGTGGAGGGCTGCTGCAGACCTGGTCAGAGTGGCTTTCCAGGAACCCAAACTTGTGAAATCTCCAGCACTGAGGTGTCTGGTCTGTGTTAGCCAGGTTGTCCTTGCTAAGGGTCACACACATCTGCCCACAGCTGTCTCAGTCCAGCTCCACATCCCAGAATGGAGCACGAGGTGGAGGAGAGGGAGGTGGCAGCAGCTGAGGTTGGTTTTTAGCAGAAGCAAACTCAAGGAGGTTCAGTGCTCCTTCCCATCCTCCTGCAGGTAAATGTCTCTGACTTCAGTGGAGCTGAAAATGCAGCTGAGTGCTGTTGAGCATTGCACAGGGGCACTGAGGAGCAGGGGGCATGGTCTGAGGTGGCAGCAAGCACTGTCCATCCTTCACCCCAGACTGAAGGCAGGATGAAGCGTTCGATGGGTCAGAGCACTGGTCCTGCAGAAGGTACATTGTATCCTGGTGCATTGTCCAGACAGGCAGAAGCTCCAGCTGCTTGGTTGGATGCTTTGCTGCCTTTTGTGTGTAAGCTGTACCTGTCTTGGGAAAGAGAGCATGGACACAGATGTGGCTAGTAGTTCCATCTGGAATGCTTAACATCCCCATGCACACTTAGTTCTGCTTGTCAGGGCACACAGGAAAGCTCAAACAGGCAGCTGCCAACTGCTGTCCCCTGGACAACATGCTGTGAATTAATTCCTCATCACCTCCCTGCCACTTCCTTTGGACCCTCCAGCTACAAAGATGGTGCCGAGAGGGCAACCAGGTGCAACAGGTGCCTTGATGAAGGACCAGGGAACTGCATGGAACTGAGCAGGGACTCAGTTGAAACAGGCTATTTTGTGGCATTTGCATCCAGATTAGTGAGCCCTCCTTGGGAGTGTTGCTGTGTAGCCTGGCCCAGTGTCAGAAAGGGCAGATGTTTACATTTTTTTCGCCTTTGTATTGTTGGCACTGCAGCAGGTTTTTACTGGGACATGCAGGGTTAGAGCTTGCCCTGTCTGTGCAGGCGCAGTGGGATGATCCCTGCCCCAGAAGGCTGAAAATCTAAACAGACACAGTAGTTGTCACAGATAACTAGAAGAATATGCCCACAGGAATCAGCATCAGAGTTAGGTGCAACATCCAGAACACCAGTGGTCTGTCCCACTGCCAGTTGTCAGTCACCCTAAGAGTGATGCCTCAGGTACTTTGGGTGTCCATCACATGTTTCATTCAACTCTAGCTCAACAAGACTTTGTGTGTGGCTGGTTCAAATCTCAGGTGCAAGGGCCCTTGGTCCCCTCGTGTGTCAGGGCAGCCTTTTGAGCTGTTGAGCCACTATCAGCAAGGGCTGTCAAATGACAGCCTGATCATTCAAAAGTCCAAAGCTCATGGAATACCAAGTGTGTGAAGTCCCTGTCTGCCAGGAATAATATGCACTGGGAGCAGGGAGGGGACTGGTTCCAAACCAGTGTATAGTAGTACTCAGGGCTGCAGAGCAAACATGACTTGCACCTCTTTGAAGCTGCACCCTTGCGAATTACTGGCACCAATATAAATCTTCTGGACCTGGGACTCTTCTCTAGATTCTCCTTAGCCCAGGGAGCTTCCAAGGGAAGAGGCCACTGTCCTGCCTTTGCAGATGTTGTCACAGGGCAGAGAGAGCCTGTTCTAAGGGTGCTTGCCTTTTGTAAGCAGCAATGCCACCTCCTCTGCTAGGGATGTACCCAAGTGCAGGTAGCAGTACCAAAGCCGTGCCCTGCTCTGCTGCTGCTGCACTCAGTGCTGCAGGTACTGCAAGAAGCCCTGCTCAGGGAGAGCAGCAGCATCACTGAACCAAACAGCCTCAGCTGTGCCAGCCAGCACCGTGCAGGCTGGCAGGCTCTCACAGTGTTGCATTCCTGTCACCTTGCTCATCACACCGAGTGCTGGGTGGGAGCTGCTGGAAGGGCCTCTGACAGCAGTGAGCAAAACTTGGGGTGCTTGGGCAGAGCCTGTGCTCAGTTCTGTGCGTCGGGAGGTTGTATGGAGCTGTGGTCGGTGCTGAAAGCCAGGGCATCCCAATTTCCTGTGCTGCTGCCGCTGTAGATGGGAGGCTGCCTCACAGCAGAGCCATCTTTCTGTCGTTTCTCCCATCAGTTGTCTGTCACATCTGCCAGTCTGATGATGACCGGCTTAGGTTGACCCCGATTCTGAGGCTTATTAACACCTCTTGCTGTCAGGCTCTGTGATAGATGGCACATCAGCCCTTGTTTTATTTCATGTAGTGTTCACGTCGGCCGCCCATTACCCCACCCCAGCTCACATCACAGTTTGCTGATTTCAGCTCACCTTGGCAGAAGAGACTCGTCTCTGTAAGCATCCGTGTGAGCTGGGGGGGACAGGACAAGGGTTTCCTTCATACCAGCAGCTCGTGGGCTTTTGCAGGATGGCCAAGGCAGTGCCCCATCGTGCTGCCCTGAAAGGGGTGCTCCAAGCCCACCATGAACCAGCTCAGCCATCCCTGCTGAAAACTTAACTTGTTCCAGCTGGGTTGATTTTCTGCCTGTTGAAGCACCTGAACTGGCTCATTTAGGGCTGCAGGTGAGCGAGAGAAACAGAAATGAGCAGATCTCCCTGGCAGCCAGTGGTGCCAAGTTTGGTGTCACACATTGGCTCTTGGTTTCAGGCCCCCAGAGCTCCTGCTTTTCCCAGCTGCCTCATGCTGGGGACTGGAACAGAAAAAGGAGTTACAGGGCAAGCAGGAAAGGCATTGGTTGGGGCTCCCCATTTTCAGAGCTTGTGCCCACTGCTGGCAGGGCAGGGCTCTCGCTGGGGGGAACGGGGTGGCATTGCTGCTCCCCTGAGATTGCAGGCCCAGGGCAGGGCCGTGTGGGTTGTCCTTGGTGCTCTCACACTTTGTGTCTCGTCTGCTGCCTGCAGGGTGCCAAGAAGCTCTGTCCCCAGTGCAACACTATCACATCTCCTGGAGACCTTCGGCGCATCTACTTATGAAGGAGCCGGCGGTGGGGCAGGACTCAGCGACTCGGCTCAGCTCATCACACCCAGGGGGAGAAGAACGACCACAACAAAAAAAAAAGACGTTTTAAAATGTAAAGAAACAAACAAACCAGAGACTCCAGACACGGACTCGAGGATACAGGAGCAGTGGGGAGCCTCGGCTGCCAGGTCCCGCAAGTTGAGACCTCCTTCAGCATCTGCAGTGGGCAAAACCAAACCCTTTGTTGTGAAGCCCCCTTTTTTAAAACCAGTGTTCCCCATCACCCCTTCCCTGGAGCTGGCTTTGCATTGTGGAGGGCTGTGAACCCTCCTTTGGACTGTGTTGTTGACCACTTTGCCCCCAGGAGACTGGGGAAGGGACCCTTGACAGAAAGATGTTAAATAACCTGTAACTTGTGTTCTTTGTTCAGTTTTGTTTTGTTTTTATTTGTTTTGGTTTGGTTTTTGGTTTGGTTCTGTTTTGGTTTTTTGTGGTGTTCTAGTGATAACAAAAAGGTTTAAAGAAAAAAAAAACACACCCAGGCAGAAATGAAGCACATGTAATATAGATTATATATGTTTACAATGTTGTGTATAAATGGGATAGACTCAAACATTACATACTAATAAGTTTCCCTTTCTTTTCTTTGGGTTGTATTTTTTTTAAAGAAGAAAAAAAAATGAGCAGAGAACATTAAACCCATATTTTTCTTGGTTCAGCAAAGTTTTGGCATTAAAGTCATTAGTTTAAAAAAAGTATATATATACATATATATAATATAAATGGTTTAATGTTCTGTGGTGTATATTTCCTCATTCAGATATGAAGTTAACAGCTTTTAGTAATGGCTGTAGCATTGCCCATAACTTACAGAACTTATGGGGAGTAGAGGAGGTGGATTTTTGTCATTAGTTGTAGCTAATGGGGCTATTTATAATAGAATCGTTATCCCCGGAAAGACACAGCTTTTAACTCCTCACCGGGGGGCCGGGCGGGGTGGAGGAATCTGGCTCAGCCCCTTTGCCTTTCCCAGCTGGGGAAGGGGCAAAGGGTGTGAAGCTGGAAGGAGGGAGTCAGCTGGAGCCCTGCCCTCTCCCCCGGCTGATCCCCTCTGCCTCCTCCAAGGCCGTAGCACCTTCCCCTCCCCTGCCCAGCTTTGCTTTCCTCTTCTCAGGCAGCGTTCGCTGGCTGAGGATGCCTGGGCTGCTGGGGACGGTGGGGAGGAGGGGATGGCAGGGCACAGGGTGATCAGAGTTCTGCCGGTTCTCTCACGGCTGTGGCTGCAGCAGGCCCGGTGCTGCCCAGCAGAGCTGTGCAAAGCCTGCAGGGCCAGCCCGGGCCTGCACCCACATCCCACAGCTCCCACCCTCCCACAGCCTGCATTTTGCCCAAGAAGTTTTGGCACTAAGGCAGAGAGCTGAGCCAGCTCTGTCTCATCCCCGCCACCACCCCCAGGGTGTCCAGCAGAGACATTTCCAGCTGAATCCAGAGGTCCCCCACAGCTCCAGCTCCTTCCACTCAGTCTCTCATGCTTGTCCCTGTCTCCCATACCCTCAGCCTTAACCAAAGCTGCCATCTGGCCTGTTTATTTGTTTTTCTTTCTTTTATTGTCAGGGCTCAAGAAACAGATACTGATCCGTTTCCCAAGACCTCGTGTGCTGAATTCTCCCAGCTCCACACCGTGCATCCCTTCCCTAGCTCCCCGCAGCCAGAAGACAGGGAAAAAACAGGAAAGCTCATCTCCCCTGCTCCTGCAGGGTCTGTCCAAGCAGATCCCACCTGGCAGCAAAACGTGGCTGGGGTGTTTTAAGACAGTCTGGAAACAGCAATGGAAGAGGGATTTGGAACTGGGCCGGTGGGGTATTTCCAGAGAGGGAAGGGTTGGGGAGGCAGGATGTGGAGGGCAGGATGTATTTTCCTGCTCTGAGTTTAGTGCTGTTTTGCAGAGAACAGCTGCTGGCCTTGGCGTCTCCTGAGTGATTTCAGAAGGATCCCACTGCATCCAAAAAAAAAAAAAAAAATTGAAGGAGCTGTTATTTCATAAACATCAAAAGGTGACAGTTCCTAATTGGGAGTTTCCCGGGTCTCCAAGCTCATAGTGTGTGGCCTCTGAGACCAGAGAGCTGCAGCCTCCTCTGCTCAGGGACATACAGAGCAGAGCTCCCAGGGACCAGAGCAAGCTGAGACACCCTGGAGGGTCCTGACCCCACGGGGAGAACTGCAGGCAGGGCCTGCCCAGGGGGCTGTCACTGCTGGGTGACCTGCACCCAGCAGCACTCGGGCAGGGGAAGGGCAGGCACGCACAGCTCAGGCTGGGTTTGTGAAGGGAGAAAAACCTGGGGGGGACGTGGCTGAGCTGGGAGTGTGCTGGTGCTGAGGTCTCAGATTTGGATAGGGTGCAGCAGGTGGGTTTGAGAGACAGCCAGGAAGGCAGGACAGGGCAGGACACCCCAAACCAGCCCTTCCTTGGCCCTGGGAGGGAGCCAGGCTTTCTGGCGGGTGTTGTGGACCAGCCGTGTGCTCTGTGTACATATGTGTAAAACCATATGTAACTAGTCATTGGTTCTTTGTTTTGGGGTTTATTTTTTGTTTATTTTTTTGTTTCAATTGTAAAGCCATCCCCTGTTTTCAAGGGGGGGAGCTGCTGGGGGAAGGCTGGGGAGAGAGGCACCCAGGTTTGTAACAGGCATCCGCCACTTCCCATCTTCTGTAATGAGTTTAAATGATTCTAAAAAAAAAAAAAAAAGAAAAAAAATACTGAAATATCAGAGTTACCTATCTTTGCCCAAAGAATCCCAGTTGCACAAAGCGATATTCCGGTGTGTCGATGATTGTGTGTCAGTGTATATTATACAAAGAGGTACTTGTCACTCCCGTTTGTAAACTACATTTGACATTAATTAAACAAGTATAAATCTTCTCAGGCGCTTTCCGCCTCTCTGTGTTTCCCTTTGCAGGCGAGAGGCAGTGGAGGAGACACCCCCCCACCTCATGCCACAGCCCCTGGATGTGGATAATGTCCCAGAGGGGAGCCCTGCTCCTGTTGGTGATGCAGGGACAGATGCAGGGGGATGCTGGGACACTCACCAGACCCCACCACAGATGGGGGGCCCCGACTGGTCCCCCCTCGTAGATCCAGGAGGGCAGGGCGAAGGGCACCCCTCAGGGGACACCCCCATAATGAAGTCTCCTCGGCTGCAGTAGTTGGGAGCAGGAGGCTCCCAGCCCCAACAGATCCATACATCCTGCATTAGGGGCCCCCAGTGCAGTGTAGGGTTACCCCTGGCACAGGGACCGGGCTGGGGGGGGGGGAAGGTCAGGTTCCCCCCGGCACGGGGCTGGCGCCGACGCTTTCGGTTTACAAACATTTTGCAGATGGGTCGATGGGGTGTTTTCAACCCCCTCCCCATGGTTGCATCCCCCAAGGGATGGGGTGCTGGAGGTCCCCAGAATGGTGGGAGGAGGCAGTGGGGATGTCAGGGACCTCCTCCCATCTGCTGGGGCAAGGATAGGGAAAGGGGGGGAAGGGGGGAATTTAGCTGCTTTTTTGGCTGGCGAGGAGCAGCAGGGCATCTCAACCACTCTCCAGCCTGCTTTCAGCCCGAAGGAAGCCTGAGGCCAGGGGGAGGGGCTCTCCACCCACCCCGCAGCAGGCTGCTAATATTTTATTTAAAATATCTTTAGGAAGCGGAGGCCCGTGATGTATCGGATATATTGAGAAAATGCTAATGTGTAATAGCGTGTGTCAGGGGCCTCGTTCATCACCCCGCGCCGCCTTCTGGGGGATCCATATCTAATTAACAGTAATGAATGAGGGAGCCCACCTAATGACAGCCCGCCAGTTTGTTATGGAAATGAGGCAATCCCATTAGGCAAAACACTTAATTAAACAAACTGCTCCGAGTGTAGGCCAGTGCAGGATGGGCACAGGCCCTTCGGGGAACAAGGGGGGTCCTGGTACCCAGACCCCCACATGCCAGGTCGGGGGCACAGAGGCTGCTGCAGCCCCTTAGAGCTGGGTCCCCATGGTCAACTCAAGCAGGCTGGGGAAGCTGAGGGGGACCCACTGCAGGGGGGGGTCCCAGCTGGGGAGGGGGCATCAGGGCAGTTCACATCTCCCTCTCATCTTTCCAGGATGTCAATGGGCACAGAGGCCAAACACAGATTTCCAATCAAACGTGTGTACTTGGCTCCTGCTCTATTGACACTGAAGCAAGAAGGGCTCAAGGTTAATTCCTTATCAATACCCTATTGTCAGCTCATTCATCACTTGGCAGGGCCTGCCCAGGCTCTCCCTGCCCCAGCCCCCAAGGGTTTGGGAGGGTGACCCAAGGAGACCGTGCATACCTGTGCCCACCCAGCCTGTCCCTGGCCTGTGGTGCTGGGGTGGGCTTGCAGCCATGTGAGGAGACAGAAATGAGGGGATGGGGAGTCAAGTTCAAAGGGAAGGGGATAGGGAGACATCAGTCAGGCAGAGCAAGCACCCGGACACTGAGCTCCTGCCTCCCTTGCCCGAGTGCAGGAGCTGTGTGTAGGGTGAGCTGGAGAGGGGGGCTTGGCAGAGGGGGTGCTCAGGTAGTGGCTGTGGCCCCCAGTTGTGCTGCCCTGTTTCCTGACTGTCCCCCCAAGTCCCCAGTCCTGTGTGCTGGCATTCTCAGAAGAGCAGGACTAAGCTCATCTTTCCCAGGGCATGAGGACTACAGGGAATCCAAGGGAGTGCCACACACAATATGTGGAGTTTCCAGAGTTGGGCCACGGTCTGCTGATCACACTATTACAGAGTCACTTAGCCTTCCCTGGGTGAGGAAAAGGGAAATGGTATGACCTGGCCTGCCAGGGTGGGAAGGGCAGTAAAGCTATTTTTGCTGTTAGACTCTTTGTTTCAACATTCAGTTTAAACTGAGAAATAGGATCTAGTACAAATTCCAGGGGCAGGCAGCTCTAGGGATAGATTCTGTCCTGTATTAACTCATGATCTCTACTTACTGTTCTTGGAGTTAGTTCTTACTGGACTTTCTTCCTTGCCCCAAGAGGAGACTTTTCGCAGGAGACGCTCTCAGGCACACAGAAGTGCTGGGCTGAGCCATGTTGGGGTCTTCCTTGTTGGGATCTTCTCCAGGATCTGCTCTGCTGTCTCCTAGACTAGAAATCCCTCCACGCAGGAAAGAGGGGACCTGCTGCCACCTCGTGGAGGCTGTTCCCACCCGGCACAGAGCTCCCACGGAGGTCGGCACAGCTCTCTGCCACCTCCTCCTCCTCCATCACCTCTGTGAGCAATGGAGACCAGCCTCACACTTCCCTCCTTCTCCTTCTAGGAAGGAGCACGAGGGGTTGGGTTGCTTGGTTCCCTCTCAGGCCGTTTGCACTTTGCCATCACTGGCAGAGCTTCACCCATAATCCTGGAACATCCCAACACACACCCAGATGAGACCTCAGCCCACACACTTTTGAAAGAACATCTTTGTGAGGTGTGGGCACAGGTCTGTTTTCACCAAGGGCCCGGTTTGAATTACTTGTGTTGCAAGATGCTCCCCGCAGCTCCAAGACCTGACCCCTGGCTGGGCTGGATCCTGTCCCTGGTCAGCCCAGTTCCCCACCACAGCCTCTCCCAGTGCTCTCGGGCACCCTGGCTGCACTGACACCTTCCCACCTCTGTCAGCAGCAGCTGAGCACCCTCCAGCCTGGACACATCACCACTAAGTGGTTTTTTTTCTTTTCCAAAACCTTCCTGTAACATCACCACTGCCTGGGGAGAGAAGGCAGCACAGGGGAGCGAGCCAGGAGCCAGCTCTCTCACAGAAAACACTCTCAAATTGATTTTGTTGCTGAGGGAAAGTTAATTTTGTTTTTTCCAAGACAGTAGCAGCCAGCCCCTGGGCATCCTCCTCTCCCACCACTGCTGGTGCTTCACCCACACTGCTTCATGGTCTGCACAGGAGGGCTGGGCTGCAGGGAACAAAGCTCTGGGCCACATCCCACTCCCTACCCACGAGGCAAGCCCAGGGACACTGCATTTTTCCTCCCAAAGAACAGATCTGCAGTGCCCCTCCTTCCCACAGCTCGTCTCAGAGATTTACCTGGATTTGCCAAGATACCACAACCTTTGGGCTTTCAGTGTTGAGGCTGAAGCTCTTTAGGAACACCGGCTGCACCAAACCGTGACAGTTTAGCAAGGATTAAGGGTCTGAGGCTGGGTTTTTGTAAATCCAGTAGTGCTTGGATCAGTTCTCAGCTGTGTGCCTTCGGGCTCCAAGTTATTAACCTTCTGTTTCAAATAACAAGCCACAGGAATACAGAGGGCAGGAGGGTGGGAGCACACGCAGCACAGGAAAGCAGAGGGCAACGTATCACACAGTGCATTTCACACACTGCTCACAATTTGAATTAAAACTTTTGCTGGGACTGAGAAAACAAGACCCACCTGGAACGCTGGTGCTGTAAATCACTGACTTGCCTGATACCATCCTGCTGCCACAGAGAGGTGTGTACTCAAATTACCCCCAAATTTCAGGTCACTTTTGCAGAAGTGGAAAGGCCTGTGAGCAGTTTCCTGTTTCGGAAGCCCAGGGCACCTCTGACTGTGGAGCTCCATTAGGCAGCACCCACTCCCTGCTTGCTGCCCTGGGAAGTAGGGCAGAGCTGGACTGAGCTGGAGGAGTGACAATCCCATGGTGGGGAGGTGAAGGTGGGGATGGAAGGTGTAGCTGACACGTGAGGCTCTCCCCAGAGGAAGCTTTGCCACCCTGTCACACAGGGTAGAGGGTTTACCTCCAGCTCCTGCCAGCCATGTTCTGCAACAGCCTGAGTCCTTAAACAGAAGTTCAACAAAACCCACAGCAATAAACAGGAACAGCAGATTCCCAGAAACAACTGTATTAATTCAGAGGTGCATATTATGGAGGGTTTAACTGTTCTGTAAGTACTGAACCCGCAGAAACCAGCGAGAGGGCAAGTGCTAGTTAAATGGCCTTTATCACCTCTGCTCCCTAAGAGTGTTCACAGTGCCACAAACAGGCTGGATGCTCAGAAGACCCATCCCAGCTCTCTGGGAAGGCAGACAAACAGACCCCAGCTCAGGAGTTATGGCACTAACAGCACAGATAGACCAGGGGCCTGCTTTAAAAAGGTGGAGATCGCTGATGGGCTTTCTGGGGATAGGAGACCATCCCTGGTTTTTACAGGTCCAAATCCTAAGAACAAGAATTTCTCCATAAAAAGGGGAAGACTAAAGGTTGTTACCACAGGGTAGCCCTCACAGCCCATCCTCACAGTAGAAGTTTGAACTGGGACCACACCTAGGGAAGACAGGATCCCGAGTGACAAGGGCTCCTGTGCCTGGAGACAGCTTTCACTTAAAAAAAAAAGAAAAATCCAAGACAAATCAGGCCATCAGCCCCTTCTCAGTTAATTCCCACCTATTTTATACACCCCAGTCCTCCCTCTAAAACCATGCCCAACATGGGGTTGTTCTGCTGTAAATGAGGGTTGCCACATTAGGCTGCTAAAACCAGCTGTGCTGGTCACCCCCAGCCACTCACCCTGCGCTTCTGTGAGGTGTTACAGTCCTTGTCTCAAACTTCCAAATTATTTTAGTGCCTCCCAGGAGACCTCCCCCTCCGTGTTTGGATCCAGAACAGCAAGTGTTCTGTAACTGTGGATGACAGCACCCCAAGGGTGGGCAAGACCAGCACTGCAGCCCAGTAAAAACTCTCATGTCTTTACGTGCCAACCTCACGAGGGCAGCTCCTTGTTCAAACAGGCCCATGTCACAGCCCTCCAGAGCCTCCTCCTGGCAATTTAAAGTTGGCTAGTCCTGTTCACCATGTTATTAACCTGCTGGCAATGCTGTGACATAGCATAAACATATTATCAGGCTCTCCTCTGTTTTTATCTCCACTTCTCCCCCAAATAAACAACAAAACCTGAAACCAAACATGGCTGAATTTCAGTGCAACAAGCTACTTTTCCACTAGGTGGAAGGAATTAATTTCTTCTACACACTGCATGGACTGCAAAGATTTATCATCTGAACAAAATAAATCATAGCTACAAGAAACAGTTCCAGTTTCCTCTGCAGTTCCACCTTTCTATTTCAGAGGTCTGGCTCAGCTGTAACCCAAAAGTTTCCCTGCATATCTAGATGCACAATATAGGCTGCTCAAAGACACTCAATAACAAAGAAGCAGTTCTCCAAGAAAGCAGAACTTCCCAGTGGAACACACAAAAGACTGGAAGAAAGAGAAACAAAACACAAGACACATTCAAAAACGTTAACTTAAACCTTTGGGTTGAAGAACACAAAGGTTACCACAAACATTTGAGCTCCCACCCAGGATCAGAGCTTTAACTGTTCTATCTCAGCTATTTAAAGAAACCAGGTGACAGGCTGGTCTTAATGCCCTGCACACACCTTTTCCAGGTCTTACACTTGGTTTCTGGGCCTGGTCTCCATCAAGGAGCACAACAAGAGCTGGGATGCACTGACAGAAGTGAAAAATCCTGCAGACTGGGTTCTGTTTGCTCACTGCAATTAAAAGAAATGGCAGAGAGAAAAAAAAACCAAACAGCAAAGACATGAAAGAGCTGTATTGTTAAATCAGTACAAGCCACAGAACACACACACTGAACATCAGGGACAAGGAGAAAACATGGAAAGCAGAGAACAAGAAGAGACAAGAAGAAACAAATAACGGTGTGAAATTCTGGTCTGTGACACCTTGATAAAGTACATCAACATGAACCACGACAAGATTTCACCTTCAGTACTATAAATTAATCCATATCTACTTTCTGCTATAATGTGGCTGGTCCAAAGACTAGGCTGGAGGCTTCCAGACTTGTAGACAGTGTGGGGGAAAAGAACAGAACCAAACCAGACAACAAGTCTCTATTTTCCTCCCTTCAAAGACACAAAGGCAAAGGGGGTGACAATTTCCCTCACAAGCCGAGCAAAGCAAACACCAAAGGTCATTCCAGCACTAGGGAGGTGAGCCCTGCACACAGTCAGACAGGAAGGTCACGCAGAGGCTGCTGTAGTAGGTGGGATACACCCGCATGTGGCTGACGTGGGCCGAGTCCGAGAAGTCCACGGCTTTCACGGGGACACCGAGCTGCTGCCTGCTGTGGGCCATGTGCTTCACATCACTGGCCTTGATGATGGCATCGGCCTGGGAGTAGAGGTACAGCTCGGGCCAGCGCGAGGGCGCCTTCAGCAGGGCGTCGTAATGGCTCTCGTGGACGAAGCGGCTCAGGGGGTACAGCAGCACCCGCAGCACGACGGCTCCAGTGGCAAAGGTGAGCAGGAGGAAATACTTGAGCAGCACGTTCATGGAGGCCAGGACAATTGCCAGGGCACGGAGGGCTCCTATCAAGTTTCTTCTGCCAGGGCTGCTGTCAAAAATGGCGCCGGCCACTCTGAGGTTCTGGAATGGCTTGTGGGTGTGGAGCGCCTCGACGATGTAACGGTACAGCATGACACCACCGTTGCTGAAAACGTGGAAAAGAACTGGTCTGTCTTCAACCCTGTGGTCAAAGAGCAGCTCCAGGAGTCGCCTGGCTGGGGTCTGGAGCGATTTGATGCCAAAGGTCTCAGAGAAGAATATCATCCTCCATGGAGCCGTGTAGCGGATGACAGTGCATCCCTAAGAACAGAAAAAGACCCCAAACACATTTAGGCTGTGCTGTAAATTACATGATATAGGCAAGCATCAGTACAAAGAACGCAAAAATTTGGGGCAGGTTTCAAACAGAAACCACAGGGCCAGAAGAAAGTCCTCAGAGTCAGCAGCAAGGCATTGATATGTACGGGATTACTTTAATCACAACATTACATAATCATAACACTGTTATGAAAAGGCCTCTGCGGAGGCAGAAGCCTGGCTTTGCTGATGTCTGAGATCCTTTCAAATCCTGCACTCATGGCACAGCCCCTGGGGACACTGCCACCCCCTCACATGTGTGTTAGTTCTCACCCAGGAGGAGAAAACCACCTCTGTGACTCACAAAACTTCAGTATCAGCCATTTTGGAAAGAAGAGCCTGGTCTGGTGCACATTCAGCTCATGACAATTGAAACAAATACAAGGAGGAGGAGGAATTTCCTCCTCTCCTTAGGTAGCACTTGTTTGCAGCTGTCTCTGAGACTCACCCATAGCCACCACTTGACAGGATTTTTGTAAACCTTCCTGAAACATTCCAGCTGTGCAAAAGAAGAGCTCTGGCTCAGAGCAACTCCTGAGCAACTGCCTTTACACTTAAAGCCTTGCATAGGAAACAGGATCATGGAGGATTTTCTAAATACAGCAGATGGACCCACATCTGTAAATGCTCTAGATCTCTTCTGTCACCTAAGCTCACTGACATTACACACTGACAAACACAAGGTGAAGCCACCCAGACAGCCCTCCCTCCCAGAGCTCCCTAAGCAGTGCAGAAGGAAGAGGAGAATACCAAGTTCTTAAACCAAAGTCTTCTCAACCATCTTGCCACAGTTACTGCCACTCCCTCTTAGGGAGCTAAGAAAACCCTTTCTCTCCTTTCCCCTTTCTATGACCTTTCTGATAGGAAGGTATTTTCCAAGAAGTTGTCACACTGCCCTGTAATGTACTCCTCATCTGCTCTGCAGCACCTCAGTCACAGCAGCCACTTAACAATTAATTCTTCACTAGGTCGAGTCAATTAATGACTCCTGCACCGGTTTACACATCAACAATAGACTTGTTAATGTGCAAACTTTACCACCTATAGCTGAAACAGATTTGGATAAATACAGGATTCCTTGTATGCTGACCAAGACAAAAAAAAAATCTAGTGTTTCACTGGGTCCTCACACTACAAGCTGGGGTCATTCCAGTAAAATACAGCATTAGAAAGGAAAATATCATAATTTAGGAACTGGCAGTAGGATGGAGCTCCTAGTGAGAAGCTATAACTATCACAGGATGCCTGTTTCAGAGGCAGGATAAAATTAATTTAGATTACAACATTTAGATGAATCATTTTGAGAGGAAGGAAGAGCCAAAGGGAAGAGAGATGCCAATGTGCTCTGTCAGTGCCTGTGCTGTGGTCTAACAGCAGTAAAATGCAGGATCTTTCCCTGCATGTTTACCTGTCTAGAAAACTAACACAGTTCACGTCACTCATGAATAATCCCACAACTTTAAAAGCCTTAAAATATTTCAGTGATTCACAGAGCAGCTGAAAGTTTCTCCAAGGAAGTATTTTCGTCTCAGCTGCACACAGGAAGGTGACATCAGCAGCTGTTAGATAACACTGCCTGGGCTCCGGGAGATAAGGAGCTTTCAGTGACAGGAGAACTCACCACTCCCTCCCCATGACTCTGCAGATCGAGAAGAGGCTTCAGAGCCACTTTGCCAACATGCAGAAGAGAGGCAGTGCCATGAAAACACAGACAAGCTACTCACCTTCTGGCTGTAGAGTGCGCTGTATTTGGCCAGGTATTTGTCCTGGCAGCCCGCCCAGCCCAGCAGGATCACCACAGGCTGGCGCTCTGCGTGCCCCTTCTCTGCGCTGCTTTCTGAAACAAACCACAAGTTTTAACACAAAGCCTCTCCAGTCTGCCCGAGCCAGGACTCACGGGGAGAAAGCGAAGCGTCCTGTCCTGCCCTGCCCTGCCCTCACTGCCACACACCTGCTACGGCACTCCCCTCAGCGCTCCCCCAGCCCGCTTCCCCCAGGGCTCCCCCAGTCTCCCCGCTGTCCCTGGTGTCTCGGCCCCGCTCGCCCCGCACCGCGGTCCTGTCCCGGTCCCGGTCCCGGCTGCAGCTCCACCACGGCCGCCTCCATCCCACGGGCGCCCATGGCCGCTCACCGCCCCCCC
>VYXB01008749.1:0-24127 GCA_013397135.1 Pachyramphus minor
GCGCTGGTCTGCAAGCTGTGGCACCGAGTCCTGCACGGCGACGAGAACAGCGAGGTGTGGCGCAGCCTGGCCGCCCGCTGCCTGGCCGAGGAGGCTCTGCGCACCGACATCCTCTGCAACGTGCCCACCTACAAGGGCAAGGTGAGGCCGGGACCCCCGACCCGCGGGAACACCCCCTAGAGCCGCCCCCCGACCTCCCGGGCGCCTGGGGACACCCCCACAGCCCCTCGGCCCACCCGCCATTGGAGACTAAGGCGGGGGCTGGAAAACACCGCGGGGTTTTATCTCGTAGAGCCACAGAGGCGTTTGGCTTGGAAAGGGTTGAAAGCTCATCTCGTTCCCAGCCCCTGCCGTGGGCAGGGACACCTTCCACTCGACCAGGCTACTCCAAGCCCCGTCCATCTCCCCCATCACCCTGCTTTTCTTCTCCGCCAGGTCCGTGCCTTCCACCACGCCTTCAGCACCAACGACTGCTCGAGGAACGTCTACATCAAGAAAAACGGCTTCACGCTGCACCGCAACCCCATCGCGCAGAGCACGGACGGGGCGCGCACCAAAATCGGCTTCAGCGAGGGCCGGCACGCCTGGGAGGTGTGGTGGGAGGGCCCGCTGGGCACCGTGGCCGTCATCGGCATCGCCACCAAGCGCGCGGCCATGCAGTGCCAGGGCTACGTGGCCCTGCTGGGCAGCGACGACCAGAGTTGGGGCTGGAACCTGGTGGACAATAACTTGCTGCATAACGGGGAGGTGAACGGCAGCTTCCCCCAGTGCAATAACGCGCCCAAGTACCAGGTGAGGGGGCTTGGCGCGGGTCTGGTGGGTGCTGGCTGTCCCTCCCCTGTCCTGGCTGTTCCTCGGGTGTCCTGGCTGGCTGCTGAATTGCTCCTAAATGCCCACTTAAGGGTCTCTGTGCCTGTCCCACAGAAGGCAGATGATTCTGCCTTGTGAGCCCTTTTCCCCTTCGTTTACTGCTTCCGCAGGCTACACCTGTCTGGTGTTCAGTGCACCTGACCCTGGGTTGTTTCCACACTTTAATCTCAAACGCTGAGTGTGACGGGTGTGCTGTGTGTGTCTGCTTAGATACTGTGTTGCTTTTTGGAGTAAAAGCTGAAAAAACTGTTGTAGCCTTGTGAAGCAGCGACTTGCCCCACAGCAAGGTGAGTGTCTGAGGTGTTGTCCCCCTTTGTTGTTGTCTGGCAGGGTGAGCTGAGGTTAGTGCTTAGGTAAGAGTCTTCCTGCAGCAGTGCTGAGTGCTGTGTTTGCTGGCTGGCTGCCTTCCCATGGGTGACATCCCTTGGCTGGGACCCGATGTTCAGATAACTTCAGGGTATTAAAGAGCAAACACCATCCCACCCTTTTGTCCTTAAGGAAGTGTTTGTCCTTCTGCCTGCTCACCCAACGCATTTTGACTGCTGGATTTGCTCGTGTTACAGCTGAAACCGGATGCATTGTGATTTCCATCTCATAATGACAAAATCGTGGAATGGTTTGGGTTGGAAGGGACTCTAAAAATCATCTAGTCCAGCCTCCAGTGCTATGGCTTTGCCTTGGCTTATGTTTCACTTGTGGGTGAAGATCTGCATAGCAACTTGCATCTGATCTTCCTAAATTTCACGTGAAAGTTCAAGTCGACGATCCTTTGATGTATTTTGTGTTTATTAAGATGTGTGCAGTGATCTGCTCGTAGGAAACATACTCGAAGGGAAGACACACGTGTGTTAGTGTTGGTTGGAAGAAAAATCTGTTGGCTGGAAAAAATCCCCAGTGCTGGGGCTGGTTGGAGAAGAGTCAGGAGTTTGTGTGGCGCCTGCTGTGCTTGTGGCTGCCCTCTGGGAGTTGTATTGATGTCTGAAATAACCCAGGCAGCTCCGTGCCTGCCTGGATCCAAGGCTCCTGCTGTGGTCAGTGTTGGTTTCACTCGTGTGTGTGTGTGTTTATACTCTCAGTTTTTCATGGTTATTTTACCTTTTGTAGTGGAATTTCCCTCAGCCTTGGTGAGGGAACACCTCTGTCAGCCACAGCAACTGCATATCGGTCTATTCTGGGATTTTTTTTGTAGGTGGCACTTGCCTTTCTTAAAAAATTCATTGTCTTTAAAATTGCTCCTCACAAAGGAGAACCTGCTCAGCGATAGCAGCAGCTGAACACAGAGTTCAGGGATCTTGGAGGCCACAGCAAGGTTTCCAGAGCTCATGGCACTCTGTGCTCGCTCTCAGTGCTCTCACAGGTTCGTATGAGAAGGCTCATGTTTGTTATCATAAATAGGTGGTGGGTACAGGCTGCCCTGCTTCAGGATCCTGGTGGATTTGAGTGAAATTGGGAAATTCCCGTTGTTAAAGCAACCAAGCACGAGAAGCAGGAAAGCCTTGCTTTAAAATTCTCTGCTGTGTTGCACTTTGCATTATTTTTGTCTCCATCTGAACATACTGACTCTTTCTCTGTGTTATTTTGATTCCACCTCTCCTGTCCCTGTTTCCAGATAGGTGAAAGGATCCGAGTTATCCTGGACATGGAAGACAAAACGTTAGCATTTGAGAGGGGCTATGAGTTCCTGGGAGTTGCCTTCAGAGGACTGCCAAAAGTTTGCCTGTATCCAGCAGTGTCTGCTGTGTATGGTAACACAGAAGTGACTTTGGTCTACCTGGGAAAACCTCTGGATGGATGATGTGGATTGTTTCGTTGGGACGTCGAGATGTGGATGATTGGGAGGAGAAATCTGCATGTTTGTTAGAGGGAAAAGTGTATTAGAGGCAAAAAAAAACCCAACAAAAAAGTGTGGGTGTGTGTCCAAGAACCATCGAGGGAACCACACCGGGTTTGGAAACAGAGGACCAGCCATACATCAGGAATTGTGTTACATTTCCTCTTTCTACCAGGCCAGAAAAATCCTCAGGGCTGCAGTTGGTTGAGTGGGAAGCTGACACGTGCATGTTGCAACAGATTTCATTGCTAAGATGGCAGTGTGACCTCAAACATTTCAGAAAGGACTTGAGACAAAACTGCTTGAGGAAATTACCCCAGGATTTGTAAGTGGTGTGTTTTGTGAGAGACTCCCATTTCCAAACTGCTTGTTCCTTCCTTCCTTCCCTCCTCGGGGCCAGCGTGGGGGCCGGAGCAGAGCAGGGCTGCTGGGGGTGTTCCCAATTTTTAATGTACTGAGAGGCAGGGTCTGTGTAACTGCCCTTCTCCAGTGTAACGACACAACACGTGGGCAGCTATTTTTAAGTGTATTTTAAGGGTTGTATATACAGAACACGTTGAAAAGAACAGTTAAAAGAAAGGGTTTGCCTTTTATTCTAACTGGAACATAGCTTCTTAAAGGGAAAAAATATCATCCCACTCGGTGGCATCAGAAGTCACACCTGGGACAGGTGTCCAGTGTTCATGTCAGTGCCCTTCTGTTGTATCCTAATGTGTTTTGGGATGCTCTTGTGGAGTATGGTGCTACTTTGGGTTGTTTGCTGTGAAAGTTTCCATGGCTTCTGTGACAGGCTTGTCCTCTGTAAGAAACACAAAATGTTTCCTTTCACCAAACCTTGCACTCCCCTTGGGAAAGGAAGGCTTGGCACAGTGCTGAGCTTTTCTTCCTTTCCACATCAAACCCAGCAACTTTTAAAAGCATTCTTACACATTCTAATCACTGTTGCAAAGTGTTTCAAGGTAACAAGGAAGGAGCATTCGGTTTCTGCATCCAGACCTTGTGTTTGGCTTAAATGGCTTTGTCAGGCCTTAAGGCTTCGCTGAACCTTTCTTTAATTAAAGAAAATCCCCCAGTACCCAAATATTGACCTGCTCAGGAGGAGTAAAACTCTCACCAGCCCTTTGATGGGGATTCTGGATCATGTTCAGTGTTTGGGCTCTTCACTTGCACTGGTTTTCTCAGAGCCAGGTACAGACCCTCAGGTGTGTCCGTGTGCTGGTATGTGCAGGCTGGTGTAGTGAGGAGGGACTCCCTGGTGAAACCACTTTGCTCTGAGGCTTGAAGGCCTGTAGGGAGCCCCAGAAGGGCTCTCTCATGGGGCAGTAAAGCTGTGAGTCCCACAGCTGGCTCGTGACTCCAGTTTCATGCTGGATGGTGTTTCCCAGAGCTGCCTGAGCTGTTTCAGAGCTGCTTTTCAGAGGAGAAGGAAATGTTTATACAACCTCTTTGTTTTTTGCTTTTCTTGTGCTGGAGAATGCCAATTGTTTAATGTCAGACACTGGCAACTCTCTGAGCAACACAGAGGGAGGAATTCCCCTTAGCCTGTTACTCATCCCCCCTGTTCCTCAAGGAGAGCAGTGCAAGGAGGTGAGTGAGGTTTTGCCCTTGGAGCGCTTTTTGCCTGGTAGATCACCAGGTTCTGCACTGGAACTGTGTGAGTCGTTACCATTTAAAGGATTTAAAAGTATTTATTTGTTTTGTGTGTTCACTGCTGGAAGGCACTGTTGAGGTCTGTTCCTCCTGCTGCCTCAGCCTGGACGAGCCCGGAGCGATGGAGGTGTTTTAGGTGGTGCTGAGAACGGCTGAATAAAGGCTGTGGGATGGGCATCCCAGTGCCTCCAGGACAAATCTGTTACAAAGCATTGATTGTACTGGACTGTAGAGTCTGTATCTGCAGACAGAGCAGAATTGTGGGGTGTGGAGTTGGGGATAAAGGAAACAAACCCCTGTCCAATTTGGGAAAATAAATAGTCCCTGGGATGAATGTATTCTCAGTGCGGTCCTGGAAGACGCGACCTCTGAGCTTGTCCATGATCCAGTTAGAGGCAAGGAAACCCTGAGAACTTCCGAGGAGATTTAATCACCAACTCAGATTGATTTCCATTCTTCAGACTGCGTCTTACCCTCCAAATAATTTCCCTCTAAATAATTTCCCTCTAAATCAGAAGTGCTGAAAGTTGAACATTCCTTAAGGGTGGGTTTGGGTGGACTCACTTATGTAAGATTATAACTTATTCCTGGAGACCAATGCTGGCTGTACAAAATATTAAAATAAACTCTGCTACCATTCAGAAGGATGTGTCGGTGTTGGAATTGTTGGAATGGCACCTGTGGAATCCTGCAGATGGGAAGAAGGGAGCTGCACCAGGAGGATGGAGGTGCTGGGCCTGTGATTTGCTGTGTGACTGCTGGAAAATGGAGTCTGGTGAGTGGTGAACAAGGGATTGGAAACCCAGTGGTCTGAGAGCTGTGCTTGGGAAATTGCATCCTCTGGAAGAGCTCAGCACTGGGGGAAAAGGCATTCCTGACCTCTGGAGGCCTCTGGATTGGAATTGGGGTGGTGTGGTCACTGCTGCAGCCTCACTGCTGTACCCAGGGACCCCCTTCCCACATCAGCTTCCTGCTGTTTCCTCAGCTTTCCCCAGGTAAATTCAATATTTCCTGGTGCTTTTAGGAAGAAGTAGGGGACCATGTTGTGAGTTCTCAGGCACTTCCCAAACTTTCTGCATCAAGAATCTGCTTTTAAGCAGTAAATTTTGGCTGCCATCCCTGTGAGCTCCTTCAGGAGCAGAGAGGTTTGGTGCTTGCCAAGAAGGTAGAATCACTTTTTTTTTCTAGCCTGAGGTACTGCAGGGTCAGCTGAGCAGCTGTTTGAGGTATTTTCCCAACCCTGACAAGGGCTTAAATGCTTTGGTCAGGGAGAACATCAACTGTTCACAGCCCCCATAATAGAAATCAGTCAAATTCACAGGTCTTGGCTTTGGAATCCTGTAGGATTTTGGGATAAGCAAGCATTTTGTCTATCATTTGGATAAAGCCCAGAATTCCTTGTGATTTTAGTGTGCTGTGAAATGCATTGGGAGCTGAGCAGTTGGTCATCTGCCCCCACCACACCTCTCTGAGGAGGTGAGGAGCTCGGTACGGCCACTAATTTGGGGGCAGAGGCTGATCTGGGCCTTGGTGGCAGCTCGTGCTGGCCCAAAGCCACTTGTGTCACTTCTCAGGTGCTGCTGGGTGAACTGATAAATCAAGATGGAACAGGAAACTCACCCTGGTAGGGGTATCTCCTGGAAAAGGTGGGATTTTTTTCCCCCACTTGAAAACACAGCAGTGAGTGTGCATTTGTGAGAGCCCCGAGTGCCTTCCCCCAGCAAACACCACTCACTTCTGTCCCCCTTGGCCGTGGTTCAGGTGACAAACCCAGGCAGGAGCAGATGGCCCTGGTGGTGTGGGCTGAGCCTCTGCTCCTTGGATGTGGCTGTGCTCTTCCCTGCCTGCCTCGGAATCCACAGCGAGAAATCCAACTTTCCTCCCTACTTATCTGTGATCTACATTTCTAATTCACCTGAGCACACGGGTGTGTTTCCAGATGGCTGCCTCTATTTTTTTTTATCTCCTGCCTCTATTTTTTTTTTCTCTCCTCTTGCATTTTCCCTGGGATGATGACAGCAGTGAGGAGTTAAAATAAGGCTCAGCCTGATCACGGTCTGATCGTGTAAAACTGATTTTCTCCAAGTATTTGAGAGGTGACCAGCCCTCAGTCATTCCTGAGCCTGTGTATTTCCATGCAGATGTTTCAGTCCCAAATCTTTACATGGTATAAATAGCTCTTAGATATATGTGGGTTTGGTTTGGGTTTTTTTTCATTGATATACAATGAAATCTGCAGCCAGAAAGCAGCATTATTGAAACCTGCACTAAGGTCCCCCCTAAATTTACAAACCAGGTTTTTAAGGCATTGGCACTGGCTGTGTTTGATTCTCTGAGTGACAGAGGCCCACAGGATCGCAGCACAGGATGATGCATTTGAAACAAAAATGAATGAAGCAGTGAATGAACACAGAAATATTTTCCTGCAGTGCTGCTGAACCTGCCAATTCATCCCTTGAGCAGGTTTTTTCCTCCTGCTGGATGATGGGGTGTGACTCCTGAAGGAACTCTGCCACCCCCCTATGAGAGGGCAAAGCTACAGCTCTGTGGGAACCTTGTGGAGCTTCCTAAGTGTTGTGCAAAGTAAATGTTTAATATGGAACCTTCTCCCTTAGCACTTGCTTCCTGTCCTCCTCAAAAACCAAAACAAACAAAAAACTCTCAATGGAAGTGGATTTCAGACTTGCTTTTCTTCCTCTCAGGCATTTATGATCAGGAAATAATGATGTCAGCAAAAACTTACTTAAAAAAAAAAGTCACTGCAGCTGAAAGAAAAATCAGAATCACCGAAAAGGGATTTAAAAAATAAAACTGGTTGTATGTTATGAGTGTTGTTTGTCCTTCTGCAATTTTACCAGGTCAGGAATCGAATGGCTTTTCCCTCCATGCCTGCACTGGCAGGTGAGGTATGAGCCACCTGGAGTGGTTTCATATCTGCCTGACTTATTTTCTCTTTTTTAATCCTGAGCATCATGTGCTTAGGAGAACTCAGCCTTATCCCATCACTTTTCAACAGCAATTGAAGAGAGTAAACTCTGCCAGCCCCAATCTGTGACTTTAGAGAGTGCTGGACAAACCTGCCAGTGAGGAAGTGGATGTTGGCCAAAATGCTTTTTGTGTCATATTCCAAATACTGCAGTGGTTAAAGCTTCTCATGGAGTCACAGACTGGTTTGGGTTGGGAGGGGTGGGTTAAAGCTCATCCAGTTCCACCCCCTGCCGTGGGCAGGGACACCTCCCACTAAACCAGGCTGCTCAGCCTCTGCCACTTCCAGATCACCTTTTGGGGGTTTTTTGTTGGGTTGTTGTTTGTTTTTTGTGTGCTCAGGTGACCTCTGACTTTGGGCACCTGAGCCCTTCCACAGAAGAGCAGAGCTGAAGGGTGGGATCCCGCTTTGGAAGCAGCCAAGAGATTTTATCTCTACTTCAGCTGATGACTTTATCTATTCCTGGAAAAATAATTGACAGGAGCAGAACTGGAACATCAGTGGGACTCAGGAGAGTGTGCAGGGTGGAAACCAGGTGGTTTTACGGGTCCACCTGGGGTGTGGCTCATGTTTACTGGCAGCATGAGCTGCTCTTCCCAGCAGGAAAGAGGGGGCAGGAGGGGAGGATCTGAGTATTTATTGATCGATGTGTCTCACTGAACTTCCCCCTCCTGCACTCCTGTGTGAGTCCAGGTCTCCAGCCTGAGAGGTGAAAGTGCTTTGAGTCTCTCTCAGGATGAGAGAGTTTCTGAAGAGATGGGGTTTTGGATACAGCAACGATGCCACCTGTGTGTTGGAGATTGTTTAAAAAACCCACAGCACCTTTTGTCCTGCCAGTTTTTCTGTCCTGTGCAAGACCAAGGGTATGTCCTACAAGCATGGAGGGTGCTGCACTCCCCGGGCCCCACAGACAGATTTGTCTTTGTCACTCGTTCCCCAAGGACGCTGGAAAGGAGGGATGCTGAGCTCCACAGCTGAAAACCTGGGAAAAGCTTGGAGTGTGAATTTGCTTCCAGAAGAGCTGCTTGTGAGATCAGACTGCGTTGCAGGGATGTTGGGTGGCCCTCCTGGCCAGAGGGGAAAGCCGGGTGGGATACGCTCAGTGCTGCAAGGAGCTGAGAGAGTTTCACTTCCCTTCACGTTCTTGACAGAATTACTCACTTCTCTTAGAAGCAGAACAGCAGCAGGAAGGGACTATGTGGGGCTGCAGATGGGAGTAGTTTTTCTTGCCACAATTTGCATTGCTGAATGATGTCATAGCAGTGACTTGTCCAAACCTTCCCCTTCTGATGACTTACAGCTTCCAGTCCCGAGAGTTTTAGGCTAAAAACTGATGCGGAGGAGGGTTAGATGGGATATTGGGAAGAAATTCTTCCCTGGGAGGGTGGTGAGGCCATGGCCAAAGTTTTTAACCATAGAATCATGGAATGGTTTGGGTTGAAGGGACCTTGAAGATCATTTCGTTCCATCCCCCTGCCATGGGCAGGGGCACCTTCCACCAGCCCAGATTGCTCCAAGCCCTGTCCAACCTGGCCTTGGACACTTGCAGGGATGGGGCATCCACAGCTTCTCTGGGCATAAGGTCAGTGGCCTTGTCCAGCTTTGGGCACTTGCTTCTCCTGCAGATGCAGTTCTCGAGCGTCTCTGGAATGTCTTGGAACACAAGGGAGTGGATGCTCTTGGCTTCCAGTTGCTGCAGAAACATGAGGTTGCACTACTTCAGCATCCAGTGCATCCCACTGCATCCTCTGCTCTGTGTGATCCATATGATGTCCTGCTCTCCAAGGAGGAGGAGGTTTCCCTCGGCACCGTGGTGCTGGATCCCGTGCAGCCCCCGGGGCAGGGCGGGGGTGTGAGGGCCACGCGTGCGGGCGAGCGGGGGAAATGAGATCCTGCTGCGGCTCTGCCCTCCCTGTCCCACTTCCTCCTCATTTACAGGCTGAGGAGGAAGAGCAGTGACCACGGAGATGGAGCTGCCTGGGCTGGACCTGCCTGTGGGAAGGGAACCAGGGTGCAGCCTTGCCCCCGGCACAGGGGTCCGGGAAGGGGCTGCGGCCGAGCCGCCGACCAGTTCCCCTCTTCCCTTCCCACACGGCCCTGTGCTCCCAGGAACATGGGTTTGCTTTCCACTAAGACCTGTTCCTGCCTCTCTTCTGAGTCCCATAGAGAAACCTTTTAGAGACCGAAGGGTCAAAGGTGGGATCCTCTATGGAAGCCCTGCTGTGGTGTTTAGGTCCTGATCAAATGTTGTCCCATCCCAAAGGCCCCATTTTCCCAATTGTTTATGCTGGGACTCCCCTGGATCCCTGTGGGCTCACTGCATGTTTTCAGTCTGGGGGGGTTATTGCCTCCCCCCTCCTCCCTGAGCTCCCACAGCCCCAGTTCTTTAGCTGTCAGCAGCCAGAGTGTGGCTGCAAAGGTGGGTGAGCAAGCCCAGTGCTCTGCTCAGCAAAACCCAGGACTAATTCTGGGTTCAAAGCACACTTCTTTGAACCCCTCTTCCCATCAGAAAACCTTGCAAGAGCTAGGAGACTCCTGACAGCTGGAAATACAGGGAAGAAATTGTTCCCTGTGAGGGCAATGAGGCCCTGGCACAGGTTGCCCAGGGAAGCTCTGGCTGCCCAATCCCTGGAAGTGTCCGAGGCCAGGTTGGACGGGGCTTGGAGCAACCTGGGCTAGTGGCAGATGTCCCTGCTCGTGGCAGGGGGTGGAACTGGATGGTCTTTAAAGGTCCCTTCAACCCAAACCATCCTGTGATTCTATAAAACTGGGGAGCAAAGCTGGGCTTGGCTGTGGCCCAATGTGTAATTGCAGAGCAGGAGAGAGCCAGGAGCGTGGGCAGCTGCTGGAAAGGGAGCAGCAGTGGAGTGGGGGAGTCAGCCTAGAGGAAGGTGCTGGGGCTCTGGGGGGGTCCCAGGCACAGGAGTCACTGCAAAACCAGACCCTGGAGCTTTAGTAACTGCTGTCAGTGCTGGCACATGCCTTTCCTTGGACACCCAAGCGTGGCCGGGTAAAGCAGCAGGGAGGTGGTTTGGCTACAGCTGAGGGGGGAAGAAGATTTTACAGCTGCTTATAAATTGCTGAGTTTTGGCCCTTGGTTTCCCCTGCAGGAACTGCACCGAGGGGAGCTGTGCTTCCTGCAGAGCTCCCGTCCTGTTGCGACACTGGGCTGGGGGAGCCCCTGCTCGTGTACATGGATGCACCTGTGCCATCCTGGGATGGGACACATCCTTAGCTATTCCCTGGGGATAAACTGGGTGGGTTCCCATGGAGAAATTCAGCCAGATGAAATTCCAGAGCTGTAGTTTAAAGTGTTCAGGCATCGAGCTGGACATTTTAGCTTTTCCCTTTTGCCCATGTATCAAATGATCTGTTTTCTTTTTTATGTTCACAGTTCATCTTAAATTAGAGGCAACTACTGCTACTGGCAGATTCCAGGATACAGCAGACCTGGAGCTTCCCTTGTTTTGACCTGAGCAGATAACTAAATAAAATTAACTAAATCAATGATGCTTTCTACCATCCTCCCTTGCAGAGCCACTTATTTCCAGCTCTCCATCCCAGTGGGAGTCAAGGAAGCCCATGGAGGAACACTTGTGTTTCACTTTTCCCCCACTCACCAAGACTATGGTCCTGCTACTGAGTGACCCTTCTGGTGCTTCCACTCTGGAATAAATCCCATTTCCTGCAGGAAAACACAGGTGCAGCAATGGTGCTGCTGTTTCCTGTTGCTGTTTCTCCTTTCCCAAGGGTCCTGTGCTGGGTGCAGCATTCCAGGAGTAACTGGGAGCCTGCCCTCTTTTCACAACTTTTCTCTTGATTTGTGCTTGACAATTTGAGGTTTGTTAAGGGAAAAAGATGGTTTGGAAAAAGAGGAGGTGGGAGGAACAGAGGAAGTTCATTGGGTGTAAAACCATGTGGGGATTCCCAGTCCTCTCCTACAGCTGCAGGAATTGCAGCTGCTCTTGTGGACGCAGCTCCAAGCAGCTGAATTTCCTTCAATTTAATCCACCTGTGCTGGATTGGAGCTTCCTGAAGGGCTGATCAGAGCAGCAGGTCCTGGCAGCTCAGTCCCTGTCCCTTTACCGTGCTGGTATTAAAAAATAAAATAAACCCCCATGAACATTCAGTGTGAGGGCTGGGGAGGGCGATGCTGCTGGGGAGGAAAAGGAGGGGACCGAGCAGCAGCTCTGGTACGTTTTCAGAACCACCCGGCTGCAGGATGTGGGGAAAGTGTGAAGTGCAGCACTGCTGCCAAACTGCCCCAGCCCAGAGCCCTGGCCTGGGGCTGCTTTTGGGGACAGTGGGGTGGGTGAAACCCACGTGGGGGCTGCAGGGACTCTCCCACCCCACAGTGCCCTCGCTGCTGGGGAGAGGGGGTTACACTGCCCCGGCTCTGGGGACAGGTTGGGGGTGGAGCAGGGCACGAAACATGTTGTTTTCTCTCCCAGTTCCTCCTGCAGCAGGAAGCTGGTTTGACCCTCGAGGCATCACCGTGTTTGGTGGCACCACAAGGAGGAATCTCACCAGAAGGTCTCCCAGGAGCCTCCAGATCCAGCAAGTGGAGCATGGTCAGGGCTGAGGATGCTCAAGTTTTACAGCTCCAGGTGACTCTCTGCCAGCTCCCGCATCTCCAAGCACCAGGTGAGGGGTTTGGGTGAGGGCTGGGCTTGTGGCAGGGTTTGGGATCAGCAGTTTATAACCATTGGCCAGTCTCAGCCCTTCTTGTGCCCTTGAGCAATGCCATGGGAATTTTGCCCTGCTGCAGTTTCTGCCACTCCTGTTTGCTTCTCTCTTCTCCTTCTTGATTTTTGTATGTCAAACTTCCTTGAAAATGGAGGAAATGAAACCACAGGGCTTTTTAGTGAGTGACATGGGAGAGCTCAGCCTCCTCCCAGAGAAGAAATTAAATTTAGGAGGAGGGTAAAAAACGGTCATTTGTGTCAGCTGCAGGAGTTTGGGGGCCACGTGGTCTGGCAGGTGGGGGAATACCAACTGTCTCTTGGGAAGGTCTTGGTGTGCCACAGTTCATCTCCCAGCTCTGCAGAATATCCCACTGGTGCCATGGAGCACATGGCAAGTGGAGCATGGACATTAGAGGGCAGAACCTGCTGATCCCACTAGACAGGGTTCTGCTGCAGGGCTGGATCCCTTCTCCATAGTTCTGAACCCTTCCCCAGCTAGGCAGATCCAGGCAAACCATTCTCCTCCTCTGTGCCTGGATTTGGGGCCTTGGGGACGCGTGAAGATCCTGGGAGAAGGGAGTCACGGGTTAGGGAGATGGACAGCAGGAATAGATGGGGATGAGGAGTAAGGGGACCTCCTTGCTCATATTGCCTTGGAAATGTGGATCTTTGTTTCTTGGCAGCTGTGGGAAAAGCCATTTTTGGTGAGTTTCCCATAGGGATCAGCACTCAGGAGGTCCCTGTATCCAGATGGGTCTGACCTGTGCCCTGGGTGCTGGGTTTCCTGAAATCCCGAGCAGCCCCAGGAGACCCAAAGGATTGGGCTGGGGAATATGAGCATCCCAAATCTCACCTACACAATGTGAGGGGCTGGGCACGGGTGTCTCAAAGCGGGGACTCAACATCTGGGACGTGCCCAACCTTGGCTTGGGATGCAACAGGAAATAACAGCACCTTCTTTCCCCATGGGATGCACATCCCTCAGCTCCAGTTGAAGTCCCTGTGCTGGGTGTTGGAGGCAAGCAGGGGCTGGAGGGACACAATGGGAATAGGTGCCATGCAGGGTGGTGGCATTTCTCCACCCTGCAGGACCGGTGCCGTGGCTCCACAGACCTCCCTTCAGTCAAGATCCCTGCGGCCCAAAACCCGAGCAGGGGTTCTGCTGCTGGAGCTGTGCAGAGAACTCCCAGTGCCAAGCTTGTCCCTGGGAGCAGCAGGACAGGCAGGAGCCGGTTCCCCCTGGCACCCCCTGGTTCCCTGCCCGGCCCCCGAGGTTCCTCCTTGCCAGGGAGCTGTGTGTGAGTGCGTGACCCCGGCTGTAAGTGCTGAGATCAGTAAGCGAGGAGCTCGGCCGCGCTCTCTGCCTCCATGTGACTGCAGTTTCCGTCGCTCCTTCCGCAAAGGCTATATCGGTGCTCGGCGAGAGGGCGGGTGGGACACACACCCAGCGGGTCCCCCCTGCCCCTGGCCCCAGGAGCCCCCCGAGCACAGCCCCGGGGGCCGCTGGCTGCAGGATGGACTGTGCCAAACCCTGCGCGCCGCCCCACGTGGTGAGTACCTGCCCCCCGATACCTGTGCTGGGGGAAAACCCCAAAGGGGTTTTTTTTGGGGGGGAGCCCTTCATGCCACTCTGAGGATCTGTGGTGGCTGTGTGTCACTAGTGCCCACGCTTGAAGAGCTGTGGCTGTGTGGGCTGGTGCTGGGGCTGGTGTGAGGTGTGGGGAGAACCCTGGGTGCTCCCAGAGCTCTTGGATGTGGGCTCTGGTGTGGGGCTGCGGGCAGGGGTTTCCTGCCAGGGCTGCTGCCTGCTCTCCTGGCTCGGCAGGTGCCGTCCCTGCAGCTCCAGGGAGGAGCGGGAGCATGGAGGTGCTTCTGGTGTTTGGAGAGGCCAAGAAAGGCTGGGCTGGGTGAAGGCAAGTGGGAGTTTCTGCAGAGGGGTTCAGGAGCCAGAGACAAAGCTGCTGGGTTTTGGGTGCAGTGAGGACTCAGCAGGGTCCCTCTCCCGCTCCCTGCTGCAAATGAGGTGCTGCTGGAGCCTAAGGGCTCAGGAGGGCAAAAGGTGCTGTGTGTCAGCTGCAGCTCGGGGAAGGGGGGCTTCCTCTGCACGCCCCCAGATTAATAAATGCTGCTTTGATAAGGCACCAGCTCAACGCTTTTGGCTGTCCCAAGGAAGGAGACAGCCCAAGACATGCCCCTGCTCCCTCTGAGCTGGGAGGCTCCAGCTGCAGGGCTGCTCAAGGTAACCCCCAGTTTCTCCTTCAAGCAGTGGCCGTTCTGAAAGCGCTGTGTGCCGAGGCCTCGCTGAGCCCTCGCAGCTCATTTGCCTGAGTTTCAGCTTTTCCCCAGATGCAAATGCCATCAGCTCTGGTCCCACCAAGTCAGTAACGGGGCAGGTTGTGCTGGAGAGCCTCCCATTCCCCGGGAGGGTGGCTCACGGAGGCTGGGTCAGTGTTCCCTGGGGGAGCGTTTAGTGCCAAGAGAGGGGACACAAGCCCTGCCAGGGGGACTCCTCTGCTCGAGGGATGCAGTTCAGTGGCGTTGACGAGCAGCTGTGCAGCTCTGACGGTGCCTTTCCCACATGTGCTGGCCCGTGTGGGCATCGAGCTGCCACTCCCTGTCCCTGCTCTTCTCCTGCCCTCCAGGCTCAAAGTGGGGGAGCCCCACGAGGGCTCCTGCTGCGGTGGGTGGGCTTGGTGCCGAGGCCCTTTGCCCCTTCTCCACAGGCAGCTCGTGGTGGCCCAGGTCACCTGGGCCTTTTGGGGTGAGCAGTCTGCAGCTTCTGACCTCCTTGCCTCTGTTTCCCTCTCTGCAGGAGTGCCGCCGCTGAGCGGGAGGCCCCGCTCCCTGGTCTCTCCCTGCTTCTGGTCCTCCTGGCAGTGGGATGGGGAAGCGGGGCAGTTGCAGCCTGGGCACCATCTCCGGGTGGCTGCCAGCTTGTAAGTCCTCTCCTGTGAACCCTCACCCCTCTGACTGCTTGGTCCTGCCTGGCAAAGCCCAAGCACCCTCAGCATCTCCAGACCGTCCCTAGCCCAGCTACTGGCTTGGAGGCAACTGGGGTGCCAAGATTGTAAACATAGAGAGCCACCTCCTCCATCCTCACTCTGCTCCCCAAACTTCTCCCTTCTCACCTCCTGCCTCTCAGAGTGGTGTTACAGATCCTCCTCTTGCTTTAGGTGCAGAGCACTGTGGACTGCACTGGGAGATGGCTGAAGTCCATCCCAGAAAACCTTCGAGGTGATACCGAGGAGCTGTTGCTCGATGACAACACTATCCAGGTCCTGGGAAATGCCTCTCTGCTTCCATATGCCCAGCTCTGCCATCTCAGTTTGACCAGGAACCGGCTGGAGCTCATTGAGCCCGGTGCCTTCCACAGCAGCCAAATCCTCCAGGAGCTCTCCTTGTCAGACAACCTCCTCTTCACCAACTACTCGCTGACAGCAGCTGCTCTTTCTGCCCTGCAAGCCTTGAGGTCACTGGATCTGGCTGGAAACCGCCTCACTGAGGACATGGTGTCAGTTCTGGTCTGGAACCTGTCTTCCTTGGAGTCCCTGTCTGTGGCCAGGAATGTCATCATGAGACTGGACTCGTCCATCTTTACAAACCTGACACAGCTTCTGGAGCTGAACCTGGAGAAGAACTACATCTTTGAGATTGACGAAGCTTTCGAAGGGCTGCAGAGCCTGCAGAGGCTCAACATAGCTTACAACTACCTCCCGTGTCTGGTGGGGTTTGGCCTCACCCAGCTCAGGGTGCTCAACATCAGCAACAACATCATCGAGTGGTTTCTGGCCCTGGAAAGCGATGACCTCTTTGAGCTGGAGGTGCTGGACCTGTCCCACAACCGCCTGCTGTTCTTCCCCGTGCTGCCCCGGTGGAACAAACTCCACTCCCTGCTGCTGCAGGACAACAGGATGAGCTTCTACCAGCGCCTCCCCAACGGCACATCCCTGGCCAACGTCACCGTGCAGTTCCTCATCATTGACGGCAACTCCACCAACATCACGACGGTCAGGCTCTGGGATGAGCTCTGCTACAGCAACCTCTCCTCCCTGCGCCTGCTGGACATGAGCCAGAACCAGGTCTGGGGCCTGCCGGAGGGCTTCCTGGCCCAGATGCCCTCCCTGACCCACCTGAAGCTCAAGCAGAACTGCTTGGAGGCATTTCACCTGTTGGAGGAGGGCCCCTTAGCCATGCTGACTGAGCTGGACCTCAGCCAGAACCGGCTGGTGGAGCTGGGGACAGAGGTGGGTGCTGGGGACATCCTGCCCAACCTGCAGCTCTTCAACATCAGCACCAACAAGCTGCGGGCACTTCCTCCCAGGATTTTCACCCACACCAGGAAGATCACTACTGTGGACCTCAGCCACAACCAGATTGACCTCTGTCCCCAGCCAGACATCGCAGGTGAGGCGGAGAGTCCCCCCTGTGTGGACATCAGGGGCGTGGAGACCTTGACCCATCTCTCCTTGGCCGGCTGTGGTCTGCGGGGGCTGGGTGGCCGCCCCTTCCAGGGAACGTCGCTGATCCACCTGGACCTCTCCGACAACTGCCAGGCGCTGTCCAGGGGCCTGGGATGGCTGCAGGACCTCGCCCTGACGCTGCAGGTGCTGTCTCTGAGGAACACCAGCCTCTCCTCCGCCGCCATGGACTTCTCTGCCCTGAACAGCCTCGTGCGCTTGGACCTTTCGGGGAATTCCTTGACCACCTTCCCCGCCTCGCTGGGCGCCCTGGAGCTGCACAGCCTGGACCTGCGGGACAACTGCCTCCCGGCGCTGCCGCCGGGCGCGGCGCGGACGCCGCTGGGGAGGAGCCTGCGGGAGCTCTACCTCAGCAGAAACCCCTACAACTGCTGCACGCTGGGCTGGTGGGACGCCCTGCAGCGGGTGGAGGGGCTGCGCGTCCCCGACGGGCGGGAGGTGACCTGCAGCCACGGCTCCCGCGCGCTGAGCCCCGGAGCGCTGCCTGAGCCCGTCCTGAGGAGCTGCCGCTGGCAGACGGCCGACCTGGCGCTGCTCTACCTCGTGCTGGCTCTGCCCACCTGCCTGACGCTCCTGGTGGCCTTCGCTGTCGTCTTCCTCATGCTCAAGGAGAAGCTGCTGAAGATGCTGAAAAACCGGTGTGGGGTTTCCAGCCCTTACTGACGGCAGAGGAGGAGGAGAAGGGCTCGGGATGGGGAATGCAAGTGGGAGGTTGGTCACTTAGAGGATTACAGGTGATAACCCCTCCGAGGTGGGTGAGATGGAGACAATGGATGGAGGACACGGGGTGCTGGGAGAGCCCTAACGGTATCCAAAGGGTGCAGGGCTGTGTCCGGTGATGGAGCCTGGGAATCCTCAAGGGACACCTCTTCAGCAGAAACCTTCAGGTGGTGTGGACAAGAGCTGAGCAGACACGACATCAAACACTTCTTGGCTGAAGGGACAGGCTGCCCAGAGAAGCTGCGGATGCCTCATCCCTGGAAGTGTTCAAGGTCAGGTTGGACAGGGCTTGGAGCAACCTGGGACAGTGGAAGGTGTCCCTGCCCATGGCAGGGAGGTGGAACCAGATGATTTTTAAGGTCCCTTCCAACCCAAACCACTCTGTGATTCTGTGACCGTTTTCACCAGCGCTGTTTCCCCCCTCCTTCAGGCAGTTCCTTTTATTTATTCCCACCTCAAAACATCCTCCAGATCCGCAAACAGCCTCCACAAAGTGCCCTGGGCTGGAGCAGACATCACCCGGGCTCTGCAGAGAAGGGTCTCCGTGGCCTCAGCCTCCCTCAGTGCTCTTGTGGGCACTGCAAACCCGCAGGCAGCGCGGGGCGTGCACCCGGTGTGTGCTGATAAGATGGGCGTTGTCAGCAGGGCTGAAAGACACATTTTGGGTGTTTGTTTCTTTGCTAAGCCGCAGCCCTGGTTAGAACTGTCCATTAAAACCAGCCCGAGCGAAACCATGTGAAATATTGATTGAAAGGCAGGAGAGTAAATTACATCCCTGGTGATACTTTATCATGGATTTGTTTTCTGCCAGCAGTGCTGGATTAAACATGCAAAGGAAGTAAGAAAAAGCCTTCTCCCTCATTGTGGAAGCCCCACTCCGGCGGGTGTAGGGGGTTTCCTTCATCCAGCTCCGGTTGCAGCTCCCACTGTGCCTCCCAGAGCAGCAGCACTACCTGGGGAAGTGCTGCTCCGTTCCTCGGAGAGTCTGGGCGGGGGGAAAGGAGAAGTGATGGTGGTTTGTGCTAACTCAAAAGCCCTGCTGAGAACCAGAGTGGCATTATTCCCTGGCACTGTCAGGATTCTCCAGTGAAACACGTCTGACTGGGAACAGGGGGAGTGGGGAAGCAGCAGTGCTGCTGTGGGCACACTGGGGGCAGGTCCTTCTGTGGGTGGGCTCAGCAGGGTGATGTGGGGTGTGCTGGGAGCTCGAGCCCGCTGGAATTGTCCTGGGAGGTGGTGGAGGGGGATGGCCGGGCTGGTGTGGGACCACGAAGATGCCGAGGGTGGTGCAGGCAGCAGGAGCAGGGCAGCCCCATCCCCGGCAGAGATGTGGGACAGGGACTGGGGTCACGGGTGAGCCTGGTGTGGCTGATGGCCGTGCCGGGCTGGGAAGCAGCACACTTCAGACCCAGGACTTGCTGGCAGCTCCAAGGGGGCAAGCTCAGCCAAGGCTCTGGAACCCCACTGTCAGACCTGGCCCAGAAATGGCCTCTTTCTGGCCCTATTTTAGACTGAACTAGCCAAAACCAAACCAGGCCCCAGCTGGGGAATCCCTCAGCCCTTCTTTTGTCTGTAAGCTGCACCTCCATGGGACAGCAATGACCTATACATACATCCCTGTGCCATCTCCTGGCAGCATTCCATTGTCTCCCTGCTGGCAGGGTGAGCAGGTGCCCCAACCCCTGGGGGTGTTTTCCCCTGCTGTGGGTGCCAGGGCCAGCCTTGGAGGGTGAATGTGTTTGCTTCCCCACCACCACAGCCAACGCTGCTTCTCCTTTTGGAAGGGGGATGTGGGATGCAGCTGTGGGAACACACACAGGGAGGAACCCAGGCAACCCACACTGCCCAGGGCATAGATAAAGACCAGGGGTTCTTGGTTTGTATTGAGCTGATGTGGGGGATAATCCACACTCCCCCATCATGTGCCTGGAAAGCTGAGGCTCACCTGGAGCTGGGATGTGCATGGGATGTCAGGGCAACAGGAGGAGATTCCACTTTCAGAGTGGTGGACGTCTTTACAAAGCTGCTCTCACCATCTTTGCAAGGTCATGGTGATAGGGAAGGCCCTCCATGACTGGAGAACCCAAGTGTCCCACCCAACTTCAGTAATGGCCAAAAGGACATCCCAGGGAGCAACACCTTCATGTTGGGAAAACCACGGAGTATCCTTTGTTTGGAGCACACCTCCAGAAGAGAGTGGCTGTGAGCAGTGAGCATGGATTGATGAGGGTAACTTGTGCCTGCCTGACCTGCTTTCCTCTCAGGATGAAATGGGTGGATCTGTAGGCAAGGGGAAGGTGGTGGGTGCCATTTCCCTCAGCTTCAGCAAGGCTTTGGACACTGTCCCAGAATGTTCTTCATCCAAGTGCGGAGGCCACAGTCTGGACAGATGGGCAGCCAGGCAGGTAAGGATCAGCTGGAAGATGAAGCACACAAGGTAGTGGTTAGTAGGAGGCTGGTGAGAAAACACCAGGGTCTGGTTTGGGATCTGTCCTGTTTCATCTTTGTCCATGATCTGAAGAAAGCTGTGGAGCACCTTTGTGCCAAGTTCACAGATGAGCCCAAACTGGGAGGACCAGTAGGGCTCCATCCTGAAGGACTGGTGTGGGCTGGAGGGTCAGGCCAGCAGGAACCTCACGGTCCAGGGAGGTGATTACCCCCTCAGCTCGGCACTCGTTAGGCCTCAGGGAGCCCCCACTGTGAGGAGGGCTGTGCCCAGGGAGGGGGTGCAGCCACATCCTCCCAGCTCCCCAGGACAACACTGGGTGCAGGCTGTGTGTGCAGGAGGAGTCCCCATGACCCCCTTCCACCCAAGTGGGAGATCTTTCTCCGCTGTTCTGTTGCAGTCTTTGAGGCAAGGCCTGTGCCAGAGCCCCACACACCCCTTCCGGTCCTGGGAGAGCTGAGTCAGGCTTTAGAGTTCTTTAATTTTGGCAAGTGAGGCACCAGCTTCCTTTTCTAACTGAAGACCCCCATGGCCAAGTGTGAGCTCCCTCCTGCTCTGCAGTGAAGGCACAGCACCGTGGTTTCACTGAGACCCATTCCAGATTTTCCCAGCAGTGACTCCATCGTTTCAGTGTGTGGGAGGAGAGCTCCTCCAGCTCCTGTGCTGCCGCAAGACATCTTGCTGATAAATTTAACATGTTTTATTTAGTTTGTGGTTGCAAGAAGGAAGGCAGGAACTAGTCTGGGAGGCCACTTACAACTCCTCTTAGTTACCTCAGGCAGCAGCTCAGGATGAAGGTCCATCCCACCCACAGCCCTCACAGCTGCCAGGTCCAGAAAGCCAAAACTCGGGAAGGTTTTGGAGTTGTGCAATTTCCTAAAAAATCCTAAACTTAGTTCTCCAGTTGTTGCAGGAGAGAAGGATTTGGATGGTACAGACCAGCTGAGGTAGACAGTGGGAATACAAGCTTCAGTGGGATGAGTAAAGGTTTTGTTTTACTCTAAATTCCCACCTTTGACCTTCTACCCCTCTGGTTTTTTTTGGAGTCCTTCAGCACATTCTCCCAGAATTGAGCACTTATAAGAAAGCATCATCCAGCAGTGTAAGGAACCAACCACCCTGCTCACTGCAGCAATTTGAAATCACTGTGTTATCAAAAGTGCTTTCAAGACATTTTCGAGATATTCCTTTTCTTAAATATAAGGATTTACATTTGTGTAAGCTAAAACTGGAGATCTAAGCATTTCTCAGGAACTGTGAGAGTAATATCCTCAATGCACAGTTGATTTATCCAGATTGATATATATTTAACTTTCCAGCAGGCAGTAAGGAACACTCTACTTGTGCAATACAGCTTTAACAGTGCTTTCAGGACATGAATATTTAACACTTCATTTTCAGCCAAAGCTGACTGAAATGTAAAAAAAAAGGAAAGATTAAATAATTTAAAATTCTTTTATGTAGGAAAAGACTAAAACCACCCAACAATTTCAGCTGCCCAGGTTCCATTTCATCAAGTCTGGCTCCTTAAACAAAGCTCCCTTAAACCCTGGGATTGCTGTGGCCCCTCGGGTTCTCCGTAGCCAACGTGCATCAGTTCTGTGCGGCACCGACATCGTTCTCTCTGCTGGGACAGTGAGGTTTGGCTCTGAGCTGCCCACCTAAGACACCTTTGTCTGGAATCAGATTTCCTCATCTGACTCCATGTCCCAGCCACAGGACTCCAGCTGCTCATCCTGTGGGAACTCCACCTCAACGTCATAGACAAAATCAGGGTCATCCTTCTTCTTCCTGTTCTTTTCGAAGAGCTTGTCCATGATCCTCTTCCTCTTGGCTAGTTCCTTGTCATCTAGTTTGTTCATATCCTCCTCTGGGTCAATGGTCTCTTCCTGCTGAAACCTTTCCAAGCTCTCAGCCAGGCTCTCTCCTCTCAGATGACCTCTCAGCAAACTGTGGAGCTTTCGGAGCTGACGCAGCGAGACCCCTTCCAGGTAGGCTTTGTGCCGGGGGTTGTTCTTCAGCTGCTCAGCGGCGATGCTGCAGTCTGCAGACAAAAACCACCACGAGGACTTACAGCGGTGAGCAAAGCTCTTCCCAGAGACAGCTCTTCTCCCAGTCCCTCCCAAGGGTGTCTCTCCAAACCCTCCAGGCTTAGAGAGCCACTGCTCAGGTTGAGATGGGGCCTTGGACTCCTCGGGGAGACGGTGTCACCCCAAAACAACCTCTGTCTGCACGCCCTGCACGCTGGTAAGAGGCTACTCAGTGGCTACTAACAATGCTGCTACCACTGAGTTCCTCTCTGTGTGTCTGGAGGGGACCTGGGGAGTGCTACAGGTGAATGAATGCACCTCACCGGAGAACCTGGAGAAATTCCTGACGGGCATGATGCGCCGGCGGGTCTTATCCTGGCTGTGGTCTCTGTAGATGAGGACAATGGATGGGGGCTCAAAGCAGACCCCACACTTCTGTGCAGTGAAAGTCATTCCAGTCCTGCTGCTGGGAATGGCCACATCAGCGTCCTCAGCAATGGTGAACCTCACTGGGAAACAGGGAAAAAGGAAACGAAGTCTGAGTGTCCCTCAGGGCTGGTCTTTTTGTCAGGAGTAGAGTGACATGTTGAGCAAAATCACAGAACCCCAGGATGGTTTGGGTTGGAAGGGACCTTAAAGCTCATCCAGTTCCACCCCAGGGACACCTTCCACTAGCCCAGGTTGCTCCAAGCCCTGTCCAGCCTGGCCTTGGACACTTCCAGGGATGGGGCAGCCCCAGCTTCTCTGGGCAACCTGTGCCAGGGCCTCCCCACCCTCCCAGGGAGGAGGAATTCCCTTATTTATCTCTGTCACAGGCAGATTTCATATGGTAAGTGACAGCCTTGCATCCACAGTATTGATCTATCTAATACTGGGATTGCCCCTTTTTTAAGATTTCCAGAGCAGGGCCACCCAGTCAGGGTTTGCTTTCTGAAGCTTCAGAGTGATCTCACTACAGCACCAGATCTGTAACCTGTGACAGACGGGGCAAAGAGAGAGAACAGAGTCAGAAATGGAAACCAAAAATAACAAAACTCCTTATTAGGTAACAACAAAAATATGAATTAATTTTTAAGAGTGGAGATGTCTAATTTTAAAGTAAGGACTGCTGAACTCTCGGGTACTACATGGAGGAATTTATGCAGTTGATCCCTAATTATCCTTTTTACTCTGCTCTGAAGCATTTGGTCTTGCAGCACAAGAGGAAGAACATCAGCCTGACTGGCAGCAACAACTTCTCTTTTCTGCCTTAGCACACTTGTCCCCAGATGCTCTTGGGAACTGCTCAGCATCAGCTCTGCCCTTGGCTCCACCCCTTTTTGGGTGAAAATCAATGAATTATGAAATTAAATTAGAGGAGGTTTAAAGGTCCAAGTCTGCTGCAGATCCCGTTTCCCAGCTCAGTTTACAGCACTGAGTGCATGTGTTACTTTTATTTTGGTTTTAAATAAGTGAAAATGTGCCAAATGTGAAGGTGAGCTCAGACTGCCCTACAGACCCCAAGTGAGACAAAGTAAGAAATTATACCCCCCCCAAAAATCCATGTATGTCTCCAAATCAAGAAAAATTACATTAATCTTCAAAAGCTGCTTTGAAGTAGAGTTGAAAAGTCTTCCTCCTCTGTTAAAAGCCACATAGGAAGGAGTTCAAATTTGCAGTAAAGTCCTTAAGAGTGGAGATTAACCACCCTGGAAGTGTCCAAGGCCAGGTTGGACAGGGCTTGGAGCAACCTGGGCTAGTGGAAGGTGTCCCTGCCCATGGCAGGGGGCTGGAACGAGATGAGCTTTAAAGTCCCTTCCAACCCAAACCAGCCTGGGATTCTGTGAAGACGAGAAACATAAACGTGAGCAGCCGCTCTTTGGATCCGCGGGTGTGTTTTATGGCGCCGCCTGTGCCGTTAAAAACCCGTTTTTCCGCCGCAGGAGCAGCACGGGCGGGGCCGGGAAGGGACCACAGGGGCTCCTCTGGTGCCACCTCCCCGCTCCAGTTGGGCCATCCCAGAGCACACGGCACAGGACTGTGTCCAGAGGGGTCTGACACATCCCCAGTGAGGAGACTCCACCCCCTCTCTGGGCAATCTGTTCAGTGCTCGGTCACTGCACAGGGAAGGAATTCTCCCTCGTGTCCAGCTGGAACTTCCTGGGCGTCAGTTTCTGTGCTGGGCACACACTGCTGCCCCCCACCCAGAGCAGAGCCGGGTCCATCCTGTGCCCCCTCCCTGCAGACACTGACACACACTGGGAAGGTCCCCTCGCCGTGTCTCCTCTGGAGGCTGAGCAGCCCCAGTTCCCTCAGCCTTTCCTGCTCCCAGAGATGTTCCAGTCCCTTTAACATCTCCGTACCCTCCGCTGGACCCGCTCCATGTCTCTCTCGTACTCCCGCCCCTCCCCTCACCTCGGGCGGCCGCAGAGCCGGGCAGGAAGGTGCTGCT
>VYXB01008754.1:0-14425 GCA_013397135.1 Pachyramphus minor
ATTGTGTAAAGGGGGGAGTTTGAAAAAAGGCTTCTGATCCCTAGTTAACCCACGACAATTTGTTTGATGTATAACTTGCTACATCAGTGGTCTTTGTCCTACTTTTAAAAAACCCCAAACTGTAATACCTTAGCAAAGTAGAGGGTCTTGATGGTGGAGTAGACAAGATGTGGTTCACCAAATGGCATGACTTTGTGGACTTATGGTGAAACATTAATTTGACCAACTGTGTATAAGTCTGCCTGTTCTACAGAAATCCAGTTTCTATCCTGTATGCAGGCTTTTGCTTTTTTCTCAGTCTTTCTCTTTCTCTTTACACTCTTCAGAATGAGCCAGGTCCAGAAGAATTATCAAATTGGTATGCAAATTCAGATAAAATCTTCACATGTCTTCTTATGCAAAGAGATGTGAGGTACCTCATCTGAGAAATCAGAAACACAATGGGATTGATTTTGGCACAGGCACTGTTGTCTTACTTATATTTCAGTCTTGTTTATTTTATTTTGCTTTTTTTTAAGAAGACATCCAGACTGACTCCATATCTCCTTTATTTCTGAAGTCACTTGACCATCTGAGCAAATGTTATGTTGTGTTAATAGTGAATGGCTAAATAATTGGAACATTATCAGTAGACAGTTTATGCAGTTTATAAAGAGAGTTAGCCTCTATGTTCCAACACATACTCCATTCTGCTAATGGTCACCCAGTTTATTAAATAGGGCTAATTTTAATATGAAATGTATCTTAAATTATCCTATAGTTAAAATAATTTTATGTGTTTTATAAAGAAATGTTAGAAGACTCTTAATTTTACCTGCAGCATATTTATAACATTAAGAAACACACTTTAAGCTTTCATTCATGCAGACTTACAGCAAAAGCAATGTAATTCTTTAGTTTCAGTTTCATCAAAGCTACATGCTAGATAAAGAAAGGAGTTTGGGTTCTCAGATTTCGTGTTGCATTTAAGCCCTTTAAACTGCTTCATTCACATTTCTAGATATGTTTTATTAATTAGAGAACCCATTTAGGTTTGCAAAATAATGAAATGGTCTTCATAAACCCTCTGCTAGTTCTCAGACATTCATTGAGTTTGTTTGAAACCAAAAGTTGCCACTGTGCTGGTTAGGTCAGATATTGGCATATTACGTGCTTATAATAAATATCTCATTTCAGACATGGTATTTTCCATGACATTCTGAAATTTAACCTCTCTTATTTCTTATTTAAATTCATTTTAACAGTCTGCTAGAATAATTTGCACTAGCTGCTTGGGATTAAAATTTTATGTCTATTATTTCAAGGAAGTAGAAGTTAGTGAAACATGCATGACTTCTAGAAAATTGTAGTACTGTGTACTGGCAATGCAAGTGGACTCAGCTTGACTAATGGGTAGGATGTTAGAAGAATTACTGTGTGAGTAAATACAATGCATTCTAGTATAGTTATTATCACTGTACAACAGTCTGTATTGTGTTTTCTTTTTGACAGCCCTACCTTCTACAACACATCACCTAGCACTTTGATCTTTTTCATCTGGTTTTTCTTTTGCAATTTTATGTTGCTGCTTCCCCAATCTATATGCAAGAGCTGACACAATTGCCTTGACATCTTGAGATATAATGATTTTGGTTTATGTTTCATGGCTCAGTTTGGCCATAATAAGTAAGCCAGCTCCTTTGTGCTTATTTAACTGGTCTGAATCCAAAGAGTTTTATCGCTTGTTATGGCCTTCTGTGCCACCAAGTTTTCCCACAGCCACTCAACCTGTATAGCCTTGATAATGCTTGTTTAAATTTCAATGTACAAAGTTCAGAGTTCAATTTTTATTATGCAACCTACAAATTAGGTTTGTTTGTATGTATGTGGAACTCCTGTATAACCTGCTCTGCTTTTTATCTTTGATTAAGTCTATGCCACTTTGCTGACTAGTCAACTAGGTATATATTACTGAGTTTCTATCTAAAATAAAATTACCAGATAAAGACAGATGACATTAATTATGGTATTGGAGATGTGCAAGTCTTTATGTGTTTATGTGAGCATGAGGCTAAAGTAATGCAGATATGTTGCTGCCCATGAGAAGAAAGGTAAGAGTGTTGCAGAAGTAATTTTGTGCAAACATGATAAGGCAGTTTGCAAAAGAGGACATCCTTAGTTTTCATGAGGTATTTAAACAAAACCCAAAAAGTATGTTGAAGGTGAGGCATTTCAGTCGGTCTATACTGGTCTTCACTGGAAAGAGTCATTAACTCTTTGTTCAGGAAAATTCACTTCTTCATTTCTTAGTGTTTTGTTTCTTAAAAAGTGGGTTTGTACTTGTGTACAAATTCCTTGTACACAATTCTGAGCTTTTTTTCACTTGATTTAACTTAAATTACTGCTGTAACTCAAGACCAGGTTTGGTTCTGACTGGCCTTCTCCCATTGTGTCAATTAAACAAGCATTTTCCTTAATTTCTACACAGAAGAATAATCCTGCTGAGTTCATGTAAATTAGGGCTAGGGCTCATGACAATCAACAGTCAACATTTTTAGTGTTGAAGTTTTCCTGTGCTGAAGTTTTTGTGTAGAGAAAGAGTGTATGAAGAAGCTAGGTGTAAAGTCAAGAAACAGGTATATGAACAGAGGAATAAATGGAGAGCGCTTCTTTTTTATTTTTTAATCATGTTCTTTTGTGCCTCCTGGCTTTCTTCAAAAACACAGAATGGCTGTCCCTTGATCACACTTTCACATACTCCCACGCACATACTTTCCTATGAAGAGTTTTGTTGATATGGATTTTGGTATAGTGATAAATGCTTTACCTTGGAATTCAGTGCTGCCAGTAATTACAATTTCAGTGTATTTAATATTCTTATGTATGCATAAATGAGAAGTTTAATGAACATTGAATGTAAATAATTAGCAAAAGATGAGAGTGGTATTTTATAGGACTCTGCTTATTTTTCTGTCAATAAGAGCTTTCTACTTTGAAGAACACCATGTATTATGATACATTAATATGATTTTCTGCATAACATAGGATATATACTGTCAAAATCCATGCAGTCCTCACAGAAGTAACATACTATAATTCTACATGTTATTGTCAATTTTAAATCATCAAAATAGTGAAAGCAAATGACTTTCAGCTATGTGGACAAAAGTATAGTATTTAGTTATTCCTTTAACATGTTTTGTTCTTGGATCTTTTATTCCCTGTAAAGGAACAAATTATCTCATGTTTAAATATTCTTTTCTATTTGAAATATTATGAAGAGGTATTTTTGTTTAAACATTACAATTTTTCATTTTTCTGAGGGGAAATAAAAAAAGAAGAGAAAATAAACATGTGTATGTAAACAGTAATGATTTCATGCTTTTTCTATGTTTTGTTTTCCTTTGCCATGTAACCAGATTGCTTGCATTGCTAACAACAGCCACAGCCAGAGAGTGGAAGTTTACTTTAGAATACTGGTTTTACACATTCACAAGCTGCTTATGTGATGGTTAAAACCTAAGAGGTGCCTAATTATTGACTTTTCTTTAAAATACTCGTGGTTTTTTTGCTGGGATAATCAACATGTTTAGATATGTTGATGATGTTAATGATCTTTTGGTAATAAATTGTTTTTCTTACAATTCTGTGTCATTGTAAAGAGCTGTTAACACATTTCATAGAATCACAGAATTACACAATCAACCAGGTTGAAAAAGACCTCTGAGGTCATTGAGTCCAACCCATGACTCAGTACCACGTTGTCAACTAGACCATGGGACTAAGTCTCGCATCCAGTCTCTTCCTAAATGCCTCCAGGGACAGTGACTCAACCACCTCTCTGGGCAGCCCATTGCAATGTCTGATCACTGTCTCTGTAAAGAATTTCCTTCTAATGTCTAACCCAAACCTCCTCTGACACAGCTTAAGACCATGCCCTCTTGTGCTACTAGTGCTTGCCTGGGAGAAGAGACCGACCCCCTCATACCAGCCTCCTTTCAAGTTTCTTATAAGCTATTAATTATTAAGTAGTTTCTCTAATGTTTCTCTAAGTACAGTATGGCTTGCTGTACTTACACCTTGCTTTATCAACTAAATGCCATGCCACATTTGTGTTTCAAAGCCTTATTCTTCATTTTCATAGTGCAACAATTTCCAATAACTTCCTTGCCTGGCAATCCATAGGGGCTACAAGCATGAATACTAAATTAAATTTCAAAGCTGTAACTTCAGACTCAAATTTTGGTCATTGATGGTGAAGATACACTTAAGGAAAGAAGTTTCCAGAGAAGGTGAGATGCAGTAGTCTGTTACTCAAAGCCTTAGAAGAAGGTCTGCCTGGAAGCTGTCTGGCTTACTAGATACAGAACAAAATGCCATCACCTTTGCTACCTGGGTTGAAAGGCCATGACTTCACTTTAAGGTCTTATATAAATTATATAACCTGTTTACTTGTGTACTTTCATCTGCTTTTTCTATTCTGTCTTTGTTCGACCCAAGACAGAGACTTGCAAGCTTGTCTCAGTGTGCTTCTCCCCCTCTGCTCTCATAACTCCTTCCATATGGGCTCATTTGTCTTCATCCCACTTCCTGCAGCAGTCTGACAAACCTTTGCAGTCTTCTTTTAGAATGACTCGTGAAGACACACATCTTGAGAAAAGAAAATGATAAATGTTGGCCTACTCATCCAGTGAATAGATGCATGTCTATGTACATAAAACACTTATGAGTCATCGAGCTAATAAGATGTGTCCTTAGCTTTTACCCTTTCTTTTCAATGATTTCATCAATTCATTCTTTTCCCTCCCACTCCCTTATGTATGTACTGTCTAATTACACTAATATATTTAATTCAGGACTATCTTTTTATATGTTTATGAAGTGCTCTATACATTGTCTGATATGTGGTTATAATGTATATTTTAAATGTAAATATATTTATTGAGATCTTAACCTTATTAAAAGGTTCTTTTGCTTTAAGTTATGTGAATTAGGTCATAAAAGTGAATGATTAGAATAATTTCACATTCTCTCTTCAGAAGAAGAAAGTTTTGGTGAATCTACATTCCAATGTCAAAAATGTGTGTTACATAAACCCACCATATTTTCTATTCTTCTTAACTCACACTTAGATGTGGTTGTGCATTTGGATGTATTACCTAACTTGTGAGACTAGAAAAGCTCATACTAATAGTTCTGAAGTGTGTTGGATGTCTTGAGCTGTTACTGACTGAAATGTGTGGAAAGTCTCCCACTGATTTCAGTGAGTGTTCAGTCAAATTCCGTGTTTCCTCTAATTTCATGCTTCAGCTTTTAGCAGTTTGACAAAATTTCCGAGCTGCAAACCTTTTCTGAAGTCTAATGTGGTTCTTATGGACCTAAATTTTAAGTATCCCTGCTTGTCTGCCATGGCAGACTTTAATCTTATGTTTACTAGGGAACAGGTGAATGGACAGACATTCATGTCTCTCTTCTCCAGTCTCATTGCAGTCAACATAATTTTGGATGCTTCTATGCTTCCTGCGTGCCTGAATCTTAGATAACACCTCCCGAGTTCATCCTTAATATCTGAGAGCACGCCAGTGAAAGTTTTATGTGGATGTCAGGTCAGCAACTAGGGCTGAAAATCCAACTTTGACCTGTTGTTAGGCTAACTAGAGTTATAGTTTGAGCTAAATGAAGAAACCCCTTCAATTGTTTTTTTTATTTTCAATAATAATGAATCCAATGTGCAGTAGGAACATCTATATACAGGGCCTACCACTGCCACTGAACTAAGTGGTAGAGTACCCACACAAAAGAAGAAGCCCTGGGTGTGCTACTCTGTTCAGCAGAAGAAAATCAAGAATGTTAATAAATTTGTATCTAAATCCAGGATAAAAGCAGGAAGAACAGCAGAAAATAATGCCTGTGTAATCAAAATAATAGTGAAAGGGTACAGAACCAGTAAAGCAGAAGTATAAGACACTATCAAAGCTCATCTTTTTATATTTTCATATTTCAAAACCTCTTGAGGATCAAGGTGTAGTGGGAGATGGCAAATACAAAAAACCCCGACTGAAACTTAGCAAAAGGCATAGATCATGGCAGAGACTTTGGATATTCAGGTCTTGGAAAAAAACTTGCTGCTTCCTCTCCCAAAAGCTAACAGAACACTTTCTCAGAGAGAAGTAGTTTTATTATCAGCAGAATAAGAGTCTGTTGACAAGGTTTCCACCTCCAGGTTTCTTCTAAAACCCTGTTTAACAACTTGGAAGTTGAAGGTTGTTGCTTGTGATGAAAATTCAATAGGATTCAGGGAAGCTGAATATCCACCACTAGGTGTTCTGTAGAATATAATAGCTACTGCTGCGTTGGCAGCTAAATTTTCAGCAAAATATTTTTATATTTACCATACATTTACAGTATTTTTATTTTATTATAGCAGACAGATCCTATTATAATGCAGAAATATTATTGTTCCAAAGGGGTATTTTAAGAGTATGTTATACAAGTATATGGTTTTGTCATCAAATGTAATATCACAGGCATTGAAAATATCTCTTACTTAAAAAATTTGGAGTAAAAATTGAAGTCTCTTTCCTTCTGTTTCTTCTTTTCTTCCACTAATTTGGTAGCTGTTGTTACCTCCCTCTTCACATATAGATAAAGATGGGAGAGAGAGTGGGGCAAGAGAAGAACTATGTGACTCTCTCAAATTCACACAGTTGATAGAATTGAACATACTGATTCAAGATTCCTTCCTGTTCTTTTAGCAGCAAGTAGCAAAGCATATAACTGAGGTAAAAATTTATAGTATCATAAACTGAAGATTTAAGAAAACCAAATATACAAGATCTAGAACACTCGGATAATCATCTTTTGCAAGCTGTGCATTTGCACAAAGACCCAGGAATATGATTACTCCCTTTTCTGCATATGTGCAAAGCCATTTAAACACAGTGGTCACAGTGTCTTTCCAAAGACTAAGATCTGATCAAACCTTCCTTGAATTCAGTACAGGTTTTGCCGTTGATTAAAGAGAGAGGAGTGCTTTCCTGAATGAACATAAAAGCTGAACTAATCTCTTCTCTCATAGGTCATTTGGGAAGGTCGGTCTTGGAGCACGCTAGTGGGACAGTGTGCTGAAAGCTTGCACTGTTTCATATTTCACTGTAGCAGTTCTGTGAATAAGTCAATGGGTTCAGTCTCTGGGGTATTCAGTCTAACATCTTTCAGGATAACTAAATTCACTTTATAAGTGAATTTCACTTTATAAGTTAATTTATAGCTGGAATTTGAATATCTTCAGCCCATCACCAATTGCTTTCTTCATGAAACTGCAAAAGGGAATATGCTCTTCCTGCTCAACAGAACTTTTTTTTTTTTTTTTTTTTTTTTTCAAAAAAACAGTTTGGAACGATTTTTCTTCCCTCATGCTGGCTTCTCTAAGGTCACTAGACAGAAGGTTTGAAAATTATGTGTAAAAGGGGGAAAGAAATTTACTGTTGTGAATGCACTGAAATTCCCTCTAGGTCATGCTTGAGTAACTAGAGTCTAACTTTAGCAAGTAAAGGAACAAAAACACAACTGCCAAATTAAAACTCAAGACACAGTAGGACAACTAAAAGACTTTTGATGTTTAATATTGTTATGATTCTCCAGTGTCTAATCGACAGGAATAATGTGCAGAATTAAAAGAGCAAAGGTCAGCATCTTTGTATCGGTTTAGTGATTTGTTCTCCCCAGCTCTGTCACTGTCGATTTTTATCAGATGTATCCTGTAGTGCTCTCAGCACTTATTACATACATGGAGATTAATCTTCATTTTACTCTTGTACTTCTCCTGCACTACCTTACCATCTGGAATCTTGAACCAAAGGCTCTTGGAAGGCTGAAAAGAAAGACCTTTTTAAGAAACTGAGTGTCTCAAGAAAACATACTTTCTGAGATTTTCTAAAGAAAGCACTAAGAAGCAGGTCATATCTCTAAACATATACAACCCATCTTTTCAATCCTTGCCTTTTCTAGGGCTGGTATTCCTTAATACAGCTATGACAAGTTAAAAAAAGGAAAAGAGATAGCTAGTGTAATAGGTTAATAAGCAACATGTGGCAGACTAAATGATGTGCAATTGGAAAAATAGTTTCTTATACTTTCTTGTGAAAGAATAATTGGGTAATAACTTCTTGCACTTTCTTTACATAAAAATAACGAGGGAAAATAAAGATTAAATATGGATTTGGGGCTGCAATATTTCAATACTCAAAAATAACAACGGGTTCTAGATATTTAGTTCCTTTCAGTATTTCTAATTGCTATTGTCTCATATTCTAGGTAATAGGAAAGCCTTTTAGACATGGAGTTGGAAGAAGGAGACTCTGTTAAATGAATATAAATGTATGTACAAAAAAATTCTTTCACTAGGAAGGTTGAGATGCTTTACATCTGAGAGGGAGTAGAGCATTTTAGTGCCTCAGAAATGATATCATGGGAATGTCACAAGAGAAGAAATCATACCCGTGGTAGCTGGTTGTCGGTAAAGGTCTATGGATTTTTTCTGTAAAAAGTAGACTTCAGAGAAACAAAAAGAAGAGTCTTGAAGCAATTAGATACATCTCTAAGTTTGAATCAGAGTAAGTAGACTCTGTTGCAATACGAAAGGTCAAGATATTAATGAAATATAATCATCTGCATTAGTGCTTAATGATAAAGCATATGCTTCACTGGCATACGACAGATCCAGGACCAAAAGAAGAACCCTTTTCTTTTTTACTTATTCTGCCTCTCATAGCAAAAGTAGGCTTCTATCAAAAATGTTACTGAAAAATATAAGGAAATATGTATGAAAAATATAAGAGATTGTTGGTCAAAGTTTGAATAGGGTCAGAATCAAGAGATAGCTATTTGATATGCATGAAACTATTAGAAAGAAATACCTCCTCAGCCAGTTTTTGGATCAGTAAAGTGAGGAATGAGTTAGGGCTACGATGACCAAAAGTGTTGTAGAGGTGAACATTTTCTTCCAGATGACCAAGGCTGTGACTTCCTTTAACTTGTTCTTTTATTAACATAAGAGGTGGATGGATGTTTACAAATGCACAGAAAAGGGTCTGTTTAAGGTAAAGAAATTTAAAATTGTTACTTCGAATGAAGTTTCATTAATGTTCTTTCTTTCATATTGTTCTGATGTCAAGAGGATATCCTTGTCCGCTTGAAAATAATTTTTTCAAATATTTTTAAACTATCTGCAGTTCTATTGTGTTTATAATTATGTCAACATCCAAAGGCATTACTAACAGTAGTTCAGTATTTGTGGCTATTGGTAATTTCTCGTGTTGTTCTCCGCCAGCCATAATGTGTTCGACTCATTTTCTTTAACCTGGGCTGGGCACTGGCCTCCTGCCCTTCTGTTTCAAAGTGCATGATCTTCCCACTTGATTGTTCATTTTTTTAGGGTCCAACAGATTTTCTGAAGAGGTGAAGTCTTTATGAAAGTTTCTGAGACAGTGAAATTGAGAAATTCATTATGTGTTTGACTCAGGAAAAACATGACCAAGATGAAAGCCTTCCAGTCACTCTATTTCATTTCAGGTGGGATGTTTGCAGCAGAATTTACTCCACCGTGATTTCATCTGTCTGTTTTCCAAGAGACATGTTTAAACAGGATTTAAACATTGACTACTTGGAATAGGTGAGTTTAGTAGTTACAATTCTTCACATCTGACAAATAGTTTGTAATTTTTGAACTGACTTATTTGTGTCTTTAATCGCCCTTGGTTTGCTTGTTTTCTTGATTAAAAATTGCCAAGCCTGTAACCTTAGTGTGAGAAATCTACTGTTTATGAAAACCCAATAAATAATAATGTTGTATTTTTGGTAGCTATTAACCATTGAAAGAAACTTGATTGTTCATCACATCAGAGGCAGTTCTTGTATTATTACACTAAATATAAGTGAGATATTTGCCAACAAAATGCAGCTAATTCTACACCACTGTCTGGATTTCATCACTGCTTTTGTTACAAATGTTGATGCACTCTCAGCGCTTCAATTTTTGTTGTACTTTTGGTAGCTGGTGATGGATGGAGCAGAATCCCATTAGTTAACAGAGTGAACAGACATGCCTCACAATGTTAAGAGTGAGAAGTCATTTAAAGGTGTTTGGTTTTCAACACCACAAAAGGCAGCTAATCCTCAGAATTTTTCAGGAAACACTTTATACTCATGTTTAAGCACAGACTGCATGCTGTAAATTGTTAGAGAATACATAAGATGTACATATATAGCTTAATGTTCTGGGAGCTTTACACTTCTTTCAGTGAGTAAAATTATTTTAATTGCTATTTCAAGCAATGCAATAAAAATACTAGCCTGTGAAAGCTCCCAATGAAATTCACGTTAAATTTATTTATGAAGTACATGGAAACCATATGTTCTGCTTTTTCTTGTAAAAATGGCAAGAAAGGAATGTAATTTTTTTTTTATTTCAGATGTTAAAAATTCATGGCTCAACTGGCTTTTCATATTGTCTCCCAACAAGCCTTCAGAAATCCATTTTTGTTCCTGCACCTCAAAGACTAGTTGGCTGATAGACAGAGACACTTGTGAAAGCTGCAGATAAATTAATAGTAGAGAACGTGCCTGAGGACCATGCCTGACTGCTCTTGAAATCCTTCTGAAGCCTGAATTATTTGTATCAAGATAGGCCAACACTCAGACCTCTATGAGTCAATTCTTTGTAACAGTTGCCAATATTTTTATACCTGAGAGAGCAGCTTCATTCTTTATTATTGCTCAGGAATCAATACTCCCATTGCCCTCACAAAATGCTATACAAGCATTATTGGCATTTCACTTGGCAGTGAAGGGTATCAACATCAATCTCACCAACTGCACACTTCGCTAACCTTGTTCCACTTTTCCAGCACAGATTTGTATTCAGTCTGCACTGTACTCTCCTGTTCAATTTAAGTGGGAATCCTTAGTGAAGCCCTGACGAAGCCCTGACACCTTGTGAGATGAGGAAATGGAAAGACATCATATAACCATGGAAAAAAACGGTTTTCTTTTTGTGTGAGATGGGGGATACATGGAAGCTCTGACTTCACACAGACTAATGTGCTTTAAAGAAAATTAAAAAACAATAATCCCCAAAAAACAGCCTGAAAGACCAGAAAACATTGCTACTGATAGACTTTCTGAAAGAGTGCCTTGGAAAGGGAGCTGGGGATCCTGTTCAAAGGCAAGTTGAATATGAGTCAGCAGTGCCTTGGCAGCCAGGAGGGCCAACCGTGTCCTGGGGGGCATCAGACAAAACATCTCCAGCTGGTCAGGGGAGGGGATTGTCCTGCTCTGCTCTGCACTGGGGTGACCTCACCTTGAATATTGTGTGCAGTTTTGGGTCCCATAATGTAAGAAAGAAACTCTTAGAGAGTGTCCAAAGGAGGGCAGCAAGATAGTGAAGGGCCTTGAAGAGAAGCCATATGAGGAGAGGCTGAGGTTACATGGTCTGTTCAGCCTGGAGAAGAGGAGACTGAGGAGAGATCTCATTGCAGTGACAACTTCCATGTGAGGGGAAGAGGAGGGGCAGGCACTGATCTCTTCTGTGTGGTGAGCAGTGACAGGATCAGAGAGAACGGCCTGAAGTTGTGTCAAGGGAGATTTAGTTTGGATATTAGAAAAAGATTCTTCACCCAGAGGATGACTGGGCACTGGAACAGGCTCCCCAGGGAAGAGGTCACAACACCAAACCTGACAGAGTTCAAGAAGAATTTGGACAATACTCTCAGGCACACGGTGTGACTCTCAGGGACAGCCTTGTACAGGGCTAAGAGTTGGATTGGATGTCACTTGTTTGTCACTTCCAACCTAGCATATTCTGTGATTCTGTCATTCAGAGACAAATCTAGACCCAGACAGCAGCTTCTGACCCAAATATTTGCCATGGGGTATAGGATAATTTTCTGGATAGCTCCTAATTCAAAAATACTCCAACATGTTGCAGATGAATGATATATTGCCAAACAAGTGAACAACACTATATATGAGAGCAAAAGAAAGGCTCTTTGGAACAGCAGCCATATTTTGCTCTAATAATGTATAGCTGCACCAGTTTGATATGCTAGTTCAGTCTCAAAGATTTGCATTCAACATGTAAATTTGGCTTTAAACATGGAATTTCTAAATGTAATCTAAAATGGAATTGTTCAAAGCATCCTGTCTCCTACAGAGCTTTGGGACACTACAGATTGCAATAGAAGGCAGTTTGTTCAAATAACACCAGAATAATGTCAGTTAGAGTACCATTAATAAAATAATAAACCCTTCAGTGTATCTGTTTTAAATCAACAACCATGTGATCTTTTTCTACTTTCTTCTCACTTTTTGGTGTTGAGTCTGTGTATGTTTCCCTCTCTTTTATGATTATGGCTCACCTTATCCTCAGACAAGGAACTAATAAAAAAACCCCACAAACCTATAACAAATAATTTCGGTGCAGGAGGATTATTTGGACAGTATAAATTTGTGGGTGAGGGTGAGCGAGGTCATGGCACACTGTGGTTTTGTATCCATGTTAATAACATTCAGTAATTTTCAGATTGCGTTCAATTTGGTAAGACACACAGCTATGAATTTCTCACCAGGAGAGGGATATGTTTAACTCCTTATGTGTTGCTGGTTATAGTGTCCTAATAGTGTCAAGTGCCAAGGACAGAATACCTTTCTAGTCTTATTTTTTCATCTAGTCCCATCTGATTATATATTTATCATTGTGCTGGTTTAAAGATAAACTGGCAGGAGAAATGAACTCAACTCAAAACAGATTGCAAGTCAGAATTACAATTTAATAAAAATAATACAATAAATGCAATTATACTGATGAACAATTGTTTTTAACCCACAAAACCCCGCATGTATAATCCAGCACCTTGGGGCATGAACAGAATGTTGTTCTTTGGCCCCCATGCTGAGCCCCATGTGTTCCCTGAGTCCAAAAGTAAAAGCAGAGGAAAAACCTGTTGGTGATGGTCACAGTCTGGTCGGGAGTGGTGGTCACAGTCTGGTTGACAGTGGTGGTCACAGTCCAGTTGAGAGTAGTGGTCACGGTCCAGTTGAGGTTCTGGTCCTCCTCTCGATCCCACGAGTGGTACCAGAAGTCCCAAGACCCCAAGATTATATATACACTCAGCTTTGGGCAGGAATGCCCAATACCTTCCCCAGGGTGGGGAGTTCCACAACGAGTGTGCTGGATGTGAGGACAGGAACATCCTCCTATCTCACAGGTCTCTTAACACCCAGCTCATAGCCTAAAGGGTCAAGTGTGCTCTGGGCAGCTGCTGCAGATGGTCTATTGTTAACAGCTTCTGGGAAATGGCATAGAAAGTGTAGAATACACAGGTTGGGTTACACCCACACAGTGATGAACTGGTCCCGGCTGTTCTAACTAGGACAATCACTAAAGTGTATCAACTGAGTATTGATAGTCCATATTTTATTTGAATTTAAATTTGCTTTTTTACTGAGTTTTGATTTAGTTTTGCTTTAGCCTACATTCAGACATCTTTTGTGGCAAGAAATCCTTCTTAACTACATAAAAAATTACTGTGTTCCAATAGGCAATTTCTTGTTGTTTGTATGGAGGAGAAACTGGGTAAACTGAGATCTATGCTGTACCACTCCTAAGAGAGTTGTTCCTAAAAAGTGAGCCAGGGATAAGTGTTATCTCTGACAGGAGTACTTTAGTAGGATGCAGAACGAGCAATGAATAAGTGTCAGAGGCAAGAAAGTATCCCTCTGATTGTAATATCATTAATTTAAATTGTTAAGAGTACTACCACAGTCCAAGTAAACAACAGGAGGATGGGGAAGGGAGAGGAACTATAAGTATCTGTCAGTATAACTGAAGCACAAAACCAACAAACAAGGGAAAAAGAAAATATCAGATTAAAACCTCTTGTGTACGTCTGGCAGACCACTGATCTTCCATCAATTTGAATTGCATTACTATTTTAATTATTATTGTTATTTAAAAAGAAATGCTTGATATGAAAATATTATTTTTCACAGATAAAGCAAATAAACATTAGAGGTAACTGCTATGGTTAACTCTTTCAATTTCCCCTAAGAGTCTATATTACTTGTAGCAGTATCTTGCATGTTTTGGAGGTAGATTCTACCATTGTTCTCAAACTGTTTATATCTCAATCCATAGAGCTGATAAAGGAAATGTGATATAAACCATGCTTCCCCCCCCCACCCCCAACTTGATATAGCTTTTAATCTCACTCTGAGGTCTTTTTTCTTTCTCCTTTTCTATAGTTCAGGTACCTGTAATACTCACTCAGATTAATTGTGGATGTGGACAGGCAAACCATTCATCACCTTAGATGAAGCCACAGTGCCTCACACATTGCGATGTTAGTTTCTAGGGCTCAAGGTATTGAAGTAAAAGCAGAGAGGGGAC
>VYXB01008758.1:0-11092 GCA_013397135.1 Pachyramphus minor
ATTCTATGATTCTGTGAAATGAAAGAACAACTGGGTTACTGTTTGTCTTTCTCTGCCTTCCTTGTTGTTTAACTTTGCAATTGTACCAAGCGGTGGTGGAGGAAGTTTTGCAAAGCCAGAAAACTTAAGAATGAAATTGGATACCTTAAGTCTTGTTGTGTCCATGAGATGGAGGAACTCAGTATCCTGTACGGAGGAAGTGAAGCAGTAAGTAGGACTAGAAGCCTGAACCTTCAAAGAGCTTTTGAAACTTGACCTCTTCAAATATATACTTAGAGGAATCCCATGGGATAAGGCTTTAGAAAAAGAGGGAGTCTAAGAGAGCTAGGCAATATTCAAGCATCACTTCCTTCAAGCTCAGGACCAGAGTATTCCCATGATGAGGTAATGAGCCAAAGGAAGGAGGAGACCTGCATGGATGAGCAGAGAGCTTCTAGCAAATCCCAAATGGAAGAAAGATGTGGAAAAAGGGACAAGTCAAGTGGGAGGACTATAAGAATATTATCACAGTATGCAGAGATGCAACAAGGGAGGTCAAGGCCCACTAGGAATTGAGTCTGACAAGAGATATCAAGGACAAGAAGGGCTTCTATAAGTCCATCAGTAGGAAAAGTAAGACTAGGACAAAGTGGGGCCACTCTTGAATCAGATGGATGTATTTGTGATGGAACACACAGGGAGGGAAAAACTCTTTTTTGCCAAAGTCTTTATTAGTGAGGCTGGCCCTCAGGCATCACAGACCCTGAAGGTAAGAGAAGAAGGATGAAGTAAGGAAGACTTCACTTGGTAGTAGAGACTTGTGTTGGAGATCAGCTAGACAGAAGACTTAACAGCCTTAAATCCATGGGCCCTGATAAGATGCACCCACAGATGCTGAGGGAGCTGGCAGGTGTTGTTGTTAAGCCACTATCCATCACTGAAAAATCATGGAGAACAAGAGATGTGCCCAATACCTGATTTGACTAGGTGATTTCTGGAGGTCCCTTCCAACTCTAACTATTCCGTAATTCTGTAAATTTCCAAATACATGAAAATTAGCACAGTTCAGACACAAAACTTGTATTTGTTCTGCAATGACTACAGAATGTTTTTGATTAAATGGATTAATCAAATCATTCACTGGACTTAATTGGTAATTTATAAGTATTTTTTTCATATCTTCCTGAAACTACAAACCTGTGTTTTCTGATTCCAGAAACAGGTGGTTCATCAAGATCTTATTTGAGGAAATTACTCCACTCATTGTTAGTTACAGGACCTGGGGCTAGCTGAACTGCACACAATTACCAAATGCCAATTGTTCCAAGGAATTTAGATATATATTAAATAATTTATCCTAAATATCTGCACAAATAAGGTCCAAGCGTTCAAGTAATTTTGAACTCCTAAAGACTCTGCCATGATCTACCAACTAGTTCAGGAACAGAGAATCTCTTCTCATGTCATTGTCATTTCATGTCATTGAAATAAATATTCAATACTCCTGTTTGTGTGTTGTATACACTGACCAAGGCACAGTTCAGAAGTATGTCACTGGGAAATTATTAACACCAAAATAAATTCTGAACGAGAAACCCCACAGAGTTTTGAGTAAAAAACCATTTTGAACAAATTAAAAAGATATTAAGATAAATTGGTTTTTAAGATATTTTGAACTTTAATATTCGTTCAATTAAGAAATCCATTCTGACTTTAGCTCTTCAGGAAGCCAAGAAATCAATTAACCTTTTCTGTTAGCTAAAGAAATATCTATGGAATTGTTTTCTGTGTTCAACAGATGTTACTTTCCATGTGTGTCGCGTCTGAATTATCTGAGGAGCTGCTGAAGAACAGAGAAGATTTGTCTGTGACTGTATACATTAGTGTTTTGTTCCTGGTGTCTACCTCTAAAGTGAACTGATTAAAACAGAGACAAACAAACCTTTCTTTGGCAGAATTGCAAAACGCCTCAAGTTCATTGTCATCCGGGTGACATACCAAAAAGGGAAAAAAGAAAACTAGTTTCAGATGTGTATGCATGCTATTTTTCAGGGTAAAACCCAAACAAAACAAAACCAAACCTTATCTATATAGTAGAAATACCATTATTCTTCACCCAGAAATTTTCTAAGTATTGTATTTCCACTAACAGATAGGGGTAGTCCAAGTTAGATCTCTCGAATAAAGAATGTGAAATTGTATGTTCATGGAAAAGAGAAACAGAAAAAAAATTATTTTCCAATTAAGATGAGGTGGAAAGGGATTGATCAGTTAATACAGATAATTTAATTAGATTAAGTTTAATAATTACAATTATTCTTTTAGGAACTGTAGACCTGGTAGACTGCAAAGGGAGTGTGACTGAGCATCAGGTTGAAATTACCTCATAGGTTAACCTTTGTAGAGAATTTTTGGCCCTCTGCAGAACATGGAGCATTTCTCTGGGAAGGTTTTCTTTTGGTGATAACATGAGAGTGAAGAAGATATTAACAATTTCGGAAGCAAAATTCCTAACAACATAGCAGATACACTAAGACAGTCTTGGTGATCAACACTTACAGAAGTTTATTGAAAACAGTGTTTTATCATGTTTACAAAAAAAGGAACATAATGACCTTGCAGAGAAGAAAAGTTAAATTTGTGAAACTGGCAACACATTCAACATGTTTCTCGGCTGTGAATTAGTGGAATCACACCACAGCATCTGGAGACAGAGGGCAGGTGCATACAAATGCCATAGAAGATACAGTGCCCTGAGAGGGCAGGTAACAATGGCTAGCACAGGAATGCTGATATCTTTCCCTCTGCATGTAGGACCTAAGAGTCAATAAGGTAACACATGACAGTATGTAATTCATCATGTCTCAGTCAAGATTGCTGAGTCAAAGGTTAAAGAAGAGAATCTGTGCTCTTGGTATAATTACCAGAGACTGAAAAAATATTTATAAAGACAAAAGTAATGATGAACTGATTATTCTTATTTTTTTCTTTCTCTAATGATACAGTAAATAATTCCATGAAGCTGGATTTGAAATGGCTTTTTATCTGTGTAAAACCCAAACACTGTTCTAGCATCAAATAACTGATTTTGGAAACAAAGTAATCAAAATGGAAAGACACAAATGAATATTTTTTGCTTACATAAAAATAGAAATGTAAATTGCAATCTCCACCTCAGAGTTAATGAGTATGCAAGATTATACATGTTGTGTGGCTTATTTAGGATCAAAGTAGTAGGAGGCTGATTTTTCAGAAAGGAATTACAGGTTATTTTCTTTGACAAGTATTTTTAGACTGAATAACATACATATTTATTAAATGTGCATCGTTTGTGAATCAGAGCTTAATTAAATACTGACTTCATAAAATATACTCACTTTGAAGTTTGGGTTTTTTTAATAGTAAGCAAACATTTGCTGTTAAGAATGAAATGCTGAAAGGGAGACAGGTGAAGATTATGTTAAACTGTATTTTCTTGAGAGTTACAACACTCAGGTCTTGCGGTTTTGTCCATTCCTTTGTTATGTCATAGGCATATGAATTCATGTAATTAAAAATAATCCTTACTGAGCAGGCAAATCCACTGTTTAATTAATTGTTTTGTAAGTTATTTTCAACACAGGTGAAATTTGAATAAATATAGAAATGGATTATGCCTTTGTACTTTAAGAATTTTAGAGTGTTTTTCTTGTTTCAGGCGGGTCCAGACTTTCTCTCACTTGTCTTCCTGAGGCCTGGGATAAGTAGAGGCTATTTTAAGAAATACAGAAACCGAGAACCTTATTTCTAAGAGCCAGTGAAGAAAAAACTCATTAATATACCCACCTGTTATTCCTGTGTTTTTACAGATCTGTTGGGAGAGGTGTGAGGACTTTGTGGGCATAAAACAAGTAATTATTTCTTTTGTCTTAGTTTACCTTTCATCAGCCTTCTGTCTTTTGATGGGGGTGTGCTACAGAGGATTCTTGGCAGACCTGTGAAATGACAAGGAATTTCACGTGAAATTCAGCCAGTGAATTGATTTGCATGCATTGTCAAGTGACTATAAAAAATCCGAGCTGATAATGAAAGTGGTTATATCGCAGCAACAAGTTAAGAGAAAGTTAAATCCTCCATAATGCTACAGTGATACCGACAGATTAGTACATAAGAGTTAACACTAACAACAGACATCTCATTGCTCTCACATTTATTTGTAATTCTCAGCACAGGACAAAATAGAGTATTGAGGTTAGGATCTACGTTCTTAAGTTTAAATAATGTTTAGAGTACTACTTTTTAATTTAGCAATGCTCTCCTCTGTTGAACTTTTTATCTGTTTTTTTGTTTTTAAGGTAGTGAGATAAATATAATAATGAAATTATTCTATGCACTTGCCTGGTTATTAAAACTGAGACACAAGTGAATAAACATTGGTTTCTCCATTACTGCAATGCCATTTGAAGACTATCCGAGAAAGGATTACAGCATTCCCTTTATTAGAATAGGACCATTCAAACTTTGAAATATATAGTTATGGGATTTGTCAGTTTAATATCAAATACACAGTCTGAGTCGTCAGTGCATGGCAATGGAAATTTTAAAATAAGGAAGGAATAAGGAACACAGATATACCCTTCTATAAACTTGTCTTTATAACCATATATAGTGCTTCATTTAAAAGCAAACAGATGTGGGTTACTCTAGGAGTTTTCCTCTCCATTTAGTAATTCAAATGTACATTCATTGATTCTGAGACAGAATCTCTGATGTAGAGTAATGCTGAAAGTACCATTGTTGAAGTAAATCCTTTAAAGTAAAATGAAATGAGGTTTTCTCCTTAGAAAATCTGGAGAACACAAAGACTGGTTTTTAATTTGTTTATTTGGGGTTTTTTTGGTAGTTCATTTTGTTTGGGGTTTGTTTGTCAGATTTTTTCATTAGTTTTACCATACAACATATATGAGGACATCAAAATATTTGTCCAGAGTGATTCAGCACAGTTTTTTAATTTTCTCTTTTCTTCAATCACAAACAAGACTTTGCACATCCTCTGAAGCAACTGAGGCAACTGAGGCAGTTGTACAGGAAGAAGTATAGAAAAATAGAAAAAAACTTGTAGAAATGGAAAAAATACTTAGTACATAATGGGTAAGACAACATGGGCAGAGCAATAAGAAAAATAAAGGGAACTAAAATGGAGATAAAATAAATTAAAAGAATACAAAGTTTTTTGTTTCTACAAAGAATAAAATATGCATTTTCTGATGATTTTTTTTTTTAAAGGCACAACCCCCCCCAAAAAAACAACACACACAAAGTATTACAGTAAACTGTTAGTGAAAGATTATTGAGGTATATATTCTTATACAGCTTACCTTATGGGGACAAGGGCAGACTGAAGAGCTATAAAAGATTTCCTTTTGAAATTTCTTTTATTGCCTGGGTAGCTCAACATGCAGTAAAATTCAGGAGGTGGAAGGAAAATCCAAATTAATTGTACAACACTAAGAAATAAAGCTCAGTTACATAAAGATAAATATGGACATACTTATGGGCATATTTTATGAATGCCATCATTCTAGTACAGAGAAAGCGGACTTGAATCATTAAAAGTCACTTTCACCTCCTGTTTTGTTTGCTGAAATGTAAGATCTCGTTCTCAACAGTCACTTGCTGAGGACTTCAAGATGATAGAAAACGAACCTGTGACAATTACATTTACAAGCAATCTTCAGCTTTGTAGTAAAATGCTGCCCTTAAGTCTAAAATCTACATATTAATTGATTTTTGTGCACTTATCAAGATGTTTAGGCTGGATTCCTCTTGACAAAAAGTTGCATGTGTTTGTCAAAGACAGAACAAAGCCTAGTGAAAATACTAATTGCTAGATTTCTTTGTGTCACTTCTCACTATAATGTACCAGAACTCTTGGGTGGTGGCGTATGACATAATTCTTTCCTCGGTGATGTCCAGGGTGAGATGTATTCCCTGTGCTGTTAATTTGGGTGCATAGACGTTTCCTGTCTAGGCTTTTCTGACTCTTATTTATTCCTGAATAGGGGGAGAGAAATATACTGAACATATATAAACTTCATTGCTCAGATCCGAACACTGTATGCATGTGACAATTTAAAACAGGAGGTATGCAGTAGACTCTAAGTTACCTAAAATTGAGAAACAAGAGTCTTAACTACCATTTAACTTCTTTTTGCCTTTTGCTCATTTTCCTTAACATTTTCTGTTTTGTTTGAAAACAAGACCACCTGAATGCTGGCTGATCCACTTTGTGTGACAATTTGTTAGTTATGGCTGTGTCCAGCTTTATGGAGCTTTTCATCTACACAGTTCTGTTGTATTATAAAAAGCTTACACTCCTGATTTGAATAGAGCATACAACACTAGCATAAATGCTAGTCTGAGCAGCTTGGTACAAAAGTTATATATTTTCAATGAGCTTACTTTTAATGCAAAATTTTTGAGAACTTGTGTGCTAATTTTTTAAAAGATACATATACCAGTTGCCCAAAACACAATTAAAGAGTTCATACCTGGTTCATTATTTGACTTTACTGTCTGGCTCCCTGAAACCTGGAGCACAGTGAAGCCTCCCAGTGAGAAATATCAAACAACAAATTATAATACAGTTCAATAGCATAAATTGAAATATTATTAGACCATAGGTCTTCTGAGTCCCAGTCGAATGCCTTGTTTTGTCAGTCAAAAAGCTGTGACTTCCACACTAGTCATAATCTTCACTGGAAATAAGTCAAGTGAAAAAATTGTGAAATTTAATCTAGGTAAACATAGGTGGGCAATAAAATCTTATATTTTGGGACTGCAGAAAACATTACATAGCTTTTTCCAGATAAAATCTGTGTTTAGCATCCCCAGCTTTAATAAAGATTATGTAAGTGGCAAGTGTACTAACAAACCTAAAAGAAAATCTTAAACTATCTCACCTTTCAAGGTCTTTCAAACAGGTTTTATAACAAATGACAAAGGAGATAGAGTCAGACAACTGCTGCAACAGATAGGAAATTCACAAATGTTCTTGGCCTTTTTTAAACTCATTTTGACTGTGAGCTACATGATTTATTTCAGAGTAACAAGATTAGTAAATATCTTTTGGTTGACAGATGTAAAAAACCCCCTTCCATAAGCCCATTTGTCACTCCTATTTGGCAATTCTAAAATTATCTGCAAAACAGCCTATGGAGAAATGGATGAACATGATACAGAAATATATTTAGCCGGGTATTATATCTGCATCAATGCTCTTCTGATAATGAGAACACTGAACACAGAGAATTTGATCTTAGATCAGCTTAGGCACCCGGCCTGTGATTTCTGTAGCCTGTGACTCAGTATGTCAGACCCTCTGATACCGTTCCACTACAGGAATCTGTTAAACCAAAACAGTTCAAGACAAACAACTAATGGAAAAGCCTACTTTCTTCAGCATTTTTACGTTCAGCCCACATCATATTTCTCTACCTGCAGTCACGCACAGAGATACCTGGGCAAACTGCATGTAAAGCTAGTTTAGGAACTGGAGATAGTCTAGACAGACCAGCATTGTTCTCCAGAGGATTTGTCCTATGCTAGCTGTATTTCTCTTTTGACAAGAAGTAAATAAATCCAGATGAAATATTTCTAACTTAAGCATGGACGTATTCAAATGAGAGAGCAGAGTATGCTAAAATACACTGGGTCCTCCTCCACAGTCTAGTTGTGTCAGTGTCTGCAGGAGGCGACAGCAATGTGTAGCTGCAGTGCGGTCAGCAAGGCAGTTCCACCTCCACACCAGAAGAGAGAAAGAGGTCTGCAGCCTCTGGATGTCACACCGGGGCACAGCCACATTACCAGGTATTAAAGTTTACAGTAATGCAATCAGTCGTGCAAGGAAGAAAAAATATTTGTTCATTTAACCTCTGAGCAACTTTCTTTATTGAAATTGAATACATTCTCACCTTTAAAATTACTTTTAAGAAAATTAAAAATTACCACTGAATTTTTTTTTTTTTTAGTGATTAGTGACTTCTTGCTTGCACCTCTGTGCAATGTTTTGTCGCTGCAGAACTTCCAGAGTTGTGGCAGAGCTTCCAGAGTCAAAGACACGATCTTCATAGAAGTATGGTCAATGCTCCGTTTACTGTAAATTTCCAGCATATTTTTATAAGACTCTACAAGGTTCACGCAACATGCTTAGTCCAATGAGTGATTTACAGATACATCTCACGCGCTTCAAGCTTACTTCTAATTGGTTATATTCTTTTGCTTGCACAGCCACTCTTTTTCTTGCACAGCGTATGCAGTTAGCAACTTTAGCAAATGCAGTTAGCTGCATCTTCTTGCTTTCACATTTTATTTTGTTCCTTACTTGGAGATAATTTCTGCATATTCTTTGTGCAAGGACACTGAATCCTTGCTATCTGTCACGTAAGCCTGGTTGTGCATGCTGACTTCCCAGAGAATATTATGCCCTGTTTCTTCCAAAATATTCTCAACAATGTTTCCCTTGTCAATCTTTCTGTAAGGCAGGGACCTTTTTCTGAAAAAGCCATGCTTTAAATTACCCTAAACATAAGGGCAAGGACAGATCTTTACAACTTCTTTACTTGTGTCATTTCAGAGAAAAGACTCCTTCCCATTCCATTAGAATACCCTTGATGAGAGGCATTTTAGGAGGTTAGTCAACCATTTAAAAGTATATGACTTCTTTTCTCTACAGCCTTACAGGAAGAAAAGATTTGCTTTTGAACTGGATTTCTAGGAACAAATTAATAATTTTAATTTTAAAACAAAAAATTTTAATATCATTTGCTGCAGAAAAAGAAAAAAAATCATTCAAAGTGTGTTGAATTTACCAAAGTTCTTTGCTGTATTCAAATAAATATATTTAAATGTGATTGCATTTGCCACAATTTTCAGTGAAATTTTTAATGTCTGCGATAATTTGACCTGATCTGTTTTTTAATAGAACTGTTGATATTAAAATATTTTTTCTGTTAAGTGTGTAAATTAAAAAAATCCAACTGAACATCTCTTTATTTAAATACATAACCCAAACATATTAAAATGTGTATTTTTATCTTTTCAGAACTCCCTCTCCAAAAAGTAAGCTAAAAATGTGGTGGGGATATACCTCATGTAGTGGTTTAGCTAAGGTGAATTTACATGAATAATTTAATTATTATAAATTTATTTAGGTGCATTTCCTTTTACATGTATTTAGTTGTATTCAATATAAATGAATATAATGTATTCCATTATATTCAATTTTATATTTTTTTGGAAGAAATACTGAAAGTGGTGAGGAAGGACAGAGAAGGGATTATATTTCTTTATGAAAGAAGTTTGTGACATTTTTTAGTAGTGTAATCTCTCAGAATTTGTGTACAACTAAATTTTGGATTGAAGTGTCAGATTTAGATTTTAGAACTTCTGGTTACTACAGGAGAATACTGGAAGTTGTTGATTATTCTTTCTTGACAAACAATCAGACTGGATTTTTAACATTTAAGATATGAAAAATTCTTTATTATTAACTACTAGCAGTATGGCATCATATTATTCTGTTGTGGAAGGTCTTCATTGTTACATTCTTCCTTGTCTACCTCATTGCAGGAAAGCTCATTTTGACAATTAAGAGATGTTATTTTCCCATTCCCTGTTTCCTGTTTTCTCTCTTTCTCAGTAAGAGAGAATTGTAAGCGATCATATAGTTAATAATTGGCTAGCTGGATCATACAGTACAAAATTTCTGTGAAAATAAGTGCATTTGTTACAGAAAAAGTCACTTTCCCTGGCAGGCTTGGCCTCACATACTAAACTTGCCTTCTGTTCATTTCAACATCGAAAAAGAAACACTGCTGCATAGCAAAAGATTCTTCATTGACCACATTATCTGGAAAAGTGGAGAGGCAAGTTCTTGATAATTATATGAACAGGAGAAAGACTGAATTAAGATGCCACTTTGTAGTACTGCCTCTTCTCTGGCATCGAAAGTGACATGCGTGTCTCTCTGATTAAAGTGGTACAGGGAACAAAAAGCCTTTCACCTCAATGTGATGAAATTAAGGGTCTCCAACTTTCTTTTGAGCCTGTTGAGATAGACACTTCTCATCACACTGTAAAATCCAGCAAAATAGTGTGCAGAAACTAAAAGAGAAATGTAAGAGGCCATGCCTCTAGAAAAAGAGAAGAGAAGAGAGGAGAAGAGAGGAGAAGAGAGGAGAAGAGAGGAGAAGAGAGGAGAAGAGAGGAGAAGAGAGGAGAAGACAAGGCAAAACAAAAAAAGAAAAACAAGAAAAGAAAAAACAAGAAAAGAAAAAAACAAGAACCAGAACAGTAGACCTTCACATGAATACTTCCATTTGGCCTACCGGATGCCAGAGAGAAAGGTAGAAGAAAAAGGGCAGCAGAAGGCAAAGTAAAACAGCAACCAGTGTTATGTTGTCACTAGTAAAGACTGACTGGTCTGGGTATGTCCTGCCCACTGATGTTGCATTTAATTCTGAAACTAAACACATGAGAGAAGGGGAATGGAGGTGGATAGCTGCAGGCAACCATGAGGAACTGAAACCACTCTCCAGAAATGCTGTTGTCTTGCACAGGAATGGAAAGAAGAGCCATTTTACAAATCCATCTATTTGAGGGCTGGCTTTTCCTAGGAACTTTCTCTTGATGGGATTCTCCAAGGGAACAAATATTCAACATCTCAACGATATGACCACTTTGCTGTCTTTCAAGCAGGACATTTCTGTTGGTTCAATTAAAATCCCTGACTTTTCAATAACCTGCATGGTAGAGCAGGGGTACTACTTCTATTCTGTCATAACAAAGCACTCACAGAGGACCTGAGATGTGGGACATGAAGCCAGAGCAGATCAAATTTTGTTTAACAGTCACTTCTGACTTACCTAGTTATAAACTAAACCTTCTAACCTGAACATCCACAAAAAATGAACCCTGAGGAAGGAAAGGAACATAAAAGATTCTCAGCCTACATAAGGTGGAAGCTTAATGTGATAACAATCTTCAAGATGTGGAAGAAAACTGCAGAGAGGAAACTGCTCTGAATAGAGAGGATGTGAATTAATAGCTCCAGCTGTGGCAAGGCAGATACTAA
>VYXB01008758.1:34900-46497 GCA_013397135.1 Pachyramphus minor
CCTCCAAAGCCACTCATAACGTTCAGATTGAAGCGAAAGTCTGGTTCATCAGTGTCATAATACAATTTCCTAGAGCCTTGAAAAACATGGATTCTAGAGACCGTGTCTTGGCAGCTGTCATTCTGGCAGCGGGAAAATTAAACCTCCAGATATTTTGCTGGCTAAGCATTTGCAGATTAGGGTTTCTACTGAAATAAGGCTTTTACAAATACGAAAAGTCAAGGCTGCTTGAGGCAAGAGTTGTGGTATATTAGCACAGGATCACTTGAGTTTACCAAACAGTGTCATATATTTAACACCCGACCANCACAAGCCATAGAAGACCTCAGGAGCCTGGTTGTATCCTCCTAGCCTCTGGTTCTGTGCCAAAAGGAGGGGGGGACAGATCCAACCCTGAAGTCATCATGCAGCAGAGCAGCAGAGAGAGAGAGAGAAACAAAAGGAATTTCCAGCAACGACTCACTGAACCTGTCATCCTCAGGATAACAGAAAAGACATTTTACAAGTCTACAATAATTATTTGAAAGGAAGAACCTTTCTTCCCCGTAGACTGATATGAAGTGAGAAGAAATGCTTTTGTAAATACTTATGATGATTTTACATAAAGAAGATGCCTTTCTCTTGAACTGTTAAAACTAAGAGAAATGCTTTTTTAGAACCTGGTACTCAGCCAAATGTCTAACTCCACAGAAAAGGGACCTTTCCCCCTCCCTTGCCTTCCCAAGGCAGGGGAAATAAAGACTGAAATCCCTAGACGAGCCACCAAACTTGTAAATAACAACCTAACATTTTTTTCATAAAATAAACTAGTTTAATTAGAACTGTTGTAGTATATGTTATTTCTTAGTTTTTATCTTGCTAGTAACAAATCTTAGTATTATATCCCTTACGTCAAGCCTCTGTTTTGTCTGTAAAAAACCTCTCTCAACTCATAGTAACTGTGTGGAGGGGGGTGATTGAGAAAAAGGGCTGATCCCTGGTAAAACCACAACAAGGTGCAATGATATATATAATAGAAATTAAAAAGTGGACAAGGAAACAAGCACAAGAAAAGGCACAGTGCTCCCAAAACACAGGAAGTTCTTTGAGAATATCAAGAAGTACTTCATATTGTAAGGGTGACTAAGCACTGGAACAGTTCTCTCACAGAGGCTGTGCGGTCTCCACTCCTGGAAATATTCAAAAGCTGTCTGGACTTGGTTCTCAGTTACTGCTTCGATGTGGTCCTACTTGAGTAGAGGTGCTGGACCAGATGACCTCCAGTGGTCCCTTCAATCCTCAGCCATGAAGATCACCTCTGTGATTCTTTGAATGCATTGAATCATTCTTTGAATGATTCTATGAGTGCCCATCTCAGGTCTTTTAGCATATAATAATACATATAATTGATTGAGGGACATGTCACTGTTAGTTAAAAGTGACACATTCTCAACTGCATCACATTAATACATCACTCATCTGCTACCTATACCTTATAAAAACAGTTGTGTCAGCATACCCTTCTGATATTCCAGTCAGATATTCCCATCTTTACATCTGTCAGTGCACTTTGCCTTGGAAAGCGTTAGTTGGAGCTGCTGCATTTTATCTATCTCCATTACTCTTCAAAACAATTTTCTGGCTGCTCTCAGAGGAAACTAATACACGTAACTTTTTCATTGCATGACACAGGGTACCAGGAAGACAGAAGAAGAATACAGGTAAGAAAGTCACTGAGATATAAGGAAGTTATCAACCATATTGAACTCTGCTGTGATTAGCTGGCATATGGGTAAAACCATCAAGTGTAAGAATTAAACTGTTTATAACACCAGACGTTATCTTCAAGTAAAGATATTGCAGTGATTAAAAATCTTGTAAAGAAAGCTTAGATGTGTAGGTCTAAAATTGTATCTAACAATGAACTGTTGGTGTTATTGTCATGTGAAAATGACACATGAAAACATCAGCCTGGGATTTAGTTAAAGTTTTAAAATTTTAATCCTGTAAAATGATTCAGAAATTCAAATTACAAAGAGAAAGCAAAATGTTGGAGCACATTCTTGTTTTTTTGGAAATATACAAATAAGTGGTGTTCAGAAAGTATGACAGTGTTGGAGCCAAAGCCTGATGAAATATATGGGGAAAAAAGAATTACTCTTAATCAATTTTGGTTTAGACTGTTGTTGGATCAGTATGACCTTTGTAAAAAATTTAATGTCCCTTACTAGTCCTGAAATTGAAGTACCCCTCACACACTTAAAAGTGGACTTTAAAGGTAGAAGCTGTAAGTGGCCCTTAAAGACTGCAAATAATCTCATATTACCTCACTCTATATACTACATTTTTTCCAAAGTGGCAATCTAGCACTTTTTCTGTGGTTTCACATTCATGTGTAATTTGCACTTGAAGAGAGGACTTGGAATAGCAAACAGCAAATTGGAGCATCAGAACTTGGATGTGCTTTGCTCAGCTGTAAATGATCATGTAAGGCAGTAACAGCTTAAAAGATTAAATACTGCTGGGGAAAGGCAAGGAATATAATCTGATTTTTGTGTACGATAAATGTAAATTAAGTATGATGTAAATAAAACCTTGCTTCCCTAAACTATAAAAGGTAAGCAGATTACATTTGTTTCGTGAAGTTACTAAAAGCTCTTTTCATCTCTGGCAGGGAATTCCCATTCCAATTCTAGAGACTTTTTCTTAAAAGCTTTTCCTGTCACTGTAGTTAAGGATGTGAGTGGTCAAGTGAAACTGTTGCTTTTGCTTTTTCGTGAGGTAAAGAAACTTTTTTTTCAATGGATGTTAGAGGATACAGAGAGAAAAGAGAGATGGTTTAGTGTTTTCATTTCTCTGGTGGAAGCTACTGTATTATCTCTTAGTACTAAGCATTATCATCAGTTTTGCAAGGATAATAGATATAACAGATTGAGAGGCAGAATAAATAAATCTGTGCCAGTGTTTAGACTGCTGGATCTGGCTTAATTAATTGTCTCATAGAAATTGATAATTCTACACTATATCACAGATGTGGCAGTAAATGGAAAATTGATAAAACCTTTGTATGCCTTACAGCAGGTCCAGAAGTCTCTTGTATGTTCATATTTATTCAGTTATTAGTTCGACAATGATCATTCCATTCACTAAGAGAAAATATCTAAACTTATTATTTGCATCCAAACAGCAGTTTTTTGGTGACTGCGGACCATCTTTCCAATGCTCCATGCCTACAGAAATCTGTATCCAAATGGTGCTTGCCAGAGCACAAGGCTTTCTTCCTTCTTACTGTAACAAGGACTGTTTGCTCAGTCAAAATCTGTAGTTCCACAGACAGCCCAAAAGTCGCAAATTGTTGACTAAAATCTATTGACACCTGCAGTACAGTTTTGAAGTTAATTTTGAGGTAGTATTTAGATTGTAACTTCAGTAATTCAGTGGTATACTAGAAACTGTTCATACAAAATAGATACATTGGAGAAACGGTTTAAAGTCTGTTACTTAAAAAACAATTTTTCACCCAAAAAATGTTGATTAAAAAAAAAAGGACAACTTAATCTAGAATTACAGATTTTATTTTTCAACCATTTTGGGAAAAAAAAATCTGTTCTATCATAAAATGGATAAAGTCTCTATCCACAACCAACTGAAGATAGAAATAAAACTCTTTTTTTTTTCTTTTCTACGCAACACGCAATCTGTCAAGGATACAAAATGGAATATTCACATGAGCTGTTTACTTCCATAAAGAATACTTTTCATAGCATTCAGAATTTTTTCAAGGACAGAATGATGTGGTTGCTGTGGTCAAAAAAGTAACAATGATGCTTATGTGTGGAAGAGAGTGATTCTTTGAGTTAAATCTTCCTTTGGGGAAAATGTATATGGTTGACTTATACTGGGTTATACTGATTTATGTCAGTATTAGGCTTTCGGTGTATTCAGAGTATAAAATTTTCTTTTGCTGATAAAACCAAATGTATTTTGAACGCCGGAAAATAAAGCTGGGCACAAAATCATGTGAAAGTGATGTTGGAAATCATTACATATGTTGTAATTAACCTATGCTTCTTAAGCAAGACAAGAGTGAAAGATCTTGAATTTATGTTCCGAGCAAAGGAAAAGGAGAAAAAGGCCAGAGTTTTCTGCAGCTGAAACAACAGCTGTTGCATTAACAGGCTAGTGCATGGATTTCTGAATGGGGTTTAAACTACCTTGTTCATTGAACAATTTTTCATGTTTTTCCAGCTGTGAAAATTAGAATAATCTTGCTACAGAAGACAGTTCTTGGCTGATTTGAGTATGTGCATATACATACATAGAGGTATGTGAGTATGCTACACTGTCACCTGTATTGCATTGAACACAGAGGAGAAATGTACAACTAGGAGTAACCAATTAGGATGCTGAGAGATTTACTTGGCATTAGTATTTACCTTTTATTTTTTCAAATTCTGTATCTATAAAATATTTGTGTATGACAAGTAGAATTGAAGTATTATATAAATGCTTAAAAAATTAGAATTTTTCTGGTGTCAGTAAGAAGTCATAGAAAAAGTTTATATCACCCTTATCATGGAACTGTACATTAGTATATTCTTACTTCACCTGATATTCAAGTTGCCTTTTCCTTTCCTATTGGAAAATTTTCTTCAATCATCTACATGATACCTTCAGATAAACAAAGACAACTTTTTACTGTCAAAATCAAATTAATCTTCTATTCCCTTAATTTAAAACCTATAACAACAACTGAGCAGACAGGAGTTGTGCCACAGTAAAACAATCTGTTGTTGTACAGACCATCTTACAACCACTTTCTAATGAATATTTAAATGTTGATGTGCAAGCAGTTTTACTGAGATATGTCTTAATGCAAGTAGAGGCTTGTACTTTTCTCTCATGTTATTCATGGTCTTCCTTCAGAAGAAATGCAGGTTTGTGTCTTTAGAAGACCCTAAATGTGTTTAAGAATTTCCACCACAGTGATATTGAACCCCTCAAGATTTGAGCCCCTCAGATTGTGAATAAAACTTTGCAGTATTTTTTTAGCTGTTAATCAGTAGCCATAGTTAGACAGTTATGATTAAAAAATTGCATCGTGAATGATGTACACTTGTCTAACTTTGTGTTTTAAGGAAAAGAGAAGACAACCCCAAGGTGAATGGGTGTCTGGACGACAGCCACCAAGAGTGATGTCAGCAGGACTGAGCAGTGACTGGAGAGAGGTAATTCCAGCAGTGGGAGATTGTGGCCACTGACGCCTTGATCACCTACTCAAAATGGACCCCACATGGATCAAAGGGAGGCAAGAACTGCACCTGCAGACTAACTGGTATGAGAAGTGAGAGATATAACAAGCAAACAGACGGGTGAGTACTAATTAATGGATAAATTACATAATTTGTAACCAATGAATGCTGATACATTTGTTTGTTAAAATGCATAAATACTGTATAGTTTTGGTGATCAGGAAGACAGACTTTTATGGGCTACCACCCAGCTCCCTAGTCTGTGCAACCTAGGATAAAACACAGCAACACTTGATGCAGTGTGTGAACTGGCACTATGCACTGGACAATGAGCCAGTTTTGAATTATGGTGAAATATAGGTTTGCATTCCTAATGAGATTTGATCAATATAAACTTTGAAACCAAAAATGTTCTAGGTGGAAAAAAATCTCTGAAAGATTTTCATGAAAACTGCTCATATCATCTGCTTCTTAGAACACCTATTTTGCTAAGCTGCGCAAATATAACTTTGGAGACAACACTTCCCTGTTACAGCCCTGCCTTTCTTCTTGCAGTAGTTTTAGTTAATTTCTTCATTGTCCATCAAACTCCTTTTTTATAAGATGGGCATAAGCATCCTTTTTCTATTTCTCATTTTGTGGAGGTGGAAATGTTTTATGGATGGGAAACACATATTGACAAGACCATTTTCTAAAGAACACATAATATGAATAGGTATATGCTATAGGTTCTGGTGTTCTGATAGCAGTATGACCTGAGTATCCAAAACAACAGTCTCCTGAAGTGTCTTATTCAGTTATAGTCAGGGTAGTAAAAACCAGAAGCATAGCAGATTCTAGGAAGAGAACTAAAATCTTAAATTCTGGAAAAGCAGGCATCTTTGTCTCTCCTTTTTTTCATTCTTTCAGTTTTGAAAACTTTACCATCCTTCATTATTTTGGATTTAGTTGGTGCAGTGCAGCTTTCAGATTTGTAATGATTTTTCGATTCCATATATAAGGAAGTACTGTTTTTATGACATCATGTTTGTCAATACCCCATAACTATCGCACACTGAAAAAGTCATATTACTCATAATGCATTATGCAGCATCTCAACTTGGTTATCAGTTAAAATTACAACTAATATTAGCCAGGTTTATCCATAATGATCCATATAATCCTTGTCAAATTAAACAGATATGAATCTTGATGTTCTGCCTATTAAAGTAAGATTTTATTTCCACCAGATTTGGTTTTTTATTTTTCATTTAGTTTTTTTATTTGTTTTGTATAAAAATAATCATTGTTTTCTAAAAGCATTTAAAGGACTACTAGCATTTTTATTTCAGCAAGCAGTATTAAATGTAAAAAAATTTCTATTAAGGTTCCATATGCATGCTGAAGAAAAGTTTTTCTTTTTCTTGGCTACAAATTTCTAGGTCAGTATAAGACAAATTCAGTCATTTGTTCAACTCTTAATATGTAATAATTGCAATCAATTTTTACGCTGTCATGGAAATGAATCACAAAACATGTTTTCGTAAGAATTCTTTGAGATGTGATGTGGCATCTGCTGTTGTAAACATGGTTTTAATTGACTATCAAAATGAATACATTTGATACATAAAATGCTCATTAAATGACTGTGTGTGTACTCTCAGTGATGTCCATGGGCTGCAAAAGTACTTTATTCCATCCATTTTCTGCAGATTAACCGATTTTTTGTTTGCTGTCGTATTTATATTTGTTTTATTTAAAGAAATACATCTTCATGAACTGGTTTACACAACATAATATCAGTAATTTTTAAGGTGATCAGCTGCAGAATTCTACATACCCCTATTTTTCCAATCTCTTACAAGTGTTTATAGTATTATTCTGGGATTATCTTATATTGTTTTCTTTCTGGTTTTATTTTTAATCTGGCAACTGAAGTCTAACCTCCAGATATGAAAGCTCTTTTAGGAATTAATTAAACAGCTCTGTTTTATGAGGTCAACAACAGTTGGTGGTTTTGAGGCCAAAAGTAAAAGACTGTACAATGAACTGGTAACTCATGCAACACTGATAAATTTGAAATTGCCTAATTGGAGATTTCAAGAACTGAATAAGTGGATTTTTCTTGAAACACATGTGGCGGAAGGACAGAAGGTATAAACATTTTTGCCATGTCAACCGCTTCCATCCCTGGGATGTCCTTTAGCACTTCATGAATTCCCACTGGACACTGAACAGGTCCAGTGATTAGAAAAGGGATGCTAAAGAAAGACTAGACATCAAGTAAAAGTTTCAAAGGAAGTTTCAGATTGAGGTACTTTATAATAACCACCCACTTTGATACTTTATGATAACCATTTCATGGTTATCATAGGATAGCCTAGGGGTAAGTATGACAGTTGGTGCTCATTTCATTAAAACAATGCAAAAAGATTTAGTAAAAGTATAATGTTATGATATAAATAGAAGGCTATACCAATCAAGGCACAAAACAAACACCAGGAGACAAAACACAAAAATATTACAACCAGGCACAGAATTAATATTTAAATAAATAATTAAGAAAATCAAGTCAATTACAAAATATGACCAGAAGACAGGAAAAGAGGAGCTATGAAGAAAGATTGAGCTATGAATTATGCTGTTTTTAAAATTTCATTGTAAAATTACATTGTGCTGATAAATCAAGTCTGGAAAAGTTATGTTTAATTGTGATAAAAAGTTATGTTTAATTTTTGATAAAAAGTTATGTTTAATTTTGATAAGTGAAAATTTTAAAACTTTCTAGTGCACTGTTGCAGCTCAGGGAAATTTTTGCCAGATGATGCTTGATTTAATAACAAACATGAACTTGAAGAATAAACAAGATATATATTTTCAAAAATGTCCGATAGAACTGTTTTTTGAAAAATTATTTCACTATCATCTACACAACTTTTAAATATCTCCATTTTCTACAAGTAAGGTAGAAAAAGCTTGTGGTAGAAATGCAGCAGTTAGCAAATTTATTTTTTAATGTCAGCAAACTCTGTTTTCTGGGGGGAAATTAATCTCATATTGTGTGCTTAAGCACACCACAAACCATGGAGAGGGAAGAACCTATAACAGTACCTAAAATAGCTTCCAAGGTCCTAGTGCCGTAGAAATACCCGCCTTGGTTCACTTCTTTCCAGTTCTCAGCAAGCGGTGCCTCAGTGGACGCCAGAGGGCCTCCAGTGCCTTTTTCTTTCCAGCTTGTGGCGGTGACAAAGACAGTCAGTGTTCTCCTGCGTCCTCCACACAAAGACACACCCTCTCTCTGACGAGCAGCATGATTTGAACACCAGGTGGGAATTGTCCAAAGATAACTGATAATCTCATCATTACTATTAGATTTATTGACAATACAGAATCTAAATATTACCAACGCAGTATATCATATAGGTAGGTATAAAAGGTTAATATCATAATCATAAGGTGCTTAATATAAGCATGTTCAGTGAAGCACTGGTTTACAGTCTTTGGCCTTTCAGAGTGCACAATTACAAAGCAACAAAGGGCCAATGGAGCTACTTTAGAATTTTATCTGTGTATGTGACCAGATCCTAGCCAGAGTGGTGCTGCAGGGAGGATAGACTATCCAGAAGCTGCCTGCAGTTTGCCCAGCTGGTCCAGTTTCCAGCAGCATTTTGTACGCTTTTGCAGGCCAATATGACAAAATCAATCTCAATCATCACAGCTCAGCCACCTCTGGAATGTGAGCCTCCAGACAGTTCCTCCTGCAATTCCCACCTGTTGTTCTTATCTTAGGACAAATCAGTGCTGCCCATCAGTGACAATGAAGACAGAAAGTCTGTGTGAGGGAAAGACAAATATGAAGACCTGACTCTCTATTTTTACCATCATACATCTCTGTGTTCCAATGTTATTTAGCAGTGAATGATCAAATTTGTAGTCTGTAGCTGCCTTCAAGATCTTTGATAAAGTACTGATAGCTCAGTGATTGATTTAAATTAGCAGCTTGAAAAGATGAGCAAATATGGCACTTCAGAAACATGGAACATCATATGCATCAGTGCAGCATGTAAGACAGTGATATTTACATGCTTCTGATCCTGTTGTGGATTATTCTAATTGAAATTACCTGGCTTGTGGCCAAATAGGAGAAACCATACTCCAGAGATTATATACTGCTAGCTTTTTGCTACCTAATGTTATTAAAATTTTTCTTGCAAGACCTAATTTTTTCTTAATGTATGAACCTTTATCCAGCAATGGATAAAATTATATTAGTGAGTACCAGGTATGTGAAAGAGAAAATACTTTCATTTGATTAATAACTTGTTTGTTTACTTTTGTAAAGTGAGATCTACTTTGAACGATAAAAAAATTGAGGGAGAGTATGAAATAGGTATACAAGGTGGAATAATTAGGGTCAGCCTTTCTGTGTTAAATACAGATTTTTCTCTTTTATATGTGAGGATGAGGATACACATACCCTCACAGATGTGAGGATACATTGTTTGACTGATACTAGATATGTATGCGCATATGCAGGGGACCAGAAGGCAATTGTTGAAGAACTTGACTTTGAAGAACTTGAAGACTCTTGTTTGTCCTGCAATAATTGATAAGTGGTGGCATGTTTTCCTAAATACTTCAGTCATGCCATTAGGGCTTACCTCTCATTGGTCAGCCAAGTAAATTAGAATATATTTCATTTCATCATTCTATAGATTATTCACTCACATAACCTATGTATACCTACTCTTCATTGACTTAATTACAACACTACAATGGCATAGAGAACAACAGAAAACTATCTTAAAGGAAAGGAAATAATCTTTTTATGAACAAAATAGGAAGACAGGCTAGTAAACCAAACTCAGCACATAATAACTAAAATTATTTTGATTGTAGCTGAAAACATCAGCTATCACAACACTGATCTCTTATAAAAACTTTTTTAGACTCTGGATTGATGTTTGATTGATTGATTTCTTTATGACCTTTGTGGCAAAGTAAAATTTTTGAGCAGGTGAGTTTGTGAATTTCATCTTTGTGCATTTGTGCACCCTGCATGACTGCAACTTCTCATCTCCTTTGCAGGGTAAAATGTATGAGTGATTCCTCAACTTGATCTTCAACCCTATCTATGTTATGTGGCCAACACTATCTGTAATCTTCAATAAGGGATATTAGAACTACATTCGTATCTATTCCTTTCAGTAATTGCTTTCAAATCCTACCAATTTGCCTATTTTTTTTCACAAGTTTCTGACGCTGTCTCCCTTCATAATGTCCAGTCTAAAAATTTACAAGTTCACTATTCACTGTAAAAAAAAAATTAAAATTCTCTTTAACATGGTTCCATGAGTCAGTAAGGGCTGTATCTTTCTAAAATAACAATTATACATTCATACATATCACTACTATCATGATTTTGTTAAATGGTTTTTTATTTGTTTCATGGTTCCTCAGAGGGATTGCACTTATTTCCAGGTAGACTGGTAAATTAAGACACTTGAGAAGCCTGTTAGAAGCCAGCTGAAAAATATTATTGACAACTACTCCATTTCCTCTACTTATGCCAGTGAAGTTGTTACAGGTGATAGATATTTTCTCCACAAGAGTAGTCAAAGGGGAAAATTTGAAGTCGTTGCTGAAAGTGACACAGAATCAGAGAATCTTAGAATATCCTCAGGTGGAAGGGACCCATAAGGATCACAGAAATTCAACTCCTGTCCCTGCACAGACAATAAGATGATTTTTTTCCCCCTCTTTGTATCATACACAATGTCTTTTTATTGCCTGAATTTGGATAATATATTTTACCTAGAGAAATTTTGCTTTCTCAGATGACCAAAAATTCTGGGCTGTTAGAGTGTCCAGATAACACTGTACATATTCAAAGAATCATAGAATTGACTGGGTCAGAAAAGACCTCCGAGATCATCAGGTCCAACCCTTGATCCACTACCACTGTGATTCCTAGATCATGGCACTCAGTGCCACATCCAGCCTCATCTTAAAAACCTCCAGGGACGGTGAATCCATCACCTCTCTGGGCAGACCATTCCAATGCCTGATCACTCTCTCTGTAAAGAACTTCTTTCTAATATCTAACCTAAACCTCCCTTGGCAGAGCTTAAGCCTGTGCCTTCTTGTCCTACTGCTGATTGCCTGGGAGAAGAGACCAACCCCCACCTGGCTACAACTTCCTCTCAGGTAGTTGTAGAGAGTGACGAGCTCACCCCTGAGCCTCTTCTTCTCCAAGCTAAACAACCCCAACTCCCTCAGCCTCTCCCCATAGGACTTGTGTTCAAGTCCCTTCACAAACCTAGTTGCTCCTCTCTGGATGCACTCCAGCACTTCAATGTCCTTCCTGAACTGAGGGGCCCAGAACTG
>VYXB01008758.1:46653-71055 GCA_013397135.1 Pachyramphus minor
TCTCAATCCCCTCATCTAAATCATCAACAAAGATGTTAAACAGGACTGGACCCAACACTGATCCCTGGGGGACACCACTAGTGACCGGCTGCCAGCTGGATGCAGCCCCGTTCACCAGCACTCTCTGGGCCCGGCCCTCCAGCCAGTTCCTAACCCAGCACAGAGTGCCCCTCTCCAAGCCATGGGCTGCAGCATTTCCAGGAGTATACTGTGGGAGATGGTGTCAAAGGCTTTGCTGAAGTCCAGATAGACACATCTACAGCCTCCCCCTCATCCACAGGCGAGTCACCTGATCATAAAAGGAGATCAGGTTGGTCAGACAGGACTTGCCCCTCCTAAACCCGTGCTGGCTGGGTCTGATCCCTTGTCCATCCTGTAGGTGTTGTGTGATTGCACTCAGGATGATCTGCTCCATAACCCTGCCAGGTACTGAGGTCAGGCTGACAGGCCTGTAGTTTTCAGGTCCTCCTTGCAGCCGTTTTTGTGGATTGGTGTGACATTTGCCAACTTCCAGTCATCTGGGAACTCCCCAGTGAGCCAGGACTGTTGGTAAGCTTGGCAAGCTCTTCTGCCAACTCCCTCATCACCCTAGGATGGATCCCATCTGGTTCCATGGACTTGTGTGGATCCAGGTGGCTCAATAAGTCACTGACTCTTTCCTCCTGGAACACATGGGGCCTATTCAGCTTCCTGTCCCTGTCTGCCAGCTCCAGAGGCCAGTTATCCTAAGGGCCACCTGTCCTTCTGGTGAAAACCAAGGCAAAGTAGGTGTTAAGTACCTCAGCCTTCTCCTCATACTTGTTAACTATGTTTCCTCCCAAGTCTAACAAGGAATGGAGGTTTTCCTTGCCCCTCCTTTTGTTATTAATGTATTTATAGTAGTGCTTTTTGTTATCCCTAACAGAAGTAGCCAAATTGACTTCAAATTGAGCTTTTGTCTCTCTATTGCTTTATAAGAAAAAGCTTTAAATATTAGAAATTTGTTTATATTTGGGGGACTTCAAAACTATGTTGTTACTAGATCATTATTTCCCACTGACTATTCTTGTTCAGTAGACCTTCTATTTTACAGGATCTTTCATCAAATTGAATTGTATCCCCAGAGTAAATTGTACTTGCATAACCAAAGTGCTAGACAACTAATGTAAAAAAAATGTTTTACTTGGTTTTCTTAATTTATAACTTTTGTAGTTTATCATTTCCTAAGCACAGCTAAGCATTATTCTGTTGATACCATATTTGTTCTGCCAGTAAACTTGTCAGACATTTGTAAAAAGATACTTGTAAGTATTGAGATTTCATTATTAAAGCTCTAATTTTTTTGTGCTTAGAGGTATTGTCTATGATATGTAGAAACCTGAAAATACTTATTTATATATGAGGTAATTATTTTCGTGTCAGCAGTCCCACTGAGTTAATGAGATTATTAACAAGAGAAAAGTTGCTCCTATTTTGGTGTTTTCAGAATTAGACTGTGTACTCTGTTTCTATGTTTTCAAAATCTTAGAAGCGGTTTAAGCAGCTCTTTTCTCCCTAGATTTGCTCAATCCTAACTCTTAGACCTATATGTTACTGAGAAGTGATATTCAAGTCCTTTAAGCAGCTTTAAGGATCTAAGCCTAATATACTTGATAGATGCCTATGCTAATATCATCATTTTCCCTGTCTCTGCACTGATTTTCATAAGCATTGATAATAAGTATGACAGAACAATATGATTTCTTTTTTTAATCTCAGGAGTTCTTAGTTTGTCTAATATGTGGTCCCACATTGTAAAACATAAAAAACTCCACATGATTATCTCCTTCCTTTCACAAAGAGTGTTTCTTATATGTGAACCATTTTCTTTCTTTGGCGTCTGCTGCTGGCAGAAGTAGGATTGTGTGGCTCCTGTTGTGACCTAATATATGTTTTATCTTCCCTTATTTTTTAAGGAAGTCTTCAATTTCTGAAATGTTCTGAAATTCGGTGTTCCTTTTATTGTCTGGATACCCATTCAATATAATATACCCTAATTATTAATTCAAGGTGAAATTACTTCATTGCAAATTTGCAAATTGAAAATAATATCCAACATTCTGCAATTACTGCATTGAGGAAGATTTATGCTTCAAATACCCAGAGATACCCTGAAAATTATACTTTTGTTATTAGTGATAGAATAGTGGACCTTTTCCCGATGAAGAAATTTTGCACGATTGCTTACACAACAGATAAGAGAGAAATGTCTCGCTATCATATGTTAGCTTGCATCTCTCAATGCTTTAATGTTGGCTGTTCTCTTGTTATGCTTACAGACTTTGGTATAATTTTATTTTCTCTTGCCCTCAGAAAGCACAGAACTCCTTTCACCCTTTTCCCTTCACTAGCAAAGGTCTCTCAGGCCTCTTTTCTACAGGCAAGTTTCAAAAATAAGAACAGTCAGTAACAGACAAGAACTTGGTTTTGAGTCATTTGAAGAAATTCAGCCCATGAAGTTTCATGGGACCTCGTGGATTATATCTCAGAGTGCACAGACAACTGGCCACTGTCCTTGAAAGACTTTACTCTCCATCATCTTTGAAAGGTCTTGGAGATTGTAGGCAATCTCTAACAACTGCAGAAAGGGAAATGCCACATCATATTCAAAAAGTCAAAAAGCATCATGCTGGAAAGTGCAGACCAGTCAGCCTCACTTGGATGCCTGGGAAAAAAGAGCAAGTCCTCTTGGAGCACATTTCTGGGCACACGAAGAACAAAATGTCTATGAGAGACAGTCAGTGTGGGACACTGAGTATGGATCATGAGTGAGCTTGTGATAAAATGGCTGTATTTTTGAAAAAACAGGTGGATATTATCACCTCTATTAGTTTAGGATGTGATGTTGTTGGTGTGTCGACAAAAAGAAGAGACAAAATTAGCTGGATCGTTGCAGTAGTTACTGATTCATATTTCACCTAGGGGTAGTGACAGGTGAGGTTCCCCAAGAGTCTGTCCTGAAAAATATGCTGTTTAAAAACCTTATACTAATGTGAATGAGCTGAAAGGGTACACACTCACCAAGTTCATTTAAGACAAACCTGGGAGCACCAGTCAACACACAGGAGGGTTGGACTGCCATTCAGAGGGTTGTGACAGGCAAGGAGGAACCGACCAACAGGGAGACCCTGAAACTCATCAAAGGCAAATGCAAAATCATGCGCTTGAGACAAAATAATCATTCCTCCTGGTATGATATAGACTAGGAACTTACCAGCCAGGGACCAGTTTTGCAGCTTTGGGGTAAGAAAATATCAGCCAGTAGTGTCGCTGGACACCAATTAAGACTACTGTTGTCTTGGGTTGCTTGAGCAATACAAAGAGACTTGGGGACGTGATTATTGCTCGGGACTTGCTATTCCATATGTGGTTACCAAATTCAGTTTTCTGTCTCCCAGCAAGGATGATTACAATCATCAGGTCAGGGGTGGTCACTGGACAGTGGGGCTGGAGCACTCATCGTGTGAGGAGATGCTATAGGGTCTTGTTCAGGACTTGTTCAATCTGGAGCAGGACAATTTCAGACTACCTAACAGCAACTCAGTGCCTATAGGGAATGGATCAAGGGGATGGGATCTTCACTGAAGTGCCTGCAGGGAGAGAGACAGTAGATGTAAATAAAAAAGAGGAAGATCCCAAGTGGACATATGGAAAAAATTCATTTAAGTGTAATATTTCCAAGAGGGATTGCAGATCGTCTGTTCTTAAAGATTTTCAGGACTAGGTGTACCCTGGTACCCTGAGTACCTTCATCTGAAATTTCAGTGCTGACCTTTCTTTTAAGCAAGAGACTTTACTAAAGACAATCTCTAATTCTCTGATTAAATACATTTGTGAGGTGAAGAGGGGAGGGAGTAGATCATTCTTAGTGGAAAAAATCATATGACAGAATGTAGTATTCTAGATTAGTGTTGGCTGATTCACTGATGTGTAACAAGAATACCATAAAATAGAATAGTGTACATTAAAAGGAATTTCTGGAGTTCCCACAGTTCAATTCTCAACTCAGAGCAGGTCTAGCTAGGTCACACTGCACAAGACACTTTTGAGACAAAAAATTGACTGAAATAAGATGCCAAATATGTAATTTAGGCTATGAAAACTGTATCCCTACCTATCTATGTTAAATAATAAATAAGAGCTTTGACCACTGATTATGACGGTGAGTCATCATGGCCCAGTTTTTATTTTGAGGATAATCATTTGTGGTCATAGTTAGTCTGCATAGACCCCACCAAAATCAATCCATCAGACAAAACTTGGTAAGTTGGAAATAAAATATCAGAAAAGGGCCTTTTTTTTTTCAGATAAAGAAGTCAAGTAAACAGTACCTGAAACACAAGTGCTCTATTTCCAAAATGCAGAGGCGATCTCAATGCTTTATAGCTTCTTCTAAAACTTTGCTTTCAAACTGTAACCGGTTCAAATTTGGGTTATACTTTGTATGTGTTTTGCTTTCTAAGCAGGCCCTGTGGCAGTTGGCTTAATTTATTTTACCTGTAGTAGTAAATATAGTCTGCATTTCTCTGGGATGTTTTGGAGCCAACAAAAGAAATTACAGACAAGATCTTCATTGGCCTTTCTAATTTATCTGACATACCCTTAAAATGACAAACAGATACAGGGCTGGAGTAAAATCCAACTTCAAATGATACCTTTCCTTTCTCCTCAGGAAAGAAATGGCCTTCAAGAGACAGCAGAGAAAGATCTACTCTAGATCTCATGGAAAAACTGGGCAGAGGATCTTCCTAGAACAGCTACAGCAAGAAAGCAATTACCTCCAAAAGAAGTGAGGAAGAAGTCATGTTGTCGAAGTTATGCAAGAAAACGTTTTCAAAGATCAATATTTCTTCTGTGGAGTTCAATGCACGTTTGCTGCACAGTAAGAAATTTTCACTTCTTCTTCGATATAAAGTGTTATGTTTATAGCATTTACCATGCCTTCTGAGCTAGCTTCTGTATCTTTAACGCTATACTGCGTATTTTAACTTTAGCTTCACTTAGAATTGATCTGCTGAGATCAGACTAGTTTGCCTGGCTACCTCCCATCTCTGCTGTTTACTTTACACAGTTATCCTGAAATAACTGAAAGGGGTTAATCAAGACAACACTGTGAGGCACTACAGGAACTGACTGCTTGGGCTATTTTAGAAACAATATATGAGAGATTTCCCCAAGGGCTGTGGGTTTTCAGTTTGAGGACTGAAAGAATGGAGCCGCGATGAGGACTGAGCGAAAAGACACTCTAGGAGTGTTGGTCCCCCTTGAAATAGCTTCAGTAATTAAATTTTTCAGGCTGCATATTTCTGGAAATTGCAGCATTATCCTACTCTCTTCTTTTTGCCAGCTATGTAAGGAAGAAAGGAATTAGGAACATTATAAAAATTTTGTGGATTTTTTTTTTTTTTAAGTTGGAGGCCTGAATCTCACTAATACCATTTAAACCTCTGCTATTATGCTATATGGTGTTTTTTTATGTAGTTTGAGGGAAACAAAAAGAACAAAAAAAACCCCAACCAACCAAACAAAAAAAAACAAGGAAAAAACCTCACAAAAAAAAGCGCAAAACAAGACAAAACAAAACAGAAATGGGTCTTTTGATAAATTACCTTGAATAGTAATAGTGCTAAGTGCTCTGTGTTGTTCACTAGACAAAAATCAAGCACTCCAGCAATATATTTCCTTAGCTTTATGCCCACTTCAGCTCAAGGTCCTATCTTGTCTAAATATTGCAGACCTTTAATGCATACCAAGTAGATTTTTCACCGTAGCAGCATTAATTTTTAAGTGTTCATTTGTATCTGTGTTAAATATTGCTAATTATATGCTAAAAATACGGCAAATTTCTTGAGTCTAGAACTACCTAATGAAAGGAATTTTTTTTTTTTATTCTCACATAATAAAAGAGATTCTGACTAGCAATTGAAAAAAAATTGTCTCAGTCTAAAGCTGTTCTTAAACATTGAGGTACAGTCCAAATAAATTATTTTGCCTTCTCTACCATCTCTTCAAGCTCAGCTCAAACTAGGGAGTTGAAGTCCTTGTTTAATGTAAATACTGTCTTGTCGTGCACTACTCTGTAGTGAATAAGCAACACTGCCAATGATTTATGCCAAATTTATGGATGGTGTATGTTGATTACCACCCTGCTTTACACCAATAACAGCGCGAAGGATGAGAGGAACCACAAAGCCACAGGAAAGGTAGGAAAAGAAGAGAAGAAATAGTAGCAGAGGGCTGGGAACAGAGATGTAGGAGCAAAAGTGCAAATAGAAGCCCAATAAAGCAATAGTCCATTTAAGAGAACTTCAAAATGTATTTGAAGAGGTTTTGCTATTTATTGCATGACTTGCAAGGTTAATTAGCTTTTTATAATTATGGCTAACTGTAGATCAGGCAGTAGATTATGAGATCTTAAAATCCTGCTACAAATGATGCAGTGATCAGTAGAATTTCAAGACCCACATATATCATGATTTTGCCCTTTTTATCAGGGATGACAAAAGAGTCATGTCACACATCAGTTTCATCTCAGAGGATTCTGTGCAATTTCAAAAATTTGTCTTAAATACTGTAGTCAAAAAGAGGTGTTACAGTGAACATGTTTAGTTTTGTCAGACCTTTCTAAAATAAATTGAAAAAAAATCATGCAGAGTTCTAACATCATGTTCCTAATTGATATGGATCACCACAAAAATCTGGCATCTACCCTGCACAGTTTCACTGGCAAGAAATTTCCAGCAAGTTATCTCTTAAGTTCTCTGGGTGTGTTTTCGGAGGTTATTTTGTGCACTCAAAGAAAGAAAAGAGCTAAGAAGCTTTTGCAGAAAACCCGCAAAATTAGAATCTCTAAGAATCTTACTAGCAGTAAGGCAGGAGGTCCTTATTAGCAAAAAAGCAAGAGACCAGAAGAGAAAATGTATCTCCTCCATGATCTGGTAAGGGATGGCCACTGAAATGAAGGAAAAAATACAAATGGCCTAATTAATTTCATACTGTGTATTTGGCAAGATTTTCCTTCTTCTCCTTTTGCTGTGCCACCAGCCTCAGGTGGAGGTAGCATCCACTCACAAGGGAACCACCATATTTATTTAGCAGCCATATGGTGTGAATAGCAGGGGTTTTTTTCTTCAGCCTTTCCTTCATATTTATTAATAATGGCTGGCGCTTCTCAGCTGTGTACTCTGCTCTCCTGCTGCCACTTATTTCCAGCACTCTGCTGCCACTGAAATAGGAAGTTCAAGCCTGTGATGTTTCTGGTGTGGTTTTGTCTGCTTCCTGAACAGGACAGAGAAAAAAGCTCGTTAAGATCCCCATGCAACACACTAGAAGGCAAAAGCACTTAGCAGTGTCTCTTTGGACTTTTGTAGGAGATGATAACTCCTAGGGATGAAGAATCCAAATAAAGTTAATATTGTTGCAAAAATGCAGTCTAGCTTTCTTTTTTTTTTCTTCCCTCACAGTCACATCAGGTGAACTTCTCCACTTTCATGCATGCAGTATATTGAACGTAGAAAGAAAAATGTCCTGTTTAGGAGAATTTAGAATTGGAATGAAAATAAGTCTGCCATCATTGTATCATCAATCATCTATATGCCCTTGGCAATTTTGTTTAGTCATATGTCAAAACTAAGTGAACCAGAAGCAAACTGAGCTGAACGAATAATAAAGTGAATGAGAACAACAAAACAAAAGGAAGAAGAAAAAAGCTGAAAAGCTTAGAAAAACTTGCACGTGGCTTCTTTCTCCACAGTAAATTGTTCCAGTGTCACTCTATTGCTTTTCTATTCTGTTCTTTTAACTGTTTCCTGTTGAAATACTCTGAAAATATCTAGATCACAGCACCATCCCTAGTCTCACTTAAGTAATTGTTAATATAGGAGATTGTAGATACAAGGAATTTATCCACTACAAGACTCAATAACAAAGCTCAGCTTTCAGGATCTTATCATGTGTTATTAAAAGTTAGATCAACTAAAATGCTTCTTCTTCCTCACTCTGAATGAGTAAATGGTTAAGGTTTGAGAGTACAAAAAACATATTTTCCCTAGGCACATTTTTTTATTTCCAACGTTACTAAACTACTTCTGGAGAAGAAACTGAAAAGGGAAATCCTCTGAATTACTGACCATTTTGTCTAACAGTCCTTAAGTCCTAGATTTCCAGAGCATCTGTTTACTTCCTGCTCTGACCTTGAAAGCTGACCTTGGGAACTAGGTCACCACAGCCGTTTAGTGATGCATGACCTTAAGGATGATCACTCACTCCTCCTTGGAAAGGTTCATTCACTCTACTTGCTACCACCTCTTTGCTGCTGCCTCCAGGTGTCAATTTTGTTTTGTTGGAGTATCTCATCTGATGTTCAAGTAAAACTTTCACTTTTGTGTCTTACCCCAGATTGGTCCTTGTTTAGGAGTGACAGCCTGAAGGCCTCCTCAGATTGTAAGAGAACATCCTCCTTGGGAGGAAAACAATGCCTTCCTACCTTTTTCTTGCTGGGAGAAACCCACGTGCCTAAGCCCCATCCACTGAACATGAAGTGCAGGTAGGGCTGCCGTCTTGCCTCACAATGACATGAAATTAGGAGCAGTCTTCCTACTTTGGAGACTTTATTGTTCTTGGTAAGAACTGTGTGTGGTTCCTGCACTGCCGTCTCTCTGTGATCCTTTAATAGTAAGTGGGATATTTTGACAATTAGGGATCTCCTGAGGAAGTTTAAGTTTGGAAAATGAATTAATTTCATTCTTGCTTTTCTGTGACAAATTCCATTGGTGTTTGTTGCTGAAATGCTGCGTTTGATGTGGAGCTTTAGACCATTGATGATGGGAGAAGACAGGAATTCAGTGAGCAGCCTGAAAGGCCATCATGTTGAAATCTCTCACTAACTCCTCACAATTTCCTCTTAACATCTAATTTCATGTAAGTGTGTACAAGCGTGTGTGCATTGCAGAAATATGTTGCTGACCTGAAGATTTCAGATGGCTAATTAGAGCCCTTTTTTGTGTTATTGGTATTCCACTGCACTGACATCTGATTTATCCATTTCTTAATGAAGCACAGCAAATAAATACCTGAGTTAAGAATAGTCCTTAAAAGTAGTGACTGAGGAATTCAAGAATTGGCATGAAAAGTGATGGAAGTGTAACAGGTGTGAAATCTCTTCCAGTCAAAACAATGGAGAATTGAGAATCTAGTTTTAGCCCCTAACTCTGCCAGCAGACCTATAGTAATCTGCATTTACTATGGGTTTTCCCAGGCCCAACAGAAAAAGATGTTCTGTATCTTTCCACTTGTCTTGTTCTTATTTCAAATTCTTTTGGACAAAGGTTCGCGTTTACCACATGTCTGTATGCTGCTTAGAACAGTTGGATACTGATCTAGATTTGCCCTGTAGACATTCCCAACATTTGAACAATTCAAGTATTGATACTTTTTAATTATTATTTTAGTTCAATACCTTCCCTTAAGGGAACTTGTACTGTTCTTGTATTTCTTCTTCCTATTATGGCTAATTCTTAATACATTTGAGTTTCACTCCATTAAGCTGCATATTCAAAGCCAGAAATGATTACACCTAGCAGTGATACCGTCTTTTGACTACTGTTTTCCTGTTTGTTTGTTTATTTATTTATTAATACTAAGACTCTGTGATTGTGTAAAAAAAGAAGTCAGTGGCTGTTACCAGGAGGTATGTACCTACCCTTCTCTGCAATGGAGGAAAACAATTTATCTGTGTTAACAGTTGCTTAGTGACTTTTATGTTTGTAGCAGAAAAAAACATAACACTCTCAAACCTGCAAGTAAATAGATTTACATATTGTGTCAGGTTACAGGTTTTTCAGCTGTTCTCTGCCTGAAGCTGGATGCACTTACCAAACAGGAAATAGTAACTTGGCCAATAAGCATTTAAACATATGTGGTCCTTGCTCGGCAAATACCTTTTCCTCCAAATATACAAAAAGGTTATTTGCATAACGAGGACCCATTCTGAATGAAGTGATCTATAGTTTGCGTGGAGACCTTTACACAACAGCAAACCTGCTTTGCCTCTGGAGCACCAGATGGGACTGGACTCGGTATCGGTAGCTGGTTCAAGAGTTTCTGTTGTAGTACTTTCACCTGCTGGGTTAACACAAACCTAGAGGAAGGCGACAGCCATTCACTGAGATTGGCCCTTTGTAACACATCAAAGAAGGAAGTCATCCACACATGACCTGACATGTTTTTAAGGCTCCCAGGTTTGTTTTGTTTAGAGAGTGAATGTGTAGACTTCTGGGCAGCCTAGCAGAAAAATGCAAGAGAATAATATTTGAAAACCAACAGCTGAAGTATCTTTCTGAGGTGTTAGGAGCACTTCTGTACCCTACAGATGTTACATTTCAGATGAATAAACACAAATGATATCAGCTAGGCCTTAGGGATGGTGCTTACATTTCCAGTTGGTCTGGTTTTAACCAAGTGCCTAATGTGATACAACTTGCTCTGTGCAGAAGACATGGTATCTTGTGTGGGTCAGCTTGCACTGGTTAGGCAGGGCTACTTATTGGATCCAGCAGAATGGAAAGGTAAGAGCATGAGGTCAGGTTAACTTTTTCAGACCCTTCCTTTGCTGCCAAAACTGACTCTTAAACTTCACAAAGATGACACATTCTGCAAGTCTATCTTACTTGAGCAAATGCAGAAATTCTCTCATAGTATTGTGATGAAGGCAATAGTTTCCAGAAACTGTCTTGAGAAAAGAGAAGCTGGTAGTGATGATGGAGATCACATTCTGTTATGTTTGATTTCCTTACTACATTATAGGCGGTAAATGTGTTTGAACCCCTGTAAAGAGAAAAAGTTTAAAGTTTACATATTACAGAAGTTCCAAATTCCAAAGCAGGCATTAAAAGGAAAAAAAGGAATATAGATTTGGTTTTTTGTTTTGTTTTGTTTTTTAGTATATGATGTAATATTTCACCTGAATATTTCTGCTATCTTTTTTACCAATAAAATATAATCAATTTTGGTCTAGTCTAACAGAAGTTATGTATTGTATTTTTTTCTTCATTAACAAACAATTATTTTTCAGTGATTCAGAATGATCCCCGTACACAATTTTAACTGGTTGCTACAAACTACTGCTTAAAACTATTACAAGAAACAAGGGTTGATAATTTCCTATCCTGCTTATCTTTAATTTTCATAGGTTATTACAAGTTACCAGGTAATTCAAACTCCATGATACTTATGAGGAAATTAATATCTCACTTACATGAAATATATGCAATTACTTCTTAAGCAGGCTTTTGTATTGTTTTTTTCCTGTCAACATGCTTACTCCAGATGAAAAGCAGTCAGTTACAAGAATAATAATGTTGGTACTAAAATATAACTTGTTGTACATTGATAAATATTTCATTTAGGGAGGTAGGACAAATTAGCCAAAGGGGTGAAACAGTATGTGTAACTTACAGCCTATTAAGCTTTCATGTGGATTTTCTGTTTCAGAAGTAAAGCAACTATCACTAGCCTAATCCCTAAGAGATTTCATTCAGCACTACTGGACTGAAGCCATATGACTTCCAAATTGAAGCATCTGCCCAAGGATTCGGTAGATGCCTGGTAGTGGGATTAACCTCTGGTGAAATAAAGCATTAACTTCACTTTTTTCTGGAGGATCTCCATTTAGAAATATTGTCTTATAATTGTAGGTGAAACCGAAAACACAGAAGCAGAATTACTCTTTCAAATGGCTGCTGACATAAATGTGGTCAGAACCTGTCAGTCAGCAAAACAAGAAGGAACGCTTGTTCTCCTTTTCTAATTTTTCTAAATTTGAAGTTTTTATAAATAGTATAACTCAGAAAAGAGGGCTTTGAATTAAAAGGATTAAATTAAAATTAGGCTGAAACTATTTGAAAATGGTTTTGGCACTTTTTGTATATCTACAATGAAGCTATGAGTGATATCAGAGGCCTGATCTCTTGAACATGGAAGAGGAATAACTAAAAAATCCCAACATTTTAGGAATAGGGACAAAAAAGTACAAACTGTGTGACTTGTAAAAACTGTAGGGAATAAGTGTAATACTGTAAGTGTTTATATAATAATTTAAAATATAAACTGTAAGAAATGTAAGTAGAAAAATATATTAGATATCACTGACTTACTAACCGAAGTGTGAAGCTACTGACTTTCGTGTTACATCATTACACCTTCCAGTTAATTACAAATCTGCACATTTCAAAGTAATTTCTGCTATAAAAAGTTAATAGGTGTGAAATCACTGACAGGAGTTGATTTGGAAAGTTAGATAACTACAGTCCAGGCTCAATAAACAATAAATACACTTTCTAACCAGATTCAGTGTAATCTCTGTTCAGATCCATTGACAACGTGTGGTCTTTTGGCATTTGTTTAGAGATGATGATTTTTGTGTCATTATGAATGCAAATAATAGTAAGTCTATTCAAATATATAAATAATAATTTTAAGTTAAACTTAAAACTCTTTAAAGCAAGAGAATTTTTCTTGTTGCATCCTGTTGCATCCATAACAAAAATAAAAACAGATTAACAAACAACTCCAAAGAACCCCACAATTTGTCCAATGTCTTTCTCTTAACACATGAAATCAAGCTAAAGCATTCTGAATCTGACCTGAGAAAACAATTCTTTTTGCCTCACTTGCTAAGTAATATATAATATTGGGATATCCCAGGGTGTTTTTTCCATCGTGAACAGCATTTACAATAAGGGTTTGTATTCTTTAGAACTGATTGAACTATGAAAAGCTAGCAGCATCATGTTTCAAAAAATGTGCAGGTGCCAGGAAAAATATTTTACATTTTTTGGTTTATTGCAGTTGCTGATGATGTTGAGTCCTCATATGGGCAGTACAGCATTTCAACTTTGTTTAGGTAAACAAGAGATATGTTTTGGACAGCCCATCTCCTAAATATGTAAGATACATATTTCTGAAGTTTGGTTTTGGTTTTTTTCTTTTGCTTTTTTTCTCTCGATTTAGGCATATTAAATTTGGAGCTGAACTGCTTTGTAAAGTTGTGAATTTACTACTCTTTCTCACACCATTCAGAGCAGCTGGAGCTAGAGATACAGATTTTGTGAGTATTCCAGCAAAAATACATTAAATTTTTGAGAAGTCATTTACAATGGGCCATCCAGGAACAGCTAACTATGGGAGTTCAAGCAGGAATCTGCAATGATTTGCATACAGCTCTGCTATCCTAGCCAGTTCAGAAAGCCAGGGAAAATAATGAGCCATTGGCAGACCATTAGACCTGGCGGTCTGTGACAGAGATGCCAGTACATCCATTTCACACACCTGTGTGTGGAAACTGCAGCATGCCAGGAGCAGAGAGCAGCTCCAGCAATGAAATCACTCACCATGCGCTGCGCGCCTCCCTACAGATGTTACAAGAATCCTGCAGCTTGTTTTCATAGAAACAAATTTGCACTATACTGAACTTGAGTACAGTCAGCTATTTTCGCACTGCCCAGCACTGCTTCATGAAGACATTCTCTGCCCAGTTGGGGCCAATCTTGTGGCAGAAGCAAGAAGCTAGAACCTTGAAGCATCATTCCCACAAGTTCTCAGGTATCACACCAGCACAGCTGCTCTGCCTCCAGAGACTGGGAAGGGCTTTCCATGTGGCATGGAAGCCACATTACCAGCCATGTATGACATCATCTTGCCTCCAATTAGCTGGGCTAGCACTAAATCCCATCTTTCTGGTGCTATCTGACGGCACTTCTCAGAGCTTTATACTTCACACAGTCATGTAGGACACCAGAACAGCTGATAGCCCGAAGTCTGCCTCCAACTGTTGCCCAGCAAGGAGTTCAGTGCACCAGCAACACTGTCAACTGACCTCTCCATAACTGAGGGGAAAAGGTATCATGCACTTCCTAGCACCTTTGTGGTGCTCTTTGTCCTACCAGATTGTAACTTTTGAAGTAAAGAACTTCAGTAACGTTTACTCTTTCATGAAGCAAGCTCTACCTAACCTTCAACATTGCCTTTTTCTGAGAGTAATGTTTTCCTGCACAGTTAATAGGAAAAGATAACATGAATTACATGCTAAAAAATACATGAAAATTGAAATTGCGGTATTTAAAAGTTGAATGTGGCCTGATTCAAATGTATATGTAGACTGGTTTTTCAACCTACTTACTTGGTTGTACAGAAATCAACAAAATAGAAAATTTAAATATAACCCAACAGCTCGGACTTGTATGGCCTGAATTGTCAAGTTTATGTTACCAATACTTAAATACTTCCTTTAATTATAAGAATATTTACATATCAAAACTATTGAACTTTTTAGTGACTGTTCTGCCAACTGAACTCTGCATCAGGCTTAAAATTCATATATATGAATCATGATTAGACAGAAGTATGAAAGAATGAATTTCAAGTATGAAAGAATGAAAAGAGGTTAATCTTACATGAAAAGAAGCTTATAATTTTAAAAACACACTGAGAGACCCTACTGACTTCATTTATCCAATAAGAAAACCAATCATGGTCACATAACAAAATATGAGCTATCAACCTGTTTAAAAGTCTACCTAATGTTGTAAAACCTCATAACACTGCAATACTGTTAGAAGTTAATATTGAAATGTACAACAGAATGTGTTTCCCTAAAAGTTGTCAAAACTATAAGGAAGATGTGTATTCAAGTTGATTTTTTTTGTGTTAACTCGGACAAAGTTCTCCAAATTTTAATTATTTATTTTTTTGCTAATGTGTTGAGTCCCTTGAAATTGCGATATTTATCTTACTGATTCTATTGCAACTAATATTTCTTTTAGTAAGGGTTAGATTTTTTCCCCATAAAATAAAAAAATTCTGAAGCAATGATGCAACTTTTCTCTTTTTGTAAAATATTTTCAGATTTTTTTTTCTGTGTGAAAATTTGAGTTGAATTGAAACTTAGAAAGTTATACTTTTTATTTGTGTCTCAGTCAGGAATCTCCTCTCTCCCTTGGAATACCTCAAAATTAATAAAAATAAAGCAAAAAACAAAAAGCTTTTGTACTTTTCAAGCAAATGTTAGAATCAATAGAATCAAGCTCTATGTGTAATCGTACTGCTATGTGCTCATTATTAAAATAAGTTGAAGAAAAAACTGTAATTTAGGTGATCCATACAAAGAAATCATGTTCTTTAGAAATTTAGGAACCTGTACTAGCATTTTGACCATCAGCAACTTAGTCTAGTAAAAAAGAATCTAAGAAATATCCTCATTTTATGTTCAAAGAGAATCAAACCTGAAAATCACTGAAGCTTGTGTCCTGTACATTCAGTTGCCCTCAAATATTGAAGATCTCAGCAGGAAGAGACATATCATGCAAATGTGTATTTGATAACTTTACGAAGTCTAGTATCAAAAAAGGTTTCATCATCAGAGCTGATTGTCTGTCCACTTGAACACAGAATTATGTGGCTTAGCATTGCATTGAATAAATACAATAAGCCTTGAAATTTGTGGACAGTATCAGAAATAAATTGCCTTAGACACAGTTTTACTGACAAATTGAGGCTAAACTGGGTCTGTTGGAGGATCAACCAAGCTACAAGGAGATGAATTATCTATTAACACGCTTACAAGAAAAATTGCTTGAGGCAGATGATTAAATACAGTGTAATATATGATATGACAACAATTCATTACGGAAAGTGAAGGGCTGATAAGTATTGTTGCATTGGCGTTTAGCACTTTCCGTTAGATAAATACTATTAATACATTTGGATTTGATATGGTCATATGTAGCCTAATTCTACTTTTACATCCTCATTAATCAGGATTAGATCTAGCCAAGTCAGTAGCACCACACAGCATTTTCAGGCTCCCAAACATCAAATTACAAAAAGTGAGTTATTAATGGGAAAAAAGGGAAATAATTCATTTTTACTAGTGGAGCCTCTATCTTGAAGAACATGAAATGCACGAAAAACCTTTTGCATAGGGATCCTTTAAGAAAAAGGTTAGACACTTGTTACTGAAAACTGAAGAAGTGAAATCTTTTGCAGAACCTGCCATGGACTGGACTATAGTTCTGCAGCCAAGATTTTGATTTTTGTAGCACATATTTCATTAGCGGGATAGAGTACCTCTCCTATTAGGAAAGGCTAAGAGAAATGGGATTGTTTATCCTGGAGAAGATAAAGCATGGGGTGATCTAATTCTGGCTTTTCAGTACCTGAAGGGAGCCTGAAAGAAAAATGGAGAGATACTATCTGTAAGGGCATGTAATGAAAGGACAAGGGGGAATGGCTTCAAACTGAAAAGAAAGTAGGTTTAGATTGGGTATTAAAAAGAGATTCTTTACTGTGAAGATAGTGAGGCGCTGGAACATGCTACCAAGAGAAGTTTTGGCTACTCCACCCCAGAAGTGTTCAAAACAGATTGGACGGGATTTTGAGTAACCTGATCTAGTGGAAAGTGTCCCTGCCCATGGTAGGGAGATTGGAACTAGGTGATCTTTAAGATCTCTTCCAATCCAAACCATTCTATGACTCTATGATTCTATGTGTCACCAGAGAAAAATGATGGAAAAATGCATGGATTTAGTATGATGTGTTTTTAAGGGCAGTCATTATCAAATTAGTGTAAAATTATCTTCAAGTTTTTCTGATTTGGAATTACTAGATTTCGGGTTTCAAAATATATGATTGTTTCCCAAAGCTAGTAGAGTTGGGAATACATATGCAGGGTGAGATTTGATTACCATGTGACTAATGGAGCTGGCTGCTATTTTAAACAGAAACCTGTTAGATTGATATTGCAGGGGCTGGAAATTAACATAAATATGAGAAATCACTGTCATTAGGTATCCAAATTAATAAATCATTTCAATGGATAAAATAGCTGAATTTCTTGAACCTTCAGGCTGTGTACAGACATTGAAAGACTGGTTATGTTGGTTTTGCACTTTTCCTAAGTTGTGAAGAAACACTTGTAAAACTAGAAACCAGTTTTTATTGGAAGATTTTGCTACAAAACTAATGCCTCTCAAGAAGGCAATGACAGAATAGACATGTCACTAAGAGTATAGAAGTTTGCTTCCCATTGTTTTGGTACAGCTGGTCAATGTTCTACAGGTAATTACACAGTTATTGTCAGAACCTGCTACCATGACTCAGCATATAGAGTTTTCAAGAGGAATACTGTTGATGCTCATTGCTGTCAAGGATCAGTAGCAGAATCTGTATGTAATAAACATGAGAAAAAATCCTGAGGGAGGAGAGGATATGGGGTGGGGAAAATCAGTAAATGCAAAAAATCTATAACTTTAAACACAGATGCAATTTAAGGACTATTAGATATATTTATTTCACCAATGTGGTAAAGGCTGCTGAATACTCCAGTTTACACATACTGTGCTTTGTAAAGCAAATATACTTGAAAAATTTATGAACGACTCCACAAAAATAAATCCCTCATGATAATGTAAAGCAACCGTTTTTAAACTTTCTGTTCCCCATTTTTCTTCCACTAAGTTTCAAACTTTTCAGCAGCTAGAAGTCTACAATTAGGCACATCATCTCAGTAGATCTGTGTTTTCTGTACAATGTAATTTTGAAACAGAAAATAACTGTACTTAAGGTAAATGCCTGTGGGTTTTTGGTTTGGGGTTTGTTTTTTGGGGTTTTTTCATTATTTTATATATTCCTCCAAAAAATTTTTACTATATTTGACATACTGGTGCAAGCAGCACTTTGTGTTTCCACTTCTAATAACTAGCTGGTTTTTTTCTCACTTTTAAAAATATTGTGTTGTATTTCAACAGTTGCCTCATAGGAGGACAGCCCAAGAGATATTTTGGCTCTTGTGATATAAGAGGTTTTTACTACCTTTTTGTAGAGAGCACTGGATATTTGTAAATTTCCCACTGGACACCTAGCTTGCATAGTCTGGGGTTTTATTAACATTCAGCTTTCCTGGTCTACTTGCAGCTTGCCAGCTTTGTGTGCAGTTACACCTCAAGTCCCTGTAGGACTGTTTGGTTATGGTGAAAAAAGGTGGATGAGTCTGGTGAATGTGCTGGGGTCACTTGATATGGTAGGGTAATTTATGTAAAGTAATAGTGTGGAAGCCTACCTAATTTCCCTCCCTCCTTCTCAAGTTTATTTCACTGGTGCTTGTGAGGTGGTTGTCATGTTGCTGTGGGGTAGTTGTGAAGCATTGTTTCATGGCCACCCTCACTGCCTCCACCTTTACTCCTGGACACACTGTGCAAGTCTTGGCAAGAGACTAGGGAACGGGGAGAGAGCTTCAGTTGGTGTTTCCAGTACCCTCCAATACTTGGGCATGATTAGCTCTGGGCTTCCCACATGGGTCCATGATACTCTTCCAGCACACAATTGCTGTCACATACAGACACCTGTGAGTAACATTTCTGCCTTGTTCTCTCCAGCCTAGGCACCCTTCCCACACCTCAGGGGTTGGTGAGTTAACTGGACTGCTAAGGTACAATGACTGTTTCCAAATAAGTGGCCTCTAGTACTTAAGAGGGATTTTCTGCAGAAGTCTATAATTAATTCTTGGACTGTCTTATATCTATTTAGCCTTGGAAAAGTGCCTCTTTCATGGTTTTCTCACCTATCAGATCCAACTAGCCCTTCTCTCTGCCTACACTGCTATTGACTTGTAGGAATAAATCTGTAAGTAATGAACAGAAAAGCTGATGATGTAAGTGCCCGACTGGCTATGGCTCTGCAGAGTGCTGAGGTGTCCTATGTCACATACAAAAGTGATTAATCTTCCCTCTAATCTGCAGACACCATCTGATGGTGTGTACTTCACTTTTCTGCAGCCAGCAGCCTGTCACCTGTGTAGTCACTGTTTTTTCTAACAAGCAACAGAACTTCCACCAGAATGTGAGAATACAAAGGAGCTTGTAGAAGGGAGGAAAGCTAAACAGAAAGCATTTTGCTTGAGTGCACTGCATAGTCTGCAATGCATGGTGGTGTGTGACCATATGCAGTCTTTCAAGGTTTTTTCAAGCAATGCCTTGTTACAGGGACTCAGCAGCACCTGAAGAGTTACAGGGTAACCTGGCTAATTGTTGGAAGGAAAAAAAAGAACAAGAAACAAAAAGAACAAGAAACAAGAAAAAAAAACCCAAGAAACACTGGCCAGGTTTTATCCCATGAGTGCAGAGGATTCTTACATTCTTCATCTATTTCATTGCTTTTTTACTGTTATAAACATCATGCTGCCTATCTTCTACCTCCTTGTTGTTTAGTTTGGCTTTTGTACTTTAAGCACAAAGACAGCTTCTTGGGACAGGGGATCTGTTCAGGAAGACATCTCGGTGTCCATTGTGTTTACACACTGAACTTGGAAAAGTAATTTGCAAAGGTGAACCCAGGTGAATTTAGAAAAGTGGATAGGCTTGGTCCTCATGACACACTCTGAGTGACTTGGTCACTGTGCCATGAGGACGTCAATGTTTGCATGGCTTTCAGAGCTGCTGGGGTTGCAGGACTGGAGTGTCACTCATACCACATGCAAACATTTTTGCTTTGTTATGTTGGGTTATGTTAGCTCAAAGGACAATCAGCTCTTAATAGGGGCATAATGATTTTCTTATGGTAATCTATTTTACATCCAACTCTGGTCTTTGTAGGAAAACTTTCTGCTGTCTAGTTTATTATTTGTCTTTCCATTACAGAAGAATGTGCTAATGTTGGCATGGAACATGCAAGAAAAATTTAAAAATGCACAGATGTATGACTTGAGTGAATAAGTACTAGAAAAGCAAAAACTTACAATTAGTGTAACTTGAGTAAAGTACTCCATCACACACCTCTCTCTGAAATTTACATGAATTACTTGAAGTTAAAGCCGTCATATTCTCTTTAAGGATTTGTTTTCTTGAGCATTTAAAAAATATATTTGCAGAGTTATATTTTTAATGTTGAGCTCTTTAGAGTTCTGCTGGGATAATACAGTTTGAACTACTTTGAAATTAATATTTTGATGCATGAAAATTGGAAAACGTAAAAAGAGCTTCATCTTTTGTTTGTCTTCCTGAATAAAAACAATATGTAATCCTATCTTTGTATAACAGTAAAACAAATAATTGGACATCTGCCAGTAAACAAAAGGGAACAACCCCAGTATTGCTATTTTACAATGGCCAGAAGTAGTCTTGCAGTAGTAATGACTGTGCTGTTTTTTACATTTGAATTAATTAAACTGAATTGACCTACTCAAAATCAGGAAATGCTTTTGTGATTATTTCTTTTGCAATATCTAAATAAACTCATAATTTGTCATTCACTTTCCTGCAGAATTTTTACATATTCTACTCCTAAAAATATTTATTTTTAAGCTTAAATGTACAAGTGTTTAGCCAGCAAAAGTCACTGCAAGTCTTCTTCTTATTGTTCTTCTAAGGAAGTAGCATTTATTGCTCCAGTCAAGAAAACAGTTTCAGAAAATGAGTGCTTTGAACACAAAAGAAGTATCTGTCCTCTTAAGTACATGAAAGGTATTCTCACTTAAGAAAGTGCTGAACACATTTGTTGGGACCCTAAATCCAAGTTTCTATGAATGAAGTTTCATCCTACCACCAAAACTGTTCTACTTTCATTTGTTAATAGATATGATGCAACTGGCCAGCTTGACAATGACAGGCATTTCTGTGGTTGTGTGTCTTGTTGGTTCTGCGCCTTCCATAGTTTGAGATGTCCCAAGAGAACAGAAGTTTTGAACCTGTTTGATAAGGTATTGGGGCTGAGCAAGTGCTGTTGCCAAGGGTTTTCTCTCACCTTGAAGAGGTTTGGACTAATCTATGAACTATAGAATAAATTTCTGTTGTTTATAGAAGAACTGATTTTATCCTAGTAATAAGGATAATAATTAAAAGGGAATAGAACTGTTAAGGTTTGAAACAGAGTCAAGAGAGTGCCTTGCTGAAGTTTCAGACAAATATTTAACAGGTTTGCAGGGAAAAAAATCAGAGAGAGCATCATTCAACTGCTTCAAGAAAGGGGTTTCTTACAGTAAATCAGGTAAAAAGCTGTGGCATCAAAGTAAAACTGTTTAATTTTACACATTATTCCTTTCTTAACTAGCTGACAGTAGATATTTGATTCTCATAAAAGGAAACTGTTTCCTGAAATGGAAAGCGAAGCAGAGTTGCATAATCTGTCAGTTCTGTGAATTTCTTCTTTTAAACAAAAGCTTTTGCTCTTTGTTCTGTAGAAAGCAGCTCTGCAAAATTCAAAAGTACATATACAGGTTTAAATGTCTCATATATGCATTTTAATAGTAACAAGCCTTGAGTAGTTATCATGAATTTAAAATAGAAGGATGAATCTAGAACTCTTTAACATTGCTGTGTTAATCCATAACTGGGTGTACAGTTTTCTTCTCTTCAAACATGCTCGTAACAAGCTTCAAACTGCAGGGTGAAAAACTACAACATGCAAAAAGCATACATACATTAATTTAGATTAGGAATGTAGAAGCTAAGCATATTCTCTTAGAAAAATACCCTAAAAATGTTTCAAATCACCATTTAAATAAGTCTACACTAGTTGTAAGTCTGTGTGTGTACAATGGTATCATGATGGATGTTTTGTTGTTAAATAGTTGTCTCAGGTGTAATACCATTGATAAATGATTATATTTGAATTACTGTATTGTTTAGTGATGCCTTCCCTTGCTGCTGTTGTACAAAGTGAAAGTATTTTCTCTACAATGTTTGCTGCAGAACTGACAGCCATGAGAACTGTCTTTTAAGACCCTAGCATTGCACCTGGTAAGTGTAGGTGTTGGGCTATTATGTTTCTTTCACCTCGTAATCAGTAACAAATCTCTACTGATTTTAGTAATTAGAGTGAGTCTCTGCAGAGGGTGCACAGAACAACTAATTCCTCTGCCCTGAATCTCCTATTGAGTCGTATTCCCTGAGCAGTTCTATCGTGATGGCAACTTTCTGCATTGCTACATGACATTTAAATGTATCACTTACAATGCTCTTCTACATTAACTGGAGACTTGAAAGCATCTGCTAAAAATTTTGCTACAAAATACCTGATTGTGATCACAGTAGCATGCATTCAGTGTTGGGCTTGCTTAGGACTTTTGCCTCGAGAAAACTCTAAAAGCTCAATATCTTTGAAAGTTCTAATTTAATTACACTTTGCATCAAGAAATTCTGTCTGAAGTGTTTATATGCTAATTGCTTCTTCAATGGCAATAGAACTATTATTTTTTTAATTAGCTACTTTATGTAAAATTGCTTATTTGCAAGTCTATTTCTGTTTTTAGATTCCTTTGTAATGGATAACCAGATCATGTTTTGTTGCTTGTGTTTGTTTTGCTTTGTTTTGTTTTGTTTGGTTGGGGTTTTTTTAAAGTAAACTGTGCTCTTTCAAGGTTTATTTTCCTCCTATGATGTGAACTTACCAAAGCACAGAAAGCATATGTGTACTGTATTTACTGAGAGTTTAAATTCTTGCTTAAATCCAGACTATTACTGAAACTTTAAAGGATAAACATTCAGTGTGAACATATAGTCTGATTAAAATATACCTCAGCTATGTTACTAGCTCAAACACAGGCAATGCAATTTATCAAATGAAGACATTCTCATCTGTAGATGAGAACATTGGCAAAACCAATCTCATAGGGGTGTCTTTGTGAACCGTTGTGTAGCTGTCATCCTTTATCTAAGAATAGCATTTTGACACAGCTGATAACAACATATGTGAATATATTTATCATTTCACTGCGTGTTTGAGTTGAAGGAAAACTGTTTATGGAAAAGCAAAAGGATAAAGGGTTTCAGGATGATGCAATTTGGAAGAAAAGGTTTATCTACTGGAGTTGTCAAAAAGAAAAATATTACTTATTCAATAAGCTTATATACTTACATTGCCTATTTCATTTTACTTTTTAACATCTCTTCTCTCACTTGGTCTTTTGTTGTACTTAAGTAATATTGTCTTTTATGAGGATTTTGTGTTTGTCTATTGCACTCGCTGTTCCTGAAAAAAAAGAAGTGCAGTCAGGCCACACAAGCTAACTGGTATTGATCTCAGAATATACCCCCTGGCAGTCAGAATGGATCAAAAGTACAATTATCCCAGGGACTCTGATATATGCACTACCATAATTTGCAGCTTGTGGAGAAAAGCAGAAATCAACATCTCCACTTTCTCTTCTGCAAAAGAAAGATAGCACTTTTATATGCCTACTTCTCTAGGGATATTGCTGACAGATTATGGTAGTCTAATTAATTTGCAGCCCTGTACATTGTGTGGTACAGTTTTTTTCAAAGGTTTCTATAAAATATCAGTCTGCTTCTTCATACAAAAAGCGGTAGCTAATAACACCACATTATATGACTTCTCATATGAACAGTCAACTGAAGCTGCAGGCTTGCACAGAAACTATTATTGCAGGATTCGTCTACTTGTCATAACCTTGGGAGTTATGAGTCTCTTCTATGCTTTAAAGTGGAAAAGAGTGGAAAAAACTTTTAATGTAAAAACATATTTTGACTATCATGTGATCATCTTAAAAAGTGGTGCACAAGTATTATTCCATTAGAGGTTGTTTTCTTCTTTAGAGAATCTCTTGTATTACACTTAATCATTATTCATTAATTAATTACTCATTAATGACTAGACAAAAGTGCTGTTTACTGCATTTAAAAGCCAGTAAACAGCAACTAAATTAAAATTCTGTAAACATCTTCCAGAGATGTTCTACGTCTGTACTTCTGTACCTCTTTCATGTTTAAAGGTGTATTGAATCATTAAAACTGGAATCTTAACATGAACCACAATTAAGAACACTGACTGACTTACTCAATGGGGAGGTCCCAGAAGATTGGAAGTTGGTAAATGTCACATCAATCCACAAAAAGGGCTGGAAGGAGGACCTGGGAAACTACAGGCCTGTCAGCCTGACCTCGGTGACTGGCAAGGTAATGGAGCAGATCATCCTGAGTGCAATCACACAGCACCTATAGGATGGACAAGGGATCAGACCCAGCCAGCACGGGTTTAGGAAGGGCAGGTCCTGTCTGACCAACCTGATCTGCTTTTATGATCAGGTGACTCGCCTGGTGGATGAGGGGAAGGCTGTGAATGTGGTCTCTCTGGACTTCAGCAAAGCCTTTGACACCGTCTCCCACAATGTACTCCTGGAAAAGCTGGCAGCCCATGGCTTGGACAGGGGCACTCTGTGCTGGATAAGGAACTGGGGCCGGGCCCAGAGATTGCTGGTGAACGGGCTGCATCCAGCTGGCAGCTGGTCACTATTGGTGTCCCCCAGGGACCAGTGTTGGGTCCAGTCCCGTTTAACATCTTTATCGACAATTTAAATGAGGGGATTGAGTCCACCATTAG
>VYXB01008758.1:71500-83047 GCA_013397135.1 Pachyramphus minor
TCTCTTCTCCCAGGCAACCAGCAGCAGGACAAGAGGGCATGGTCTTAAACTTTTCTAGAGGAAGTTTAGATTGAACATTAGGAAGAAATTTTTTCCAGAGAGAGTAATCAGACATTGGAATGGGCTGCCCAGGCATGTGCTGGATTCACTTTCCCTGGAGGTTTTTAAGATGAGACTGGATGTGGCACTTAGTGCCATGGTCTGGTAACCAGGGAGATGCTGGATCAAGGGTTGGACTTGTTGGTCTCGGAGGTCTTTTCCAATCCTATTGATTCTATGGTTCTGTTAAGTAATCTTGTCAAGACGTAGAAGTAAGAATTAAATGCTTAGCAGAAATATCAAGTGACAAAGCTGTCATATGAAGAGGGGTGATTTTAGCATGCTCACGCATAGGTATTAGACTTTGCAAAGGCACGGTCCGAAAAAAAAGTCATGCATTGAAGGAGATGCGCACTGAATCAATTAGGATGATGCAGAACTATGACATTGATGCTATAAGGGTTGTGAGTTAATGATTGCTGCATTTTTTTCCTAGTACTTTTCTGTAATTTTCTGTAGGGCTTCTATCCTTGCTTTGATTGTGTCTATTATTTCTGAGAAGTTGAAAATTTTTATGGTGATCAGATCCTTTAAGAAATTTTTAATGGAATATAAGCATGTGAGAATGGCAAAATGCCTGTCTCACACTACTCTCCCAGGATTGTTACAGAATGTTCACTCTGAATTAATTTCTACCCTAGTGTTATTCAGCTGGGCCACTTCTTATCCAACATCTGGCAGTAAAATCTCATCATCTACAGAATGAATCTGCATCTATAGATGCTTCCAAATTAACAATACTTTATAGAAATTCAGTCTTTAATTATTTTAGGTCAGGAAGAAGGCAAGGAATTTTAGGAAAAGACTGCTAGAAAATAGTCTCTGGGCTCAGACTTTACTGAAGTCAAGAGTGGCCTTGTGCACATGCTTATTTGTTACTTATGTTTCAGAAAATCTTCTTGCATTCACTTAGAGATGTCTGTCTGGTTTTATTTGTTTATTAATGTCTTGTGAAAATTTAATGTTGTTATAAGTTTGTGAATATTTGGCTTCAGAACTTGCAAATGGAGGACTCAGATGGGAAACTGGACAGTTTTACGGTTTCCAAGCCTGAATATGAGAAAATTTAGGTAACAACATTTAAACTCAGTGCACCAATACGCAGCCCAGAGACAAATGGTTTCCTGAAATGAAATTCAGGCTGAGCAGCTAGACATCCTCGTCTCTAGAGATATATGAACATGTCTTAAGCACCTTCCACTGGAAAGGATGAATGACATTCTCCAGTTCTATAGTGTTCAGATTAATAGATGGGGATAGAACCATACCTCGCCCTTTCCCTTGGTCCGTTAGTCAGGCTAAACCTCAATACTGTACTGGTGTAAAGATGCCAGTGTTAATTGACATCCTGAAACATTCATTTAAAACCACAAGAAACAGTGAAACTCTGTGATTTCTACATTTTAGACAGCTTTTTACTGTATTTATGTTTATTCAGTGGATAGGTAAATGATCTTTTCTGATTGCTGAAATGCGGAATATACGACAGATTTACTGAAGAATGACATGTTGGCTTGCATTCACTGTGCTTTGAAATACCAGTGCTAGGCACAGAACATTTTCAGACTAGCAGTAAAATGATTATTTCTTTAGCTACCAATACTGCAAAGTCAGGAGAATTAATTCTATTTCAAACTTCACCATCCACAGCATGGATTTTTGTGGCTGTAGCTGAGGTAACATAATGGTTGATGTGTATCCACAATGGAGTCCAATATGTCTCCCAAGCCTCCACTCTTAAAATCTTGCATAGAACTAGTTTGAATTTGCTTGTATAAGGGAAATAACCATGACTAAATGCAAAGTACTGCTGAGCTGCCTTGCTTCTTAACCATCTAGAGCCTCCTGTCTGTAATTCTGGGTGTAACAGATTCAAAATGAAGGCCACATGGAAAACTTCAACACATTCAAGATTTATCTCTTTTGTAGATAACTTGTTTTATAATGTGCTTCTCTGTCCTGCAGTTCTGGCATAAAGCTCAATATGGCTTCTGTTGTTTTCATTATTATTAACTCTTATTATTCATAGGTTTTACTCTCTCTTATATGAGAAAAAGACACCTAAAAGCATATAAAAATATTTAAATTATTTAAAAATGCAAGTAACTGTTGTTATTTCTGTCCTCAAAATCTATTTCTAACTTAGCCTTTCTTTTAAAATTATTTTTTGTAATAATACAGCTTTTTTATACATTTCATTAACTTGTCGCCTCACTGAAGAAAGGTAGCGAAGTAAAACTGTGAAATTCTCTCCTATGCTGTGCTGCTGTAAGATATAAGCTGCACAGCATCAGAGGTCTTAGAGTCAGTATAAAGGATTGTTCTAGAGGAACTCCTGTGAACTTCTCAAAGTCATAGAATTGAAGTAAAAGAAGTGTTTGAGTAATTTCTTTGTTTTTGCTGTGACAGATGCCTTTTCAGATAGTGCTTAGCCAATCATGTCAGATATTAGGTTCTCCAGTATTCCTCAAAAAAAATTTTTGATGATATGGAGCTTGTGATTTTTGTGGTTTTGTCTGGTAGCTTGGGTGTCTTTTTGAATGAGTGACATCACAAATAATGTTTCATTTATTTGAAATATTTTCTATGAAGGATTTGGACTCACAGCTATTCCTTCTCATCTTGTGCAGTCTCCTTGAAGCCAGTGCAGTCTGATATTAGTTTATTCAGTCTGCCAGTTAGGTATAAAGAATGGAGATTTCTGTCAAAAGCTTACAAAGGTTAACTTGCCAAGAAGTATTACTTACTGCCTTGATTATGATTTCAATGTATTCAATGTATTCAACTGTATTTACTGTACAGTTTACTTAATGGAATTTCCTTGTTCTCATTTTTTAAAAAGTAATCCTATAGTCAGCTAAGCCCCAGTGACACTAGCAGAGGACTTGTGATGTGACAACTTCTTGGTCAATTGCTCATCCAGATGCTCAGTGCACAGTGTTCCTGTTCACACTGTGAAAGTATGTGTTAAAAATACATTGCTGCCTGATTGTTTTGAAGTGAATGGGAACAGTAAGATAGTATGCAAATTTAAGCTCGTGATTATAAATTACTGGTCTCCTGACAAATGACCAAGAACACATAGCAACTCTGTAAAAAAAGTATGCATAGTAATGAGAGCACAGCTATTTAAGTTGCTTGGTTATCCCTTGGCTGAGCAGAATCATTTCAGTTACAGTAGGAAAAAAAACTGTAGAGAATGAGAAGAGAACTGTTTTGATAAAATATATAATTGTTTTGATAAAATATATAAATCCCCCACCTTTTTACATTTGAGGAAAAAAATTAAGTATTGATCATTGCAATGTAAGAAAGACACTAAGCTATTAGAGAACACCCAAAGGAGGGCAACAAAAATGGCAAAGGGCCTTGAGGGGAAGCTGTATGAGGAGAGGCTGAGGGCACTTGGTCTGTTTATCCTGGAGAAGAGGAACTGAGGGGAGACCTCACTGCAGATACAACTTCTGTGTGAGGGGAAGAGGAGGGGCAGGCACTGGACTCTTCCCGTGACCAGTGACAGGACCTGAGGGAATGGCCTGAAGTTGTATCAGGGGAGGTTTAGGTTGGATACTAGAAAGCTGTCCTTCACCCAGAGGGTGGTTGGGCACTGGAACAGGCTCCCCAGGGCAGTGGTCACAGCATCAAGCCTGACAGAGTTCTGGAAGAGTTTGGACAACACCCTCAGGCACATGGTGTAACTCTTGGTGGTCCTGTGCAGGACTAGGAATTGGACTTGATGATCCTTGTGGATTGCTTCCAACTCAGCATATTTTATGATTCTATGAAGTTTCACATTATGAATTTTCTCATTTTAAAGTTGTCAGTTGATTACAAAATAACACTAGTTAATCAAAAAGATTTAGAATTGGAACCCTTGGAAAAGAAAGAATTTTTTTTTTTCAAGGCAAAAGACCCAGCTATTAACATCTCCTAGAAGCCCTGAATCCTTCCAAAGAAAACATAATAACATCCTATAGTACCCAGTTTTTGCAGGTTTGATATTATTGTCTTAGGAGTATTGTGCTGGCAACGTAGTTTGGTTTTACATTTTTATGATCATTGCAGCAAGTTCCATATTAAAATAAACTACATTAATTTTAAATCTCTAAGTTAATAATATTGCAGTAATGTAGGTGAGGTACTTTCTCAAAAACTCAATGTCTACTTCTACACAAATGTCATAACTTGTCAAGTTTTCTTTGAATGTTAAGAAAAAAGCAGTTTCTGCAATATTGAATTTCTCTTGCGGCCAGAGAGAAGATTGTCTCGTCCCTACCTTTTCCTTTCTGTTATGTATTTTTGCCATGATGAAAATAATAAAAAGCAATGTTTCATGCTGTATTTAAGAAATATGCAAGTATACATTCGAACCGTCATTTCTATAGCCAAAGGCTGTGGTATGACCATCAGTGTACCTCTGTGCAGGGAGAGGACTGCAAGTGTCTGATGAGTACATTTGTCAATATAAATCTGTTCAGTTCTATTGTTTCCACAACTTCCTAGATGTGTGTGGAAGGAAAGATAATGTCCTGAATGAATATTTAGTCTTTATTAAGCTGCATGCAGCTAGGAAAACACAAACCTCTTCTCTCAACTACTCAACACAGCAGAACTACTCAACTACAGTACTGAAGTATGGCACTTGAAATGACCCCTAGTCAGTTTTATAAGGACTGGGCTTCCACTATGCAACTGTATTAGTATAATATGAAATAAAATGGGATTTTAAATATAAATATCCTACCAAAAGATTAACAGCAAGCAGAATGGTCTTATTCCATATTATTTTTCTATTCATGTTTATTGAGAGAGATTAATACAAGTCCTGGTGTACAAACCTTCAGCCTAAAAAGAGAGGGCATCCACAGTAGTTACTGTGTTCACTGACAGAAAAATAACCCAGAAACTAAATAAAAAGTGCCATCAAAGTAGAGGATTGTTTTGTAGTGGCCAAATGGATATACAAGACAGCAATATATTTGTATGCCTGCAATCTCTGATAATAACAGGTAAAATATTTATTTTAAAATGCCATTTTAAAATACTTTAAATTGTTGTTGCATCTCAGAAAAGTTAAAACTAAATTTGTTCTCTCTTATCTTTGAAGTATTATTTTGAATTTTGTTTATAAGCTTTCAAAGGCTACGGAAAGGAGTTTCAAAATACTTGGTGTGATAGTCAATTATCTTTCCAAAAATCTCAGGGTTTGGCAACCTGGAGAGTCAGTGTGTGGTAGTTTGAATTTACATTCTTGCACCATTTTAAAGTGCTAAAGACAACCTTAATTTGCAGGAAAAATGTGGATAAGAAGAAAGCATAGTGCAATTTCAAACTGGAGTTAACACGCTTTTCGAGTGCAGCAAGGACAAGCTTCTGGAGTTCAGTGTAGAACACTGAAAATGTGTGTATCATCAATGCCACCAGCAAGTAACATTATGTTGCAGACAGAGCTACTGTGTCATATGGTGGCTGCTGAAGCTAAGACCCTATACTGTTTAAGTTCTGCATTCCTCTCTTTCCAAATGTTGGCATTTTGATAAAATCATGAATTTTTTCCACTTTTGTCTTCACCCCCTTTTCATCAGCTCTAAAATTCAAGTCTGTATATGCTGTTTTGCAAAGATGCTCTGGGTGTTCTATATGGACCAAGAACAAAGCAGCACTGAAACAATGTTCCCTGCAAGTTAATCAGCTCTGTTAAAAAACTGATGGCTTTAACTCTGACTGGGCTAACACGGGAGTACTTCTTCCAAGACCTACAGTACTGTTCTCTGCCACATATGTTTATTGCTTCATAAGAAAGTTGCTCTGAAGCCTCAGTATGTGCTGTGTAATGTATCATAGACATCTTTTGAGTGTTTGCCACTGAGCAGAACCTCTAAAATGTACTAAGAAAATACTGGGAAACCCAATTTTTTTTTCCCCCATTAGCCTTCCCTTTGGCCTGACAGTGTTGAAGTGATGTAGAGAGTTTTAACTGTAGTCTTTCTTTGCTTTCTTTAGAAAATGCAGTCTTGCTACAAGGAACTGTCACTCTAGTTTTGATATTAAATTCAGTACACAAAGATATAATCTTCTTTTGTACCAAACTCTCCCTAGTCCCAGCTTTTTCATGAGCTCTCATGCAATAACTGTTTCTCAGTGAACAGAAAGGAATATTGATCTCCTGCTGCCTCCTAACATGAACCTACTTGCAAACCTATGAATTATTTGTAAATAGCTCATTGCTACAGACTGCGGTAAGAGGTAAAACGCACTCATACTACTTGCCCAGGAACTTCTTCCAAAGTCTGTGCTCTACTGAATGACTGTACTACATATGTGGTCCCTCTGTGCATTAAGCAAATCTGCTACTACATGAAATTAAGGAACATCATTCAGGTAATGTCAACAAAGAAAGCACACAAATAGCAGCAAATGGGAATTAATGCCATTATCTGATAGAAAATACCAGATAATATTGGTTTCTAAAATGTGAATACTTGAAAAAAACAATTATTTCCTCCCACTGCCCAGGAAATTTAAGTTAAGAAAACAGAAAAAGAGATGGAAAATTAACAGATAATGCAGCAGACACTGTTTTTATGGCTCTTCAGAGCTTATATCAACTCATTTTCTGCAACCTTATACCTTTTTACTATAAAACATTTAAAAATAGCTAGGCTAAGTCTGTTAAGACATAGAAGCTCACACTCAAACCCAGAAACCGAGTCTCAGAGTCCCGAACTTCTGCCTAACTTACAGCATTAGATAAAATGTTCTGTGTTTAATATTGTGTATTATTATTGTTTAATATTGTGATGCAAATACACATATTTATTCTTTCCTAGATTTTAGCCTTCAGTTCCAGATTCTAAATTATTTGTATCTTTCTTTCCTTTCTCTATCTGTATTCTCAAATTCTTTTAGAAATGAAATCTTGGACCACAAAAGTAGGAGGAAATGTTCTACCACTCGTATTATTCGACCTGTTACTACTATCGGGGAAAAAAAATCAACAACAAAAACAAAACAAAACAAAACAAAACAAAAAAAAAAAACCACCACCAACAAAACAAAAACCCAAACCAAACAACAACAACAACAACAAAAACAAACACAAAAACCAACCCTGAATCCTTCCCAGCAATTCAGGTATTGCTTTTGACAAGAATACAAAAGTCTAGAAGTTGCTGTTAACAAGAGCCTTGGGTTTAGATGCTTATTATTAGCCCCCTATTTCTATCACTGTAGCATAATTAGAAACTGAAACTAGTTGATCCTAAAATGCTGGGATTTTATCCGTGACCTGTATGATTTTGCCCTAAAACTCCAATATTGTCTGTCTTGATGTTTTGATGCTGCTGTAGGAGCTACTGACACAGAAATAATCCCTCTTTAGGGAAATATATACTGGTACAGGTATAGATGCAAAAATATAGAAAAAAAAAGGTTGTAAACCATATTGAGATCAAGAACCGGTATGGTAAAACATGTCAGACACTGTATTTTTGAAGGATTATGCCACTAGTAAAGCGAATCTTATTCAAAATCCTCTGTTGGTCAGATTAGATTTTTAATCTCCCTGATTTAGGAATTACTATATTTTCTCTTTGTATGGCTCATCTTGCTTTTTACTCCAGTCTTATTCTGACACAGAAGTATCAGAATTTTCCGTGACACAATAGTAGCAAGTACAATGAAAGTAACGAAAGATTTTGTAGGGCATACACTTGTGTCAGCCAGACAATGAATCCTTGACTTATGAGGTTACTTGTTTGTGTTAAACTCTTGGAGGAGGAGGAAGTCAAGTACACCTTCTGGCCAGACTGTGCTCTTTGCCATGAGCCACAGAAGAGAAATTTTCTGGACCACAGCACATAGAGCCGAATCCAATGCAGAAAAGAGCCTTTTTTTTTCTTTTTTTTTTTTTTTCCAGAAAAGTATGAAACCCTGGGGAGAAGCCAACCAGGACTTTGAAAATAATGAAAAGACTTTTCTGATGACCGGACATGAGAAGGTTGGTGCCACTTAGGAAGGTGGGTCATCTTGAGTCAAGCCTGCAAGAATGAACCTTCAAGGGAGGACTGGGGGGCTAGGGAAAGAATTGTGAATAACAATTTTCTGTTTCATCTAGTCAACATATCTATTGTCTCTGTGAGGGTTGTGTCAAAAATGGCCTTCAGATTTTCAAAACTTTTCAGTCTTCTCTGGAAAATTCACTACAGAAAATGTAAGAGAGTTCACCTCTGGGTATGGAACGATTTGAAAACGTGTGAACATTATTTCTTTCAGAATATTTTCATAACCTATTTGTTAAAACACTCCCAAATCTACATCAACTGCATGTCCAGTGCATATAGTCTAGCACTCAAAAGCAGGAAGGTCTTTGAGCCAAAGGACATTGTTTTCTGTTTTCATAATTTATTCTTCACTGACTGAAAGTCTCTGAGAATACATGTGGTACTGCATAAGTAATAATAAAATTTTCATACCTTTCCATAAATTTGTCTGACCTCTTGTTCAAACATGTTCTCAGTGGCTCTGTTGAATGAGAATGTAGGTCTGTAAGGAACAATACAGCAACAACCTCATTTGAGTGGAATGTCTGCATTTTCATTTGTTTGCAAAGCATCATGAATAACCTGCTATTATGAATTAATGTACTATCATTGACTCCAACACAGCTGCAACAATGTTCCTCAGTGGAAAGTCTTGTTCTTAATCTTAAGAGAAAGAAGATGCTGTTCTTAAATATCCTTGGAGGATTTTCCTAAACAATTTTTCGCTTCTTTGCAAAATCCAGCAAAATTCAATCTTTAACATCAGCTGTTCCCTGAATAGTGCTAGAATGTAAATGTACATTCTTCTCTACTTCTCCATGTAACAAGAGTTTACAGTCATTCTACAGAATGTAATATGCTGTTATCTCCTGCTAAATACACTGCCAAGATAATTCTTATTTGGAATATTCCCATCCTTACTGGCTAGTCAACATGCAAGGAAGCTGTATCTCTTTTTCTTGTAATTTAATAATCTGACAGTTAATTCTGATATATGCTTCTTTTTCTTACATAGCACAATTACCTTTAACCTTCTCTTTGTTTAGGGCACTTGTGAAATTTTAGTCAATAAAGTGCTATTAAGTTGATCTTAACAAAAGAAGGGAATATAAAAACCATTATCATATAACTATATTGTACTATTATTTATGTGAAAAATATAATATAAATTATGAAGGATTATTATAATCATATATTAATAATAATGTTAATTATTTTACCAATGCAACTGCTGTTTTAATTTAAAGTTTCATGTACATATGTTCTTACCATTCTGAAGTACAAATGGTTGTAAATCAAGATGGAATCCATCTGCTTTTCAGGAAAATATGAAGCCATCATCTATGCTATTTTCAATAACAAAATATTTAGTTTCATTGTTAGAACTTTAGAAATGTTTATATACTCTTTCCCAGTGAGATGAAAGCACTTGTGTTCATGTTCAATATGGTCTTATTAATGAGCAGTGGGCAGTGGGTGAAGGAGTGGAACCTCTCATAGTTGTTGGCAGCAAAACATACACATAATTTAAACTATATTATGCAAGTTATCATACAGCATTCACCCTTAAATTGATATTATAAGTGAACTGAAATACTGTATACTTTCAGTTCCTTGATAAAGTTATTTGCATGCAAAAGCAATCAGACACATGTCCAGAAGAGGATTCATACACGCGCACACACACACAATAGTCTGAAATTCCAAAACGGTGGAACATTTATTCTAAAGAAAACAGTGACTGAAATTCCACATTAATTCTTAAGAAAGCAACTCAAATGGCATGAATTAGGCACGTTATTGTCCATAAGCAGTAGTGTCTGTCTGCTTCCTCCAGGATGGAGAGCCAGGGTCCAGAATATTCCCAGTGGCAGCTGTGTCTGCCTCAACATGCAGTTCCAAGGTGCTCAGAAATGGGGCTCCTACGCCAGGGGCCATGGTGAGATCCACTAAGGCTTGTGAGTTTTCACAGGGCTCTGACAGGATGAATGTCCTCTGACATGCCTGAAAAAATGGAACCATCCTAGCAATTAGGTAGTGCTGCTGTTTCTGCTCCAAGGAAAATTTTGAGTTAAGCTAATAGCAAGACTTTTGCCGTGATCAGTCTTCTTGTCAAGTAGATGGTGAAATAGTTGGGACATGTGTACTCAAAGTGAATGGGAAAACTGTAGAAAACAGACAATCCCAGTTAGAAGTAGTTTCATGGGTTTTTTTGTTTTTTTTTTTTTTTTTTTTATTACACACAGACACAAACCCTGCAATTGAATTTTTGTTCAGGTGGAGAGGGCCTGGATTTAGAGTGGTGGATTTAGATTTTGGAGCTATTACATGACACTGTTGCCCAAAGAAAATCTTTCCACAAGCTACGAACAAAGTACACATTTTCAGCCAGCTGTTGAGCACTAGTGAATATAACGAAAGAGGAGGTCCACAGCTCCATAATCTGTCAGATTACTGAAGTCTAGCTTTGGGTCAGGATACATGGTTCTGATAATAATGCTAATATTGGTTCTTCTGGATATGAAGGTTCATGGCTGAGTTTGAAGCAGCTTTAGTTTTTGAATTTCTTGTGATGGTATCCTTACAAAATAATAACTTTTACACCAACAGAAGCAAAGATGTGCCAGGGCTACTGTGGCACAAGAGTAGAGCCGCTAAAGTATTTTGGCAGAGCTGTGTATCTGGTGTTTAGCTACTGTGCACTCTATTGAAAAAAACACAGTTCACGGTTTCAAAAAAATAAAATCACGTCTTACTCTAACAGTATGTTTTCCTCTTCTGTCATTATTGCAGGATACAACCCAGCTATTTTTATCTGGAAAATTATTTGCCTCAAACTCTGGGTTCAGTTGTCTACATTTTATTTAGCTTTTTTGACATTTCTGAAAGAGACCCATCTCCAAAGGGTGAATTCAGCAGACCACAGAAGCAAGCACTGATAATGGATATGACATGGAAATGATTTAAAATGAAAGGTGCACTTGCACTTGTAGAAAACTAAAATAACCTAAGAATGAGAATTTTCTCATACTGTACTGTTATAAAAGCTCATGGTTACCACTGAAGACAAGATTTTCCAGAGACTGAATGGGGCTTTGTTTGTTTGTTTGTTTGTTTCACATGTTCAGTTATTTATTTTTTTACTTCTTCGTCTCTTTAAAAACAAATAAAAAAAAATTCAACTTCAATCTCTCATTTGGACAAAACATATATAGCTGCATTTTCAAAATATCCAGACTGTAGCATGCCACACAATTTTATGAATGTGGGGGCCATTATTTTGAAATTTAAAATGAGAAACAAACTGCTTTGGAAGCCTGTCTGCCCTTGTGTCTACTGAGCTCTTCAGCAATTCTGACTCTATGGGAATAACTTGAGTATTCCCAGCTCAAAAAAAAAAAAAAAA
>VYXB01008758.1:83737-104047 GCA_013397135.1 Pachyramphus minor
AGACTGATTTCTTTTGAAAATGACAGAGATCTTTCTCCTTAAAGTCAGCTTTACCAGGTAAGCTGGCAGGAAGCATGCTTATTTCATCAGAAATTTATTTGAGCAGTGGTTTTGATAAACCTGTGCTTGTATAGGATGCTCCACATTGTTTGGGTTTGTTTCTTACTTTTTGTTTATTTCCCTTGCTAGTGTAAGAGACAGAACCCTGTTGTTACCATCTCATGCATAAGACCTTTCAAATGTGGTTACAGATCTCTGGTGCTTTAAGTGCTAACTAAACAATCCACAGATATCAAAAGTCTATTTGTAAAGACTTTTTCCTGAAGCTTTTTTGTTGGTGGTGTCTGTTTGTTTGTTTGTTTGTTTTTTAATGTCCGTCCTCATATTGTGAATGCTCAGTATCTCTGTAAGTCAGGCCATGGGTAATTCAATGTAAAATCTGAAGTGCCAAGAGTTAATTGACATTCTCAAACTCTAATGTGAGGGCTAGCATAGGCCTGTTCTGAGAAATGGTTTTTGAGAAATCAGGAGAGCCTTTAGAGTTTTCTATGGAAGAGTTAATTGGACCTATTTGCTGCTTAGCCCACGGGAGGAGAACGTATACATGGAAAGGCGTGTTTAATGACACAGACTATAAATACCTGAGGCCAAAAGCAACAACAGTTTTTTCCCCTCATGTTACAAAGCAGAGGCAAAAAAATGGTATTACTGGATTTCAGTGATTTGCAACATTCATTGTATTTGAAAGATGCTGTAACTCATACTTGCCATTCTCATTCATCTTCTGAATATAAGATATTCACCAACAGTAATTAGGCCAAAGATGAGTTCTGAGCAACAACTAAGTATACAGTTAATATATGTAAGAACACCATGACAGAATTATTTTGAGAGCAACTTTTAAGTGTCTTCAGGGAATATACAATTGCATTATCAGCACACAATATTTAATTCTGTGGTTCTGTGTTGCGTAGATACAAAAACACTTTTATACCGAGAATTTCAAAATTTCAAGTGTGGCATAGCACTTGGCATTTGTTCAGTCTTATCTAGTGTCATAGTTTACTGCACATTAGAATACTCAAAATTTTATTTGTATATGTATAGATATATTTAAAGACTAAAATAATTTTAATTATCAAATAAAAAAAAAGTAAGCTAAATTTACCTCAAAGAAAAATGAGATTGAAGTTGCTATCTGTTATACAAAAGAGTGGTTTGCCAATTAAACATTTGATGGTATATTTGCAGCTGTATTATCTTGAGGGAATGTATCATGCTTTGTGTTATGCTTACAAGAATTTCTGCAAGTTGCAGAATTTCATAATAAGAGAGATCCTTAACTGCTACAAATTAAAAATACCATCTATTTCTTTGGAAGACCACTGTGCCTCAGACCTCACCCAAAGTGCACTGAAATGAGATGGCTGTTCACCCTCCCTTGTCTTCTCCTTTAAATGATGAATCAAAAGGGTGTTTGAGTGGGTCCTGATACACGAAGGATGGATACAAAGCAGTGAGCCTGTAAGTCTTCCTAGGGGTCACCACTGGGATCAGTATGATTTTGTCACCAATCTCTGGTGACCATCAGAGTTAATTTTGGTGTAATGTTCCAGAATGGCAAATAACTTGAGCCTGTGGAAAGTGGAGGATGCAAGTCCTGCTAAGTGACATCCCAAGAACAAGAGCCAAACAGACCTGTGTTTTGCCCCGAGAAAAACGGTTATCTATGATCAATAACAGAGAGAGAGCAGGGCAGAAGGAACAGGGAAATTGAGAAACGCTGAACTCATGCCTACAGTGGTGGAATGCCACACAGTGAGTGTTCAGTTGCCATTGCAAGTGCTTTCCAGTCATTTCTGGCACAAACTACACTTCCCTGAATTTTGTAATAAATCAGTTATATTGTATACAAGTTGCACAGTATTTTCTGTTAGAAACCCTGCAATGGTACAAATATTGTACTGAGGACTTTTCACACACTCAGCAATACTTCGACATCACTATTTGCAGATAATTGCAGATAATCATGATAATTTTGTGAAGACCAATATTATATTATCACAGGCACCCAAACTGTATTCCTGGAGAAAAACTCAACTCCTGAGAAAAATATTAACTAAGGTGTTATATTATTTGACACTCTCCACCTGTTAACTTTATACTACTGTGATATTCCACAAGTGGTATTTACACATGACATTTGAGGATTTTAAGCCTTCATAAGCCTTATTGAATATGATACCCTAAATGAAACAGATTGTCCATGTAGACAGTAAATAGTTTTGACACATTTGGCCAGATGGAGTTTGATTGCATGTAGGGTGTGATGGTTTGAGTGGTGTGGTGAAAGGGGCTCATTCATCCCCAGCTACTAATTGTTGATTGCAAACTACACAAGTTATCTGCGTAGTGATCATATTGTGCTTCAGATCTTGAAGCACAAGATTATGTACACTAAATTACTGGATTTTCACTCTTTTATAGCAAGTTTTCACAGCTTTTTAAAGACTACTTTACATGGAAATCTTTCAGTTCTATAGGAAGAACACAGTCTTGAATGGTTTGTGGTTCATATTTTTATTTAAATGTTATTTTTTAGCCTGTATTTAGTGAAAACTCTGAGTCTGGTGGATAGTTAGTCACACAAGTCTGATATTTACTCACAATACTCTTTTATGTGCATTTAGGATGCACATTTACCCTGCAGAAAAAATCAGTGAGAGTTTTATATCATCCTTCAATGATGAATGAACCTTATGCATTTCTGTGCAAAGTTTCCATCCCAAAGATACAAAATAGAAAGTGAGATATGCAGATACTTGGAATTATTTTCTGGAACACAATAAAATCATCTAGCACTGAAAAGTATAGAAATTGTTTTGTAAACTGTGTTGCTTGTGTAAGTCTATAATTACTCTGGTAACACAATGATTTTATAAGTCAGTTGTAGCATAAGCACATCATTCTGTCTGTGTGGAAATCTGCCAACTAAAATACAGTCTATTGTTGGCAGCAAAAATACTGCACACTAAAGACAGAAATTTGTCAGTTTAAACAGGTGCTGAAGCCTGTGACCTTGACATCTAATTTATATTCTTTGTCAGGTGTATTAGAATGCACAGGAAAAGTGTGTATGTAGACCAGCTGGCTTCATGTGGCAGTTTTAATGAACTCCATCTCTTAAAAGACAGGTATTTTGCTCTTAAACACCAAAAAACAAAATTTTATCCGTAGTCTATATTATATTTCTCTGTGTATTGGAGAGGGAGGGATCCCCATTTTATTCCTGAGCAGACTGAAGGAAGGACATTTCTGAAAAGCACTGATTGTAGAGGCACTTTCTACATAAGGACACACTACTGCTGCTACAAGAAGAGTATAACAGAAACCTTCATGTTCCTCTGTGCTTCAGGCTGAAATCGTAGGTAATTATTGCTATTACTTTTGTCTTTCCTGGACTCCTGAGAAGAGATTAAATTAATTCAACTCTATCCTGTTTTGGGGGGCTACAGACCGCTAATCAGACAGAAAAGGTGCAGAACTGCCTAACTGCTTTCAGGATGCTGGATTCCTAATTGACTTCACTGAACTTTGTAAATGTAGTCAGTCTTCCTCAGTGGAGAGTTAGAAATAAATCAGATTTGGATGCTGCCATGACTGGGAACGAGAGGCTGGACAGAACAGGCTTCCCAAGCCAGCTCTTTTTTCCTTCAAGCTGCTCATCAGCTAACAAGTGAGATATCGAGACAATAAAAGCAGTAATCAATCCAGGCAATTTTAACTTAACAGTTAGAATATAGCAAAGCTTCAAGCAAACAAAATAAGAACCTCAAGCTCTTCTGAGAATTTAAAAGAATTTTTTTTTCACTGATAAAGATGATCAAACACTCTTTCACTTCTTTTCTTTTATTGCAGATTCTTAATCATCTAAGGAATCACAAAGCATACATGAAGGAATATTTTATTCCAAATGTATGTAATAAGCTTATACTAAATACATATAGGACAATTTTCTGGAGGTTTTCTGTGATCATACTACACACTGACTGCTGCAAAGACCACATACTGCCAGTTTTGCATGAGTAACTTCCTTTTACACTAAAAAAAAAAAAGTATGGAAAATGCAGTAATAAGAAAACTGCAGTTTGTGATAAAAGAAGAAATTCAGCAGTGAGACGCCAATGGTTTGTCATTTGATCTAACCTTCACACTACAGTTACTTTGTTTTTCATGACTCAGTTGCTGTTTAAGTCATAATGGCTGGCTAAAAGCTATTTAAGTGGGAGAGAAAAGCCAACCATTAAAATAGCATTTTGAGGAATAGACTGGGAGAGTGGCTGATGACCTGTGTCAGAATCTACTGTGTGGAAGGAATCCTTCATGACAAAAGAAGTGTAGATATTGACTGAATATTAATTTGGTCTGTGCCCAACCAGCTAAGCAAAGCTAACTGGGACTTTATATTGTTATTTTTATTTAAAAAAAAAACCCTGAAGATTAGTTATGCCTTTTACTGAAATGTCCCTCAATCTATTTGCCACATTACCTATTTCTATTCGCCATACAAATGCGGGGTTCTATATTTCAGCATTTTCATACTGTATGAAGGATAAAGGCTAGGGTGTTGAGATTGTTTATGCTGAGAGATGGATTTAAACAGCAGTTTTTCAGTCCTTTCCCTCATTTAGGATCTGTCACTCAGGCAAGAAATTGACAAAATGGTTTCTAGTCATCCTTTACAGTCCAGTTTGCCAAATTGCATGGTATCTGTGCATCAGCAGGTGACTTGTCTAGGCATATGTTTATCCCATATCTGCACCCATTTTCCACAGGATTAATGATCTTGGTCTTTTTTAACACATAAGTAGCTCTTTCCAAGTGCTTTACATTACTCAAGAGATGTCCAGGAAAAATCCTTCCACATCTGCCTTGACTTGATGTCAAACATACTGTTTTCACCAGTTTAAGTGTGAATCCCAATTTTTTTTTCTTACCATAGCTGAAAAAACTTCCACATTTAAACAGTCTCTGGGACCTTCTTCTGTACATCACCCCAGCAGAATGAGTCTTCAGCACAAAATTTCATGAAAGTCAGCCTTCAAGAACAGAAGTATTTACTCTCAAACATAATGTGAATTTCACAATGGCTTTAAATCCTTTGCAAATATCACTAGTTAAGAAACACAAATCAGCATGATCTAAGCGAATCAGCACAAATTAATTAACATTAATTATTTGTAAAAAAATGTTACTGCTGAGAGGTTATTTCCTGCTTCCTACTGCCTACTTCCTTATCTGACTGTCCGGAGCCATCCTGTATGACCTAACCCACATGCTATTGCTTTTTTTTGCAATGTACTAAAGTCCTGCTTATTGACAGGGTATGGTAAAGAATTGACTGTACATCCTACCGGCATATAAACCCTGTAACTGCACAATAGCTGTTGTAATAAACTGCTCTGCTCTGACCTCAAGTAAATTGAATTCCCACTATTTCTATGTCTATTAGAACATATCAAATTCTCTCTTTGAAACTTAAAATCATTCCATATTATATAAAGGCCAGTCTTAATTGCTTTCTTTAGGCAAAACTCCTGACAAAGTTTAATGTCTGTTTAACCTGAAGACTATGAACCACAGGCCTCCAGTTTATTATAATGATGCTCACTTTGTAAGAATGCATTAATGGCTAAGAATCTGAATAAAAGATGTAAAATATTAATTTATCTGTCTTCAGTTCCCAAAGACTTATGCCATGATTCAAAACAATTCCATCTTAAGAAAATCTGAATTTCTGAGAGCAAATATGGATGCAGTTTTACTTTTCTCTTACAGGCATTGTGTGATGAAAATCTGTGGCACCTCAATTCTGTATTATTTTAATTTTTGTGTCCAGCTGTGTGTAAGTGCTCATTTATTTAAAAGAAAAGGTAGAAACTTTCTGCTGTTACAGTCTCATTAATCTTCCCTGTTTACTGGCTGGTAAGTTTTGGATAGTTAAGGATAGTTAAAGGTTGCAGCTCTGCTGCTTTGCCTTTCCTCTAACTTTTCTATTTTTAGTAAAAGAGAAGGAGGCTAAATCTAACCCAGTGTTTGTGAAACCCTCATACAACCCAATGGGAATTACCTCCAAAAAGGCATCTGTGGCACAGTAAAAACTGGGATTGTCTTCTAACATGTAGCATGCTTCCTTCCTGAGTGAATCCTTAAGCCAGAGTTGTCAGTCAGAATATTTCAGGCCCTGTGGGAAAACCTGATTTCCCACCACTAATGCAGTGCTATCCAGCAACTCTAAAAATTTCCATTCACTAAACAGTAGCAAAGCTCCATTATTTTCCTCTTTGTTCTCATTATAAAAATGTAGCTCACATATGGTGTGGGAGGGAAATGCTACAGAGTGCTCTTAGAGGACAAATATTGTTGAATTAGAACTGCCACTGAAAGTACATTTCAAAAGTCACTGAAAACAGAGTAAAGCTCTATCAACTAATGTGTTAGATACTGATCTGATCTGATTCACACACAGACATCATAATAGTCACAAGCGCAGATAAAATATTCTGTGTTTATCTTTCTTTTTGCTGTAACCACAATTATCAAAGTATATTTTCTGATCTTCTACAATAGCACTAGCATCCAGCTTCTACCCTTGACTATGAAGATTTTTAACAAGCACTATAAACCAGCTGTAGATTTCTAAGGTTTATTTTGTCAGCTCTGTCTTCCTATGTGGACTGCCATTTGGTGCACACAACCAACTTGACTTTCAAGAAGATAGAGTTCTAGTTCCTGTTCTTGCTGGACATTCATGAAGTCACAACTGAATCACTACCATTGAAAACACTAGCATCTGAAATATTTTTTTTTTTTATAATTTGATGCAAAACTTTAGGCAAGATTTTTAAAAATTTATTTGTATGTAAAATTAATTGATAATACTTTCTAGATGCTTCATAGGGTTATTATTTCTGTGGATGAGAAATTCATGCAGTGAACAGAAAAGCAGAATAATAAAAATGCACTGCTAAAAATTCAAAGTCCTTTAACTACCCAGACAAACCAGCTGTATTTCTAGACACTCTGTTGCAAAGATTTTAAATATGAAACAAAGCTTTTGTTTGCTAAGGGGTTACACTTGAATATGAAAGAGATGTAGTTTTGCTTTTGACATTGACCTGTTGTACCTGAAAAATATGTTGTATTCATCATAAAAAATTGTTTGACTTGGGTCAGAGATTACAGATAGGAAATTTCTTTTTGCAAAGTTTTATTTCATGTAAAGCTCTTTGACTTTTTTCTATTTTTGATTTTTTTTTTTTGATCTCTTGATGGTCCTTATAGTGATAGAAGTCTTCATTTCATATGACCAAATGCCTAAATTATCTGATTTTCTGTCTTCTCCTCATGCAGCTTCTGAGGACTGACAGGTATATAACAAGTCTCTCTGTGAAGGCCAAACACTTCTCGGTCCTTTAATGTTCATTCTTCCGCTGTGTGGTATATTGCTCCCAGTTATTCTGAACACTGAATTCAGACCACAGAAAAGGTCACACTGCCCTGTTGAGTGCTCTTGAAGTGATTCTTTAACTGGATCTATTCACCCTCCAAATCAGAGGAGTCAGAAACTATCCCTAGTGATGGGCCCTTTGCTATTCTGAAAGGCAAGCTTTATATGTTCACAAAGGCACTTCAGGAAATGTGTGGTGTGTTCCTCTTTCTGGATATGCTCCCACACTTGCTCCTGTCATGACCAAATTGTAAGGCTAAGTCATCTCCAAAGTGCCTGCTGTTGAGTTCAGGGAACAGAGGATGGAAGAAAAATCTGTGACCACCGCACAGTCCTGTAAGAGGAAGAGGCTAACATTGGGAAAATGAACTGATTAGGCAAAAGAAGCCACAGCAGATGAAAACCAGCTTAATGGTTGCATCCAAAAACACTCTGGTGCTGCTTCCAAAAACGTTTGTTATGCACTCATCATTAATTTTAAAAGATCACTGAAAGCCTCTGAGCTGTACATGGGCAGTCTTGAAATATTTTTAACTCCCTGGGAAAGAGGAGAAAAAGCAGCACCTAGTCACCTGATAGGTGCAGAGGGCAAGAATAGGATGAAGAAGAAAGAGTTGCCTCTCTTCATTTTCCTGACCACTTTGTTACAATCAGTACAAAGGAGTGGGAAATTGGACGATGTCAACCTTCAACAGTAACTGTGTATAATATCCAGTGGTTAAATGCACTACAAAAACCATCAGTTTAAAGGAGGAGTGCTGCCTGACAGCAGTGATTGTTACCATCTCAGATGACTTTACCTGTGTTCTCACCTAGATTGAGAATCATTTGCTAAAGAAAATGGAGAAAATGAGATGTCCAGGTGGAAATGACTGAACTTTGAGAAAGAGCATGAGTCAGATGATAAATATGCATGTCACTCTCTTATTCCCAGACTTCTTGCTGTAAAGATAAGAACTTAAAAAGACAATGGTCTGTAAAATCTGGTATGCCTATAAAATTCACATAAGAATTCCTAGATTACAGTCATTCACAAAACACAAAATCCTTGTTGGGTCATGAGTTGGAAAATTTCCTTTTTTTTTTTTTTTTTTTTAAGTATTCTTCCACCATATTGAGGATTGGAGCAACTGCTGCTGGAGAGAGGACTATTTGAGAATGGGCATACACTAAAGGCAATGGGAGTCCCAGGCTGCACAGGATGTCTTCGATGAGAGCTGAAGGAGGTATGGAGGCTGTCTGCTGAGCTTGGTCTTGACAGACTAGGATTATCTGCGGACAGTCTAGAGGAAACCTGGAAAGGTGAGCTGTTGTTCATGGATAGTAAGAACAGAGTGCACATGCCGTGTGTGCCATGAGTATAATGGATGGAGAAAATAGATGCAAGGCTGCACGTGTTCGTGTTGCTCAAGTTTAAAACAGAAACTATGTCAGGTTTTGTACTTGTGAGTAAGAATAACATGTCTGGGGGAATTTTCAGTTAGCTGCACTAGCTTTAAGTTCCTTTTCTGCAGTATTTTAAATGACTGGAATATTTTCTTCATGGACAAATAATAAAATTTATTGCAAAAGTCCCTATTCTGCATAAGCAGTCATGCATTAAATTAAAGACTTAATAAATCTTTTCTAGTTCACATCTAAAACGTACAGAAGGAGAGATGTCTTAGCTCTTAACCCTTGAGATGAAATTATAATAAATGCTTATGGTAAGGTTGAGAAGAAAACTTCATGATGGATTTGGTCTTGCAAGTTTCTGCAATTAATCATCCATGAATGCAGTCTTGCCTGCTTGACCATTTCCCCAAAAATGAGTCTCAATTTCCAGGAGCCTCTGTAGTATCCGACAGCTATTTTTCTGAATACCATGCTCTTAGAACAGACGTGTCTTTCACTTTGAGGAAAAGGAAATCCTGACTTCTTTCTGGGAACTCTGTCACTTACTCCAAGCTGTAGAAGAGCCCATACCACCCTTCCTCACATTATGACATATTAGTGTCTAGAAAACAAATTTTAGATAATTCTTTTTAAACATGGTACATCTTGCTTTCTGAGCCCTGCCTATAGGGCTTTATGCTGAAAGCACTGTTTTAAGACAGAGTGCAAGATATATGTAAACCAGTTATTTGACAGATTTGAAAAGATTGTTTTTTTCCAGCTGAATGTAGTTTCTGAAGAACCATTGTTGGTTGTGATGAGGAGTAAGTCTCTGTTAGAGTTTGATAGATGCAAATTTAGTAAGGGTGGTCAGCACTTGAGTGACTTAAAGTCATGAAACTGTAGTGTTGTTTTCTTAGAATGTAATTATTTAGGCAAGTAAAGTTATGAAGCTTCAGGGGCTGGGAGCAGATGAGTGTGTGTCTCTGCTTACTAACGACCTAAATAATCATAGCTCACAGAACAGAGATGGGGCTTGTTTCTGGCAGGCTGGATTCCTCCATCCCCCCAAAGGCCACTGGCAATTATAACCTAGTGTGTGGGCTCACCTCCATCACTGCTCCCTCTGTACCACTCAAAATGCACTGACTGCTTGTGGTGCTGGTACTCTGTCTTGCATCCATGTTTTGGTGACTAGAGGAAAAGACATGAAATGAAGGAGATAGATTACATGAAAAAACTTTTCTGCACATCCACAGAAAAGTGCAGGCAGACATTGTTTGGGGGTTGGCACCAAATAATACCCTGCCCTGACTGCTCTTAAGCTCCTTGCAGGAGTCACCAGCCCATCACATCTCATCCGCATGAGAACAGGGTGTGGGGGCCCATGTGCCAGTGATTCAGAGTTGAGCAGCACAGGGGTGTGAGTGAGTGTGCAATCACTAGCAAGGACCAAGATGGACATGGCAGTGAGTGGGTGAGATGACCTGGGAGTGAGGGGGTAAGAGATTCCCCATCTGTATCAGCACGTCCCTAGGGGCAAGAGCACAGTGGGGTTGGCTGTGGGACCAAGGGAGTCCTGGTCAGCTCTGGGGGTGTGTGCATGCACGCAACAATCTGAAATAGCCACTGGAGTGGGGCTGTGCTCTTGGGGTCCATGTGTCCAGGTGCCAGCAACTGGAGACACTGGGATCCAGGTGCAGCTACTGGGCACACTGAGAATTTGAGCACAGGTGCTGGGGAGATCCACTTTGTGTGTGCATATACACATACAAATATATACACAAATACCACTTTGTGTGTATGTATGTTGTACAGATACATGTATGAATACACACACATACACACATATATATGCTCTCCCTAGTGAAAGTCCATCCTACTCAACCAGAGAACGGATGGGAGAGGCAATGTCTGTCTGTCATCTGTGCCTGCTCATGTATAAATATGTATATATTTGCTCTGTACTGTGCTCTGTGTGTGTGTGCCCACTGTAAACACATCTTGGGCCTTGCTACTGGTTGAACCAGGAGACATGGATCTGCAGCAGCCTCATCTTCTTCAGACTGTCAAATCTGGCATGATAAATTTTCCTCTAACAGTTGGCACTGTTGTGGGATCCATATCCATCTCTACGGTGCTGGCAGCATTATCACTCATGACCAATATTATGTTTTAATAAAGAAACCTGTGTACATTCTAAGTTAGGGATACACAGTGAGTATAAAACCATTTAACCTTTCAGCACCAGCTAACAGTGTTGAATGTTTCTTGCTTTAAATATTCTACTTGATTTGGTTTTTAAATAGTAACTATATATTGAAGGACTACTCTTTAGTAGTTACTGAAAACACAGAAGGACTGCAAATAGGTATGTTTTCCTGAAAATACAAGACTTTTACAAATACTACAAACAGTAAGGTAGAGACAAAGAATGACAGAACACGAATAACTAAATTATTTGATTGACTCATATGCCTTCATGACTTTCACATGGCCACATCACCTCTGTGAACAGAGAATTTACCTGAATGCAATTCCGATGTCTTTTTCCTGATTACTCTGCCATTTCCACAATAAATCCAGTCACGAATGAACTTGTCAACATATGAGAATGATAGTTATTTGCTAAAGAATTTTTGAAGTAATGTGCATTTAGAAAATGTTGTGCATAGCTGCAAGGTTCAACTGAAATTGCTTTGACAATTATTGTAAGAAACTCTTTGAAATTATATGTTGCTATGTGTCACCGTATCCCTTATGCCCTTAACTATGGCCATTTAGAGAGTTCTTTCAAGTTTCTTTGTACATTTGCATGGCTATAGGGATAATAAAGGCCAATTCAGTAGACCAAACATAGTTTATCTTCACAAGTTCATAAGTGGCTTCTCTAATAAAATGCCACAGGTTAGCTCTTACCTATAACATAAGAAATTCTATGGAAGATAAAACCAGTGCTTAGGTGTGGGATTTCAGTAGTAATTACTGCTAAACAGGTTATCACCATTCCAGCTCGTTCCAGGCAGCAAACCTCAAAATTTAGCTTTTCAGGGGAGGAAAAAAAAAAAAAAGAAAAAAGAGGTTTTGCCTTACTCATGAATTTGTCACCAAAATGTGTATTTCAACTAGATAAGCTGCATCTGAAAGACACCAAAGGATGTAGTTGATCAAGGTCAGTCTTTGTACGTGCAGATCCACTGACAGTTTAGGCAACCTTGAGTTTTGAGCCTGACCTATTCTCTTCAAAATTACTCAGAGGTGAGCTGGGGTGGAGTGAGGGGGAATTCACACAGATCAGATGCCTCTCTTTTCTGTAATTCGTAGCTGAATTGGAAGACTTCTGTTATGCCTTGGGGGTTATGACTTATCGAGGAACACTATGCCCTTTCACTGAATTCAGTTTTGTGTGTGACTTCTCTTCAGCAATCTGTGCTAGCCAAGGCTGTGTCTCCAAGTCAAGGATGCTTTGATACCTTCCTAAATTTTGAGCAAGGTATCCTTCTACTGCTAAGGGCAAATATACTCACCTTATTCATGAATTACACAACTTTCTCTTTCAAATTTGGACCATGAGCCCAAATATCTGAATATTTAAATATTGCACAAACTTTAGCTCAATTAAAAGTAGATGTAAGTACACAGTGAAAGCATTTCTTATTCTCATCAAGCAGTTTATTTTTGAAATGTTCTCATTTTTTTTATTAAAAATCATTTGCATGGTAGGCACACCATGCAACTTCAGCAATTTGAGTTAAAATTACTCAAACTACTGAAGGAGCTCTTTTCAGGCAAGAATTTGCTTTGTGTCTTTGCTTAGAGCACTGCAAGACATTACCTAGCACAGCCCCCATGCCAAGAAGACACAATGAGGTTCAGCAGCTAGTTTTTTCCTCACTCACAGTGTGTGCCTAAAACATTCTACTCACCCCAGTGATGGTGAATTTCATTCCAGGTCGTGGAATGCACAGGACTGCAAAAGGCCAGACATCAGTTCTTCCCTTTTTACAGAACCAAATAAAATGAAATTTAAAATCACCGGGTGCAGTTCTTAGTGCATCAGTAATATTTTTTAAATAGCTAGATTTGTACATATAAATATAGGCAATGTTGGTACCCTTTTTGACAACAAGAACAACTGATCATTTAATGAAAGCAGTTAGTTAATTATTTCTATGCCCTTGAGTTACAAATTTATTTATGGAAATTAATGTAATTCTAAATAATAAGCAAAACATTTTCCAGGCTTGTTTCTTTTGTCTCACTGCCTGCCTGCCAACTTCAACTTTTGTTTAGTATCTATAATCATTGTATTACTTTGGTGATGTAATCACTGATGACTGATGAAAACTCTCTCATGCAAAAGAAATCAAAACAGTAAACTCAGATAAATTTTCATAGAAGAGTTTCTTACAACAATTGTCAAAACAATTTCAGTTGAACCTCACAGCTGTGCACATTTTCTAAACCAACATTGCTTCCACAATTCTTTATCAAATCACTATCATCCACATAGGTTGACCTGTTTACAAATATTTAGATGAAAGTTCAGCTTTCATTGCATTAAATGTGAAACCATATTTCTCTTAGATGACTAGCCACCTAGTTGATCAATTACATTTTATTCTGTAAATACTGAGGATTTGTCTGCCCCTGTAAAACACAAGATTGTTGTTATTTGCAGAAATTCAGACCTTTTCTTTTTATGACAAAAAATGGATTTAAAATTGCATCTTGTTTGTTATTCTAATATACTTTGAAACTTAGAAAGTTTGCTAGTGTTTGCACCTGTTGCAGTTTCAGAAATCTGTGTTCAAAAAAGCTGCATGATAAAATATGAGTAATGTCAGAACAGATGGATTTTCAGTTCCATAGCAATAGCTGGAAATCTGAGGCAGAGTAGGGCAGGGAGGTATTATTGTTTTCCCTCTATCAGCCTTAGTATCACCATCTGGCTTTCAATTATGGAACTGCAACAAAGACTATTTTCTCTTTATCACCATCTGGTACCTCACAGTCAAGTGACAGAGTCACAGGACAAATTTAACTGAAGGTTTTAAGAATTTCAGCTATTCAACTTGTCAGGTAAATAGAAGCTGAAGTGCTGCATATGAAGTACTAAAATAAGCAGTCTAAAGATACAGGCACTGTAATTTGATCAGCTGCAGCTTCAGGGAGAAGAGACTGGGAAATGGCCTGGTTTTGGCCTGCTTCAACCAACATCCCAGATGATTTCTGGGATCACACAGAATTTGGATGTGGCCACCCCTGAGGGACCACCTTTGGATGAGGCAGTGAGATTTGGATAGAGTGTGGATAGGCCATTTAGTTGCCATCTAGGCCACAGAATAATCCCTAGGACTATTTTTTACATTAGCACAAGAGTCTTGATGCTTGGGAAAAGTGATGCTATTGTTCCTACCCATCAAAAATGTGAGATAACACCAATGTGCTTTTGTTTACCAAGTGACTAAAGTATTTGGTTATCTGCTGTTTGTAGTTGCTAGCATGGGACTATTATGTAATGCACTGATGTTTTTGGAATCTTTCCATCTCTGTGTGGAGGATCTCTACGATGGCAGGAATGGTTTAGTGTTAAGGAAACTGTTCTGAATGCATGACAAATTTGTTAATAGCTTCAATACTGTGCAGCGAAATACTGAAAAAATGGATACTTAATTAAACCTAAGTTATTTTCAGATAAAATCATGTGATGATTTTGGCTGGGATAGTGTTAATTTTCTCCACAATAGTTACCATAGGGTTATGTTTGTATTTGTGATTGAAACAGGGTTGACAGCACAAGGATGTTTTCATTTCTGCTGAGCAGGGCTTAAACAGTGTCAAGGCTTTTGCAGCTCCTTGACCCTTCTCACCAGTGAGGAGGCTGGAGGTGCACAAGGAGTTGGGAGGGTACACAGCCAGGACAACTGATCCCAACTAACCCAAGGGATATCCCACAGCATACGACATCATGCTCAGCATATGAAGATGAAGGAAGAAGGAGGAAGGGGTGGACTTTCTCCATGATGGCATCTGTCTTCCCAAGTCACCATTCCATGTGACGGATTCTGGCTTTCCTGGAGATGGCTAAACACCTGCCTGAGGATGGGAAACAATGAATGATTGCTGTGTTTTTCTTTGCTTGTGTTCACGGCTTTTGCTTTACCTATTAAACTGTCCTTATCTCAACTGACGAGTTTTCTCAATTCTGTTCTTCTGATTCTCTCCCCCAAACTGATTCTGTGGGAGTGAGCAAGTGCCTGTGTGGTACTTAGTTGCTGGCTTCTGTTAAATCAAAGCACACTGAAAAGAAACTGCATTTATTCATTACAGCTTTTGAAAATTCTTTCCATAAGCCCTTGTTTCTACCATATTAGAAATGTAGACTCAGTTATTTATCCACTGTCATCATACACGGAACTTTCATTCAATTACAAGGCATTTTCTGTTAGCTTTTGTTCATAATATGTTTTCTTGCATGTACCTCATGTTCTTCAAATTGTATATGTGTACTTTAATTAAAAGTACTGATAGGTCAACTAACTACTATATCAAGGTTTAAAAAGAAGTCAACAGAAGTTATTTAATAATGGCTGGTACATACTACTGGCCTTAAGCTGCCCACTTAAATTGCCCCCTCTTCAAGAAACATGTCACAGGTTTTTTTATTCCTCGTCCATCAACAAAATTATTGCTCTTCCTGCTTTACGTGTATAACAAGTACTAGACCTTTGGCAAAATTACCCCTAAATAACATTTTATGATTTAGAGCAGCTTTTGGACAGCAGCAATAGTTACATCCTGTTCTTTAAAGAATATGAATGTTCTGTAGCTGAGAGAAATCACTGAGAGAAAATGTTAATTTTGAAAATTCAGGTTGCCTTCACCTGTGAGATGCTCCTATTTTACACTGGTAAATTGCACCCTCTTAATGCTTTTCATCATACTTTTCATAGAAATTGGAGTAAAGTACCAGTGAATAAGATACAGAAAACATTATTTTAAGAAAATGATAAGCTAGTTTTCTTTCAGCTAGATTTCACATGATTGTTTCTCAAATTTATAACTTTTCTCAAAGTCTTTCTACCTCCAACATTCATGTAATCCTCAAATAAAAAACCAAAAGTACATAATGCCCCTTTATGTCCATCTTCTAAAACCTAGAGCAGGTTAAAAGGAACACATCATAACTTTACTTTTATGAGTTTATGTTCGCTACAGCCCTGCTTCTGGCAAAAGAAAGTGGGAAATTAAGCACAGGAGACAATGTATTGTTTCAGTACATGTAATTCCGGCCTTTCCAGCTTTTAAGAAAAAAAAAAAATGTTTATCTGCCATCTTTTGGGAACTGAATGTGTAGTAAATGTGCATTAGAGTTATTTTGCTAGACTTCCTACTGGTATTTATGAGGAACTGCTTCTCATCCGGAATCGTTTGGTGTCCTCTAAAAACTTTTAAAAAAATTTCTGATTTGTAGTTTCTACGGACATGATTCACACTTACTGAATATTGTTTAATGTAACAGGGACACTTCATAGGTGATTAGAAGTATAAGGTAGTGAAATATCTGCCTCTGTGATGAAATAAGCAGAACAGACTATTTATTGGGTCTGACTTTATTAACAGTAAGTAGTGATATATACACATATCTTCTTTCGCGGTGAGTGATGTCTGGGGCGTGTGGATGGTCCACCACAGTGAAAACCTGCATGGTTAGGAAGTACTCATGGATTCCCACTGGGGAGTTACTGCAGCATGCATAAAAGCTATGCAGAACTGCAGAATGGCATAATTTTGGTTAAACATTATGATTTGATCTCACACCTAGGTCATTGTGATGGTTCTCACACATTATATCTCATGCTACTAAGCTCTAAATTGCACCTATCTTGGCACAAATATGCAAGTCCTATCCATGCAGCAATTGTACTTCCAGAACAGGTTCTTTTCTCATTCAGAAAACTAAGAACATCACCTTTGGCACAGACGGCAACAGTCCCATCTCCACCACCTGCTGGGCAATGCACCTGTTCACAACTGAAGAACTACACAACACCAAGGTGCCTGCCCTTTCATTTTGGGGATTTAATCACTGTTTGCAGGTTTCAACTTACATGCAGAGACAGTGCAAGAAGAGGCTTTAAAGGAATGAAGCAAAGTGTCATTATAATCCACTGACCAACTTTTAACTCAACAGAACATTTTTTAATTCTGTTCAAACCATTTCTCAAACAGCCAAATGGAGGGCGTATGTTTGTAAAAGAAGCTGAACTACGAAGATATTAGATCTTGAGTACAATTAGTGGCAGTGTATAAAGTATGTAATGAAAAAACTATTGTTGATTTCTAATTTATTTTTTGAGTTCTCCTCCAGGGTTAGGAATAATTTTATATTGTAAAAGGAATAAATATTTTTCAAAATATCATTTTTCACAAGAAACTGTAAATTATTATATGAGCAGCATTTTAAAAAATATATTTTGAAAACGCTTAAAATTTGAAGTTTTGAGTTCAGTTAGCATTGAAAGTACTTTTTTGGAAACTTTCAATCATATACATGATATATGATTATACATCATATAAATGATATATGTATGTGGATGCTAAACCATGTTTTCCTTATTTTTAAATTTTTACAATATATTTATTTCTGTTTCTAGATAGACATACCTAATGATAAGGTCCAAATCATAATTCAGCCATTGATTTCATCCTACCTATATGCCAAATAATATGCTAAATACTGGGGAAAAGAAAACACAAGAACACCAGTGTAAGCCCAACTCTTCAGAGGTTCATAAGGTTAAGCATTTTTATAAGTCTGAAAAAACTTAGTGTACAGGCCAAACCCAATAGGAACAGCACTTTTTGAATTCTTGCCACAGAAGCCTTTAAGTCCTAGTACAGTAACTAAAGGAAATGTTTTCATGACAATTAGAAATGGCTGAAGCATTTTTTATACATTTAATATTTCTTGTTAAATGATCAGTGATTCGAAGATTATTTAATTTCACTTGAAGAAGCACTGTAATCTTTACTTACAATAGAGTTAAAGGTAAATGCATAATCATCCTTGTTTCTATAGGAACTGCATTTTCAGAGCTAATTACAAAGAAAGTAGAGTTGTGATCTTATTCCTTCCTTTTCCAGACCCTATGGCAAAATAGAAGTACAACACCCTTTCAAAGGGCCTTTACAATTAAAGAACTAACAGGCTCTTTTAAAAGTGCTTTTAGATTGTGATATTCACATAATTTCCCAAAGCAAAGATGAAAAAAAAAATCTTGTCAGCTTTGATTTTTATATGGAGACCTGACTGAATGGCCAGCTATGTGGAAACATTTGACTTCTGGCTTTGCATTGTTGTTTTATCTCTTCTGAAAGCCAAATGCCTACAACTGAAAATAATTGGCAAGATTCTCAAGCTGCACTAAGTTTTGACACCTTACTGTAGAAGCACCTTTTGAGATTCACAAAATATGTATAATACATTGAACTGGTCAGCATAACTAGTATTTGACTGAAGAGATGCAGGAGAGTTCTTAAAGTTTTCTATTGCTTCATTGTTTGAAGGACTTCCCTTTGATGATCCACGTTCCTTAAGTTTCAATCTCTAACTTTTTTCAGATTACCTTGTAGCATCTCCTTACTTCAGAAACAACTCCAAAGGGTACAGTGATAACCTTAGTATTTTCCTGTTTCTATTTTCAGTCTGTAGTAATTTAGTCTTTATGTATAGCTATCCTGCTTTATCTTCCACTTAGAATAACTCAAAAGGCAACACTATTCAGAAGAGACTCCCATTTCTTCTTGTCAGTACACTTCTTGGAGTAGATGTAGTACTTTATCGTGCTGTTTATAAACCTTCAGAGCAACTACATTTAACTGGTAAATTCTAGATACTTCTACATGCACTACAAAATTTCCAAAGGCGATGAAAACATCGGTGCAATTTCCTCAGAACAGCAATCTGTTTGTGTTACTAGCAGCCCACAGAAATCACAGTAATGTTTTCTGGGCCTTTTTTTTTTTTNNNTTTTTAAACTACAGTTCAACAGCTGGGACCCAGTGTTAACATATTTGGGTACACAGTTTGAGACCAGTTGGAGAAAACTTGTATTATGTAGTCAGCACTTTCTAAAAAATTGGTTAATTTGAAAAACTCAGTGAGTCAATTGCTTTGCACATAATAGGGAGTTTATTTTATGAAAATAGTTTTACCAGGTGATGTTTATTTCTGGTTCTTTTCCAAATTTTGAATGAACTGTCAATCCTTTTATTATGGATTATTCCTTCCTACTGTTTCTCTTCAATCTTAAGACATTTCATGTAATGTAGTATAAGCCATGGTTCTCCTGTGTGGATGTTTGGCACATGATTCCGGATTAGCAGTGCTTCCTTTTATTGATGAGTGCATTATGTGTATTACAGCATCATCAGAGGTAAGGCCAAGGTCAAGATGCTGCTCTTTAACTTTGTATTTATCAGTGGCTAAAAACAGCTAACCACTCTTCTTTGGTTTTAGCCTTCCTATTTGGGTGGATTATGCCAGAGAAGGAGCCAAAACAGGAAGTCTTGATAACACTGAAATAACCACTGAAGCTGACTACTGAAACTTAAGGAAAAAGCTTCTGTTGTGAAGACAAGAGTTTTCTTAACTCTGAAGTATGGCTACCAGGGCTATCACTTGAAAGAAAAAGATGAAACACATAACCTTGGACAAAACATTGGTGGTAAAAGAATAACGAACTATGTTTCATTTGTGCTAGCTTCCTTTATTCTAAATCTTCCACTTCCAACACAACATGTCTGGGTTTTGAAGAACGTGTAATGCATGTTTTCCTCCCACTCTGCTATGTTAGCAAAAAGCGACTCACCATTATCATTCAACGATTTGTGACTTTCAAATCGCTGCTCCTATTGGTAAGGGAAATTCCTTAAATGTACCAGTTTTCCACTGTTTTTGTAACATATAGATTTCTAAGGATTGCAGATTCCAGTCAGCTTTCCACAGAAAGGGATATGATTTGCTGTCAAAAAAAAAAAAAAAAAAATTAAAAAGGAAGATCATTCTAAGACTCAGGGACCTGGCATTGCTGCTCCCGAGTTCCTCAATACGAACCTGACACTCCACCTCCTATGAAAAAAAATGTGTTAAACGCAACTATTTCAAAGAGTACAAAGAACACAGAGTGGGTACCGAGCTCCAAAACACATGCAGCACTGACTTCTGCAAGTGCAGGGAGGAACAGGGGCAGTAACAGCTCTTCCAGCAGCAAACCCAACCCAGGCAAGCGGCGAAGAGGGTGGAGACACCCTCACGCCGCCAAAGGTCCTCTCCACAGCACGGTCTCGAGGAGGCCTCGGACGCGGTCACCTGCAGAACACAAGGCCGACGGCGACGGTCATCGCTCCCCACCCGTCCC
>VYXB01008758.1:104962-132791 GCA_013397135.1 Pachyramphus minor
GGAGCCGCCAGCGGCTCGGGCAGCGCGCTGCGTCTGGGTCTCCGGGGATGGACTGGGCTTCGCCCTGCGCCTCAGCCTGCCCGCGGAGAGGAGGGCGGTGATCGGCCACCCAGCCCGCCAGGGAGAAGAGGCACCCCCGCCTACGCCGCGGGGCCAGCACGACCCTGCCGACCCCCGGTTAAATGTCACGGCTCGCCGTCCGCTCCCCGCCGCCGCCCCGCGCATCGCTCACCTCGGGAGGGGGCTGTGAAGGTGGCGGCAGAGGCAGCTTCGGCTGCGGAGCGCTCCGCCGCCGCTCGCCGTGAGGGAGCGCCCAGGCAGTCGCCAGGTAAGCGGTGGGGGAGCCACCCGGTGCCGTCGGGGGTGGCGGCCACGGAGAGCCCGCCCGTGAGGGTAGAGTAACTTTCGGGGAGGCTCTGACGGGGCGGGGGTGGGGGGGAAGAAGAGACCGCGGCGTGGGTCTGCGCCCCCCTGCCCCGCCGTGCGCCCCCCGGTGAGTGGGCTGCGAGGGGCGAGAGCCGGCGGGACGCGGTGCATCGGACCCTCCACAACCGCCTGCCCGACCTCCCAGCCTCCTCCCCGGCCCCCCTAGGACTGTGGGTGCGCGACGGCCGCACTGCCTGCCCGGCAGCGGGCGGTGTGACGGGAGAGGGTATCGGGTTGCCCTAGTCCCGGGCTGGGGGGACGGGTCGCCGTACCCAGTATTACACCTCCCCTGGGGAAGAGCTTTCCCCGTCGGGCTGGAAACCGTGCGATGGGAGCAGGAGTCCTTCAGGGACACAAACACAATAGTCCTTTGTCGCCAGTGCAGAGATGCTTCCACACCTGTGTCCACTGCCACGGTGGATGTGCTCGCTGGAGTACGTGCTTCAATAAAGTGGGGCTTTGGGAGCGAGGGGGCATGGGGGGCTGGTGTTGATAGTGTGCGGTGAAGGCACTGTTTTACCTTCTGCACGGCAAATTCAGAATAGCTCCCGTTTAAGGACGCAGAGCGAAGTACATGCAGGTGCTCTTGAACAAAACTGGGGAAAAAATAACGGCAAGAAAACCACCTACTGTTATATCATTTCTCCAGTCTCTTGTGTCTAAATTATAAGGTTTTTTAAGTTCTGTTCCATAGTTGCTGGAGTAAACATCAAATATTCTTAAGCGTTTCCCCCCTATAGCTTTCCTTGCCAAGCAAAGATCTGCAGTGGTTTTTTAGTACGTGCTGCTGTTTCCAAATACTGTTCTTTCAAAAGACTTTCTCATTTAAAAAGAGAAACGTCTCATATTGAAAGGAAAACGTCTGAACGCTGAATGTTTCAAAAATAAATCATATCTGAACTTGCATTGCTTGCCAAGTGCTGGGGAGGGGGGAAGGCAGAAAAGAGCACACAGCTTTTTTGTGCCTTTGTCATGAAAATGAGCCATGCAGTCTTTATTTCAGTTGAAATTATAGCACGAAGGGAATGGAAGTGAAAATTAGTTTTGTAGTGTTCAGGAAGGTAAGCCATAACCTGTGAAGCATGCACACAATAGTTCTGAACCCTTACCCCACTTTTTACAGTGACGCATCTGGAATTGACAGATGTACAATGTAAAGTATAGGTAAGAAGATTTCTCCTCAAACTCATGTATATGCCCTAAAATAATTATATAGCATTTAACTCATTGTTCAGGAACTACAACAGCTGCCTTCACATGAGGAAAAAAAAAAGAAGTGTAATAAAAAGATACACTTTCTTGAGCTTCTGCCTTCCAGTGGAAAGTACAAAAATTAAAAGAGGTGGTCAGTCTTCCTGCCATATGCAATCAAAGCACCAGCAGTTCCATTAGAGGCTACACCCTTTCCAGGAAGTGCTTCCTTTTACAGGTGAAGCTGTTTTGTGGTCTTCTATGCTATATAATGGGCCACACAGAAGAGTGCACTAACATCATGTATATACTATGTATATACATGTAAACAACCCAGTCAAAAATGTGCTTTGAGATTTTTTTTTCTTCAGATCAGCACTTTAAAATTACTAACTCCCCACCTACTGTGCCATTTTATTTTTCTTACTTGAAAAGCAATGATTTTGATAGCAGCTAATATATGTGCATCAGAACAATGATACTGTTCCTTTTAGTTAAACAGAATATCTCTGAAAACTGCCCTGAATTCCCTCCTGAGAGAATAACACCGACATAGACTGACCAACAAAGGTCAGATACATATGAACAGTGTGGTTTGGTAGTATAACAGTATCAGATTTTTCTGTTACTGTTCTGGAATCCAGGCATTCTTTGAAAGGGCTCCAGGAGGAAATGTTACCTCGGGTAGTAGCAGCAAGAGGTGAAGAAATACAAAGTATTAGAGAAGCTCGTCAGTTTAAGAGACTGTCCACAAGTACTGTGGTTACTACTACATCGCTATGCATCTGTGAACTAATACCAGAATTTGTGTATCCTGCAGTTACAAAAAAAAAAAAATCCACAAGTACTGTGGTTACTACTACATCGCTATGCATCTGTGAACTAATACCAGAATTTGTGTATCCTGCAGTTACAAAAAAAAAAAAAAAAGACAAAAGAACCTTACCCTTTGTAGTTCTGAAGCTGTATCATTATCCTTCAATACAGACAGGTAAAGAAGTCTGGAGATTGGAATATTAGAGACTGCACTGAGTTTAGCAATGTAAACCTATGTTAGTGCCTTTTTTGTATCTTGTGTTAAGACCATTCAAATCACACAAACAAGGGGTGGGTGTGGTTTTTGGAGAGGATATCGATGAGGATTCTAGGAGGATTCTTGTTCTGATTTTTATAAGTCGTGCTAGTATGACTATTTTCTGTTTTTAGGGGCTTTATTTGTTTATATACATTTTGACTATCTAAACCTCAGTGAATAAAGTGGGGAACAAAGGTTAAGGAGTTCTGAAGGCTCTGTATGTAGCTGTCTGTTGGTTCCTTGGCTCGTCCTTTGTGGGAAGGTGGATTTCCTTCTAGCTGCTGCTGATAATTAAAAATCCAGATGAGGGACAAGTGGATCAGTTTCAGTAAATTTATACAATACTAGGTATGTGTATTGCCGCATTCTCCTATTGCAAAGGAGTTTACTTGGCTACTATTGTGTATACTAAGTACATTCTGATTCTCTGTGCTTTCTCTTCACATTTTGTACAGATATTCAGGACATTTAAGAAAATTCTATTTCTAATTAGTCACTGATTGACATCCTTCTGTCATAAGGCTGATTTGGTTAAGCTGTGTCTTTACAAATTATTGCTCATTTTTAATTAGTACAGTGACTAGTTTAACTGTTTATTTTCCAAAATGTTTTCAACTCATGTATTTTCAGCCAGAAACTTTTTTTCCCACTTAATTTTGAAAGCATAAAATTAAGATTTTTTCTTCTTTTCTAGAGACAGTAGGTTCTCTTTTGCATTAGAAAAATACTCAAATAACTAAGTCTGTAAAGAATAGAATTGAAATATTTGAAATTTATAATTACTCCTCAAGACATGCAGTATATCAATCAAAGTATATCAAAGTGTTTTCTGTGCTGAGATATCAATATTATTTCCATGAAATATGCTGAGTGGAGTTCATGTTTGAATTGCCTGCTGTCTCATAAGCCTTTTTATTCCTGGGGACAATTCCATTCCTTAGTGATGAAAATCTGTGGTAGGAGGAAGCACAGAAGATAAACTGTCATCAGTGTTGTATAATGATGTTTTGGTGGCCCATTTTCTTTCCTTTTTTATTTTTTTTTTGTTTTGGTTTTTTTGTTTGTTTGTTTTGTTTTCGGTGGCTTTTTTGTTTGTTTTTTTTTGTGGTTTTTGTTATGTTTTTGTTTGTTTGTTTGGGTTTTTGTTTTGTTTTTGTTTTTGTTTTTTTCCTCAACACCTATCCTGTGAAGCAGGAGCTCATGAGATTATTTATAATCATACTGCTGAGAGTTGTTTGATTAAAATCTACTGTCTCACTCCCTTTGAAACTGGAAGTAGAGATTTGTATCAGCAGATGTAGACAAGTCTTGTTATATATGGATACAGCATTTGTGTTTTCAGCTTGATTATTATTATCAAAGTCCTATTAGGTCAGTGTGGATATTTAGTGAACATCTTTCTTGTGAGCTGGAATTAGTGAACTGTTTAACTCATCTTCCAGAAATACTCCTAATTGCATACAAATAGAAATAAGGGTGCATTGAAAGTAATACTTTATTTAAGGTGGAAATATTTTAAACTGCTTCTTACTATGGAGCAACACTTCAGCTATTATTTTCATTATTTCATTATTTCATTATTTTCATTATTATAGTAGGCAAGAAATTCCTTCTAGTTTTGCATTACAAGGGAATGCCAAATTGTACCTGACTTGGTGGATTTTGAGTGATATAGTTAAAGTAGGGGATGTTTTTTTAAAAAAAATATTTCAGAAGATAAATGTTCTGAAGGAAATGGGGATATGAATTTTCATCTGATGGACCAATTACATTTTCTAAAAAGAAAGAAAACTGAGAAAACTGAGTTTTAGTTTGACAAATAAAGCAACATAACTTATTAGCTGTAATGAAGGAAAAATGGTAAAATAATAATAAAATTTTGTCATCATTGAAAATAAAACTATAATTTATTTAAATAAAATGAATAGAATTATCTTAAGTAGATTTGTCTGTATAAAAATCTCTCTTTATTTTGGAATTTGTTTGATTAACTGCAAAATACCTGTCCTTTAGTTATAATAAAGAAGAATAATTATTCTGCAGTCCTATTTCTTTTGGTTTAGCTATGATTTATACAACAGTAGCTGTGATTAATATTTTATATCTTTTAATAAATGTATGTTCTTTTTTTTTTTTTAATAAAAATTGCATGCCTTCTTAAAGCCATTATTCTTCTTCAGGTGAAGACAGGTTCTTTTTAATGGTAAAAATCAGGTGTAACCATTAAAACTATAGGTAAGATATCTTAACTCTTACTTTTTATATTTGAAGTTATAATGTAAAAAATTACATTTTTTCTGATATCAAGTTTAATGCTTAGGAGCAACCAGTGGTCACTAGTTCAGATTATAGAAAGTTAATAGGACTCCACACTCCTCATTTTTTCTCCCCTCCAGCCCCCAATAATTTTAAGTATAACTATCTTCAGTGTTGAAAACTTGTAGGAGCCATGGGGTGGCATTTACTGAAGCAAGGCAAAGGCCATCCTTGAGCTGTACAAATGCAGAGCCTCATGTCTAGGAAAGAGTGAGATTTCACTGGAGTCCCTTCCCTTCACACTTTTGTTGTAACTGAGAGTGTGATATGGGGAATCACACTACTAGAGAAAACAAATAGATGGCCTTAGAGCAGTACAGCTACAAAGACTGTCATCCTCTGTTCACTACTGGAAGAGTAACTTCCAGGTTACTCTTTCTTCCTGTTGTTTCCTTCACTTTATCTTCTTTCTGAGAAAACACAAAGTTTTCATCAAATGGTATTTATCTCTTGATTTCTGTAACTCGTAACTGCATTTCAACTTGTGCTTTGGTCAAGTCTTTGTGGAATAGCAGTAGATACTGACTTTGAAGACAGTAAGAGAGATTCTTTTGAGTAAAACCTCAGTTTGACATTTTCTGTATTTTATTTCCTTTAAAGTAAAAAAGTTTGTGTTCCTCTGTGACAAGTTGTCGAGTAAGTTCCCATTCACAGTACACATAGGCCTCAGTACTGATATTTTCCCATGACTGCCTTTTGCAGACCAATGTGTTTCAAAGTCAATCAAAATCATCACAGCTCCCCGATTCTCTGGAATGAATCATCCGGAGAGTTCATCCTGTAATTCCCACCTCATGTTTTTGTCTTAGAACAAATCATACTGCCCATAAGAGACAATTTGCAAGAGAGAGGAGGGGGGTGTGTGTGTGTGCAGGACACATGCGAAGACCCAACTATCTTTCATTGCAGTCACAGTTATAAAGACTATGCAGATAACATCAGGAGAGACACAAGAAGAGAAACAAGGTCCTTGGGAAGAAGAAATTCTACTTCCCTGTAGGTTCTGAGTAAAAAGGGAGGAAAAGATTACAAGATTGTCAGACTTTGCAACTTTCTAGACCCTTAGATGGTCTGGAACAGCTAAGTAAACAGGAAGTAGACTTTTTGGCTGCTTCTGACAAAGTCCCACGTTTCTGAAGTGGAAAGAAATAAGGGGGGCTGAATCTGGAACAATGGTGGTGTGTGACTGGGAATGAGAGAGCCAGACAGGCCTGTGGCCTCTCAGTACCAAGGTGTCTGGCTGTTCTCAGAAGTAACCAAGTGCACTTATGCGTAAACATTGTGACTCAGTTCTCCAGGCATAGCGGTAATTCTCCTGAAAGGGGAGGCTAAATTGCTAAGACTAACAAGGGTGTTAGAAAGTGCTAAGAGATTCAGAAAACTAATCGCTTCTCTTCAGTGGTTACATTTGAGCATAAGACTTGCTGTAGATGTTGCTCTGAATGCCTCCAGTGCTGTATGTAATTATCGAAACCAGGGCAATTATATACAAGATAAGATGACATTTATAATTTTATTTTTAAAAAGTTATATTTACTAGTAGTAACAGGAATAGATTTTTGATTAGAAAGCCATGAAAAGTTTAGTATTATTAAGGTATGTGGGCAGGAACCAATGAGAATTGCATTGTGTTTATGTCAGTACATGAGGTAGTCTGGAAGAATGTGCAGAATTCTATATTAACATATGGCTTTATAGTCACTTGGATCGTTAGGTTCTTTTTTCTCTTTTGGACTGCTGAGTGGGACCAATCAAATCTGTTGAGAAATTCTCTGTCTCATGCGAGCTTTTGACTGTTTCACAGTGTAAACTGGCACACCTTGCCGTGGGAAAAAAGCAATTTGTGCTATAGGCAAATGTAAAAACTGTTCATTTATTGCAGTCTGTGTAGTGAAAGCCTTTAAAAAATGAGTGGATCAGTTTAATTTAAGATAAAAGTTTCTCGGTGCTTACAGCATAAACAGACCCTTGTGCAAACAAGAATTAATTCCAATTGGGAATGGACTGAGTTTTCTAGACTAGGTTATAAAGTAGATAAGTAGATTCACAAAAACTTAAAACCCAAGACATTTTTGTTTCTGTTGCTTCCATAGATGATGCGGAGCAAATAATTTCCTTAGAGACACTGCAAAGGTAGTGAAGAGAGGTATTAAAAAGCAGTGAAACAATTGTAGGAATTAAACTGCACTAAATCATAAGCTTGCAATCACTCGCTTCCAAGATTTCTGAAGGAAACACATAGCTGAACATCTGTGTGGCTTTTGAATCTGTAATTCATTTTTAAATAGTATGTCTTACCTGGAGGATAGCCAACTATTAGGAAGAAAATTGTGTCAGGAATTAATAAGCAGGAGTCAGACCACAAAGAAGTAATTGAGAAAAATAAGTGCAGTCAACATCCCAAAACATCTAGATGAGCATATTAGGAGGATATAAGACTGCTGCTTACTTTAGGGACACAAGTGTACAGATCTACTGGTGGAAACAGTCCAGTCCAACCTCCTTTTCACTGTCAACATGACTTAAAGTAAGTGTACAGTTGCAGTCTTACTATCAAATATATATTTTCTCAAACTGTTCATTTATTGTTATTAAAAGCTTAATTAAAGGAACAAAGTTACATTTGTGTTCTTAAAAACAACAAAAAAAAGTAAATAATTTGACACTGTCTACTTTACCACAAACTCTTCTGTGTTTTTCTTAGACCATATTCTGAAAATGGAAGTTGTGTTGAGCCACCAGGTCTTTCCTATTCTTTGAGGGATAAAGTTTTCAGGAGAGAAGTCATTTGAGACTTTGAAAAAGCTAGTTCTTATAAGAGATAGATATAATTTCTACTTTGATATAGAAGTAATTAAATATTGGGCAGTGTTATGCCTTGGGGATGGCAAAATAAGTCATCAAGTTATTCCTGTCAAACAATTACAAGGTAAGTTAAAAAGTTTTGTACACTAGAATAAAAAAAAATTAAGGCGGATACAAAAATTTTACTTAGATCTGTTTCAGTTTTTATTTTGACTTTTTCTATATGAACAGTTTTGTAGTTTTGAAAACAAAGGTAAAAGGAAAAAAACCCCTTGTGATATGTAGATAACTAAAATGCTACATATACATTAACATGTCAAAGCTTTGAAATGAAAAAGGTAGAGATACCATGAGGGTATTTAATAATACACATCCTGGTTTCTATGATTTTTTTTCCCCATTAGACAAACAAAAAGTCATATAGGAAAAGAAATTTGAATTACTAAATATTATTTTTAAATTAATAATCCATTTACTGAACAATGTGGAAGTAAAAATTTAAAGTGTTTTCCCCCAAAATATAGAGGTATTAAATCCAGGCCTCTTTTTTTAACTTCAATAGAAGAGAAAGAAAAGATTAAAATGTTAAAAAAAAAAAAAAAGAAGTACATGATCTGAATACAATTTAAAAAAATCTTTTTCATTGTGTCACAGGACACAATTACTTGTTTGTGTTTGGGGGTTTTAACTTTTCTGCAGAAGCATTTTACATTGCTCTAAAGAAAGGATACCAGACAGTAAGAACCATCAATTTAATTTTTGCCCCATTGATTGCTGCACCACTAACTAGCTTGACTTACATGGCTGTTTGACCAGTGCATGCTACTCTTCATAGTCCTGCTTAAAAACATTTGAGATATTACTTTGCAGTGTGGGTAGACAGCAGCCTCCATATGCTTACCTTAGCACCTGGTTATAGTCATTTACTATGTTGTAACAACACACCATCTTGATATTAGATTATAAAATAACCCATTATGAATTCTTTACTTCTGCTTAGTATTGCTTGATTTTACTTTAAAGCAGCTTGTTATGAGTATTTGAGATATTCTGTCTCATTTGTGTATAAGTCAGGTGAGAGTTGCAGAAAAACAGATTGTGGTTAGATTTAACAGCTACCAGACTCCAACGGTTCGTTGCTCATTCATTAGGGTAACAGTACTGAATATTTGGTGTATCTAAAAATAATGGCTTTTTGCCTATTATAAAGTAATAAAGCTAATGCTCAGTTTGCAGTTGAAAGACACTGTAGTTTAGTTGGAAAATGGAGTTTTACTGGAAGTAAGGAGCTATATTGTATAGAGGAATCAATCTTCATCATTGTAGGTGTTCTGTAAAAATATAAGGAATCTGTATCATGTTCGTGGCTGCTGGAATTCATACTTGTATGTTTAATAAAGATCACCCTTTTATGCTAGCTGGGTATTGACAATATAAGGAAGGACACTAGATAAGTGCCTGTAGTATCTCAAGAGTTTACATTTCTGCTTTAATTATATTCATCTTTACTGTGTGGTGTTTCTCTTGGTACTAGTAATATTTCTTATGCTTTCTAGACATGTATGGTAGAGAGGAGGACATGCATATAACTGGTGTATTTTTAAAATTTTCTACTTTTGATTGAAAGAGATTTCATTATTATTTTCTTCAACCATATTTGCTTTGGACGTGACCTTGGATTAGCATGGAGGTAGAAAAGGAGAACAAAGAGATATCGAAATAAGTTATATCTAGAAATTTCTAAAGCCTCTTCAAAGATGGTGTCAGACATGCAAAATCAGTTTGCAGTATATGCTTTCTTCAGCAACAGTCAAAATAAAACCTGTTCTACTCTAAGGCAATATGATCATATCTCTGATTTGAAATGGTGAATAACTCTGAAAATTAAGTAATGGCTTTGGGCCCCTGACAAGTTACCAGTACATTCTGTTACATGTAGGCTATCCAGCTAAAAAAACTTTATAATTTGCTGTTTGCTTAGTCTTTCTGAAGCAAACAGAAAACTGCAGAAAGTAATCCTGTAATATATACGTAATAGTATGGTCCTTTTTGTTGATTTAAATTAGAGCAATTACATTTTGAACTCACCAGAAGGGTTTAGAATACTAAGGCTCACCGAAATTTACAGTAAGGAGATAGGTACATAACTTCAAGGTCTTTTGAAACTTCTGCTGTATGATTGTTCACACTTACTGTATCATTGTGCACACTTGTATGATTTTTCATCACTGTATGATGTTGACACTTGTAGAAGTGACCTGTTACTCATCTCAATACAAGCTGATGTCCATTTCAAAGGACATCAAAAATTATGCCCAATTTGCATGCATTTTTGGGCAATTTTGAAATCTGAGTTCCAAAATAATATTTCAGAGATTTATAGTTGTTACTTAGCTTCTCTAGGAGAAACCACACGAAAAATATTTGACGATCAGGTGCTGATCATTAAATATTTAATAAACTGAAAAATAATAATTATTTCTGATTTTTGTGTTATCTCCTGTACTTGGATAAGAAATTTTATATAAGCAATCCAATATTTAAAAATATTTATGTTTAGGGTTCACTCTGAGTTCAGTGAGCCATTTTCTGCAGCTGTCAGGAAAATAATTTAGACCTATATATGAACCTTCCTCTTTCACCTGTAATTTAATTCTGGTTAAAAATTATCAGTACATCCTTCAATGGTAACAACAGAGATACTACTCACCAATACTTCTTCTCTATTACTCATAGAGTACAGAAAATATGAACTCCTTCCTAACATTGCATAGTTAGGGGTTATGGTAAATGCTTCCTGTGAATCTGCTACCAGTATAATTTTTACTTTGAAATGCAAATGCGGAGATCTCTTGAAATGGTAACTCATTAATATTATAATCATTAATGGTATAACTCATTTTTTCCTTTGCAGTCTGTTTCACAAATGTTTTGCCTCAGAAAGTAAGACAGGAATGAAGCCCAGTTATTGATAATACTTACCCTGTTTGCATTACATATTAATGTAAACTTTTTTTAAATTTATGGTGGCAATCACTAGATGGCACTGCTCTATGGTATTTTTAAGTTGTTGCATTTTGCTTTTCTTAAAATACTCATTCTCTTCTCTGATACATGGCATAATGAGTTGTTACTGGTTTTATGGTATTATTTGTCTAGTATTTGTGGCAAATGGCAAAAAAATATTTGAAATTAATTTTTCAGGGCCGCTAAATCCCTGAACATGTTGGTGTTTCAGTTTAAGTGTCTGACATGAGGGGAAACATACTGTTTGTTAGTCTCTGTTCCAGAAGTAGTAAATAGAAAATGTCAGACAAAAAAGCTATAATAAGAACACTCTTCAATTTCTGTGTTCCTGGTATCTTTGCCAGCTGTAAGTCAGCATGTTAAGTCTATCTTTTAGTTCTTGGCAGGAAAGTGATCATGTAATCAATCCTGAACTTGCTAGCCGGCAATTCTAGCTTTTCTAATCTTAAATTGCTCCATTGTCAGTACAGTCAATGCAGTCTTTAGCCAAGTGCGTAAGGAACAAGAAGATGGGAGACATCTTAATCCCTTCTGTCACTGAAGTGCTAGCAAGTTGTGTGGCTGATGCTGTTTATGCAACAAACTTCTGTGAATAGACTGCTCTAACAACTCTACCCTCAGGTCAAAAGTGTACTTAGGACATCATTGCTGCAACAACACAGTTACTAGACAGGAACTACAAAGCTCAAGAGTCTAGTGCACCTAAAACCATCAGCAGCTACACCCTGACAAAACGAGGAAGCAGGAGCTGTTGTTTGCATGCAGCATCTTTTCTGAGTTTAGGATATCATCACTGAGTCTATTACTAACATTAAATGTGCTGTGATAACAAAGTTTTGTAGGACTTCTATAAAGGCTTGTGTCTTAAAAGTCCTTGTGCATTGGTCTCTTTTACTCTATGTTGTTGTTGTTATGGTTTTTTTAATTTGATTTGGTATGATTTTGTTGTTTCGTTATTATGGCACTCTGGCACAATGCGGCTCCTTATTTTTTTGAAGAGCAATATGAAGAGTACATGTGTCTAATGGCTGCATATAAATGGAACTCCTTTTGATCTCCAGTAAAGTTGTCTCAGGCATGTCTTCAGTTCTTCTGTCTGGAAGTGTTGTAAGGCATTTTTTAACTAGAAGTTGACGGAGATTCTCGTAATATCAAACTCAGTGTGGAATTCTTTCAAGAGTAGGTGCCAATACTGTGAGCAATGGCAGCCAGGAGGCATTTTCTGTTGTCAATTTTTGAATGATTAAAGAATTAGACCCTAAATTTTGAGCTTGTCTTTTGCAAAGGATTCTACCCTTTGGAATTATGATGGTAGTTGGAGCTGTGCATGTGATTTTAGGGTCTGTTTCCAGAGAAAGGATTTACCAGTCTAGTTTTTGATGAAAATTAAGTTACATTCACCTGTGTTCACACTGTGTAGCATAAAGTTTGTGGAGTTTTAAATGAAAGCCTTTTTTCCAGCTTGGCAATTTTAAGTGCTATTCTTTTAAAATTGCATTTACATAAAGGCAACAGTAGTTAGCCTGAGAGTTTCAGAAAGTGTTTTTAGAAGACAAAACTATAAATTCTTTTACAGAAAATGTTGTTATTGCATTGACTGCTTTTCAACAATTGGCTTTTTTTTTAATAGCAAAAATGAAATGAAATTACTTTCAAAAATCAGGGTGTGCATGTTATTATGTATTTAGTTAGTATGGTTACTCATGTGAAATTATCATTTTAAATAATCTGCAAATTTGGTTTTGGTGAAGGTAACTTGCTTTAGAGAGAGCTAACTGAAAATCAATTTTGCAGAAGTTATTCATTAATAATTTTTGAACTTTTTGAAGGGTTGCTAAAGAAACCCATAAAATCTAGTTTATTTCATAGTCTATCATTTTTGTTGTGAAGATTCAGGAGGTCTGAGTTTGGTGTTGGCATGGTAATAGTCTGCTCAAGAGGGTGTCAGTTTATATATGATTTTAATTAGCAGTTTCAGATTCAAGTAGAATGCAGAATGAGGCAGTAGCAGTGATGATAGAATGAGGCAGTGATGATAGCTTTAAACTGGAAGATCTAGGTTGAAGAATTATTTGCCCTGTATAGTGAGACTGTTGTTGATGTCTTCATCCTGCAACCAGTTGTTTGATATAGGCACATCAGTACAGGAATACTTACTGATTTTTATTACCTGCTGTTTTTTATAACAATATGTTTGTGTTTGATTTCCAAGTTTGCTGCTTTGTTTAAAGAATTAAATTTGTGGACTTTACCTATGTTGTAGTGGGGAAACTGCTCACCAGCACCTGAATAGAGAGTCCTGTTTACAAGTGTGTCTCACCAGTAATTGCAATCTAAACCTTATGTCTCACCAGTGGTTGGAATCTGAACCTGATTCTTTATTAATTTCTGAGTACAATTCACTGAATTGGTGAATATCTTAGGAGAGGCTGAACAAACTGTGACTGAATTATACAAGGATTGTGTCATATAGACTGTACTGTAATGACAGAAATGTCTTAAAATTAGTCGCTTTCTTATAGTGCTAGGAAAGTGATTTTAGTAACACAGAATAACACTGCTATACCTAAGGCTGTTCTGTCTCGACTTGACTTGAGTCAGACTAAGTCTCCTTCCCTGACTCCCCTCACTGCCTTGCTTTCAGTTATAGCTATAAAAGAACAGGCAACCATTTTATACTCTCTGTGGGAGGAGAATGAGGCTGCCACATTTCTACCTTCAGTTCCTTATACAAAGCTTCTTAACAATAAGGACCCTCTTTTAGTAAGAAAAATTTTTTTGAAAATGACCTCTTGGTTTGTTGTTTGATGAAGTAATAATCCAATTACTTAGAAAATACGCAGCAGTGGTTATTTACAAGGTCCTAGAAGATTGCGGAAGTTTCAGGTGTTTCCTGATTTTTATTTCAGAATTACTGAAAACTGGTTGCTTTGATTTACAATCAATATTAGGATTTAAAAGTGAAAAACAAAAAATGGCAAAGTTCACTTCTGAACATGTGCACAGTTACGAAACCATTACTTTGCAGTGTAAATAGCGTTACAGCCACAACAGTAATTTTGGGCTATTCTTTCTATAAGGATTTATGTATAAATGTATGTCAACAGTTATATATAAAATAAGGTTTTTCTTTGAATATGATAGATAGATAGATGGATAAATAGATAAGATAAAGTTTGAATTGTTTTACCACTACTGAGGCAGAGCATACTTCTACTCTGCACCCCATGATGGCAGTCAATCTAGAAATATTTTACAGTTCTATATGTACAATGATTGCAGCTAGAACTTTACAAATGCACTTGTCAAATCTTTTAAGTTAGCATGGGCAGTTATTGCTTTATAGCATGTAACATTACAAAGCTGTAGAAAACCTTGCAGTTTTGTTATATAAGCTAAATACAAATGCTTCTAGTGGTGAACCATATGAAATGGTATATAGCTTGGTACATTACAAGAACACTTAAAGATGTCTTAGAGACATTTGATGAGCTTTCCAATAGTTTGTACTTAGTACATTATACAATAACCTGGAATTTCAAACATGATTAACTTATGCTTACTATATCACATGAATTAGTCCATCTAATGAAGCTGTGCTTTATATAAGTCTCGTGGGCTTAACTGAATTGTCTCAAATGAGTAGGCTAAATTGTACTGTATAAACACGTTGTTTTTTGTGTTATATTACATGGTTTCTTTTTGTTGTAGTAGTAATTTAGTGAATGTATCCCTACAGATGCTTTGCCAATGCTGAATCTTTGACAATCAGTAAAAGTCTTGGCAGTGAACTTGATACAAGGAGTTTTTTTACAGTACAGACCTGTGCTACAGTCAGCATGTCTGGGTCTTGTTGCTTTTCCTGAGTATTTTTTAAACTGTAAGAACAGGGAAAGAACAATACTGGTCTTTCTAGCCCTAACATGCTGGTCTCAAGGACCTCAGAAACCAGGTAAAAATCAGACCCACGACGTCACTTTACAGATGTTTTAGGAAAAGGAGACTCTTCCAAAGGAACAGCCATATTTCCCCAGATTACCTGTTTGTGAGTCTTTTTCTATGAATTAACATGTGTAACCGACTATGAATATTGGGTATGTAAACTCAGCACTTACAGATTGTATTAGAAGGAAAACAGTTGAAGACTGTTCTAAGCTGGGTGGGTTTTTTTCTTTTTGAAGTTAAAATACAACCACATTAGCTTAATTACAAGTGAATAATCTATCCCTTCTTCAAGCACTACCTTCTTGGATATGGCAAAACAGAAGTTAGAGTTTTTAACAACCATATATGTACATATTCATATAGAACATTCAGTTATTTTTGTTAAGAAATATAAGATTTCTTGGAGAACTTTTATTTTTATTTTGGGAACATGGATTTTTTACTGCTGTCATAGCAAGTTCTTCAAAGCTTCTGTCACTAAGAAAGAAAAATGGATAATCCCTATGTGAAAACAAAGTTTTATTGAACAATAATGATAACAATGGATATCTTTTATTTATTTGCTTTTTAGCAATTAACCTCAGAATAACATTGGACTGAAAAACATTTTTGCAGGTCTTCTAAATAGACACAATATAAAGAATTCCAGAAATCACTCTTATCTGTAAGATACCTGTTGTCTAATGAGGGAAGGAAGGAATTGGTGAAGAGAGCCCTTGGAAGGAGGTACACGGGAATGAGCTTGCTCGTATTGTTAGTGGAACATCCATGAAGCATTTGTCTTTAGAAAATGTTCAATCATTACAAAAAGGCATTATGCATGCTTTTCAGCTCTCTCCCAAAATTTATGTCACTGACGAACCTTTGGTTTTGTCTTTTGTTTCCATTTAAACCCCACTCTATGTTACCTTTTTTAACTCCTTTTCATCGTAGTGTCATCCAAATTGTGTAATGATTACAAAATTTGCTTAGGTGTGTTTTGATATAACCGTGCTGTTTTTTCCCGGGAAGAGTGTAGGTATTCACACAAAAAGCAAGGCTACTACAAAATAAAATTTAAAAAATAGATCTTAATGGCAGCAAACATAATAAAAGTATGTCTACTCAGCCTCTTGTTTCACAGGACTTTCTTTTCAATATGTTGTTTGAACTACTTTTATTTTTGATACTGTTACTGAACAAGAGGTTTAGTAACTTTTTGTTACCACAAGATGCTGATTTTGGAAGACAGATCTTTCTATAGACCTCTGCAAGAGGGACTGGTTTGAAAACTGTTATGGCAGTGAAATGATATTCTTTCTTCAGTGCAGTTTTCGATTCAGTATGAAGCGTGCCATCTGCTGAAAGTGACCGAATCACTCTTACTTCTGCCCAAGGGAGTGAAATATGTTTCAAAAAAAAAAAAAGAAAAAGAAAAGAAAGTAGGTCTGGAACCTATAGATTCCTAGGGGAATTTTTGTTTAGAACCTTTACTGTAAGTGATGACTGTGATTTCTCTGAGGCAAAAAATTGGCTTAGAAGTCTAAAACTTAGTATGGTGTTGTGAATATTTAATAAATATTCACTTGCTCTGTCAGGGTGATGTAAGAACTAATAGACAAAACTAAATAGGATGTATGAAATCTGTATCTTACAGCTAACACTAGATTTGAAATCACTTTCTGGTGTTGCACCCAAGGAGTCTTTGTAAGAACCAAATAGAAATGTTTCCTTGACACATTATGTGCCACTGCCTTTTATTTTCCATTTGAACAAAATTTCTCAGAAAAATAAGTTATTTGCCCCAAATGCAGTTTGAACTGAGTTCAACTGATGGTTTTGTGTCCAAAGCAGCCACGGCATTTTGCTTAAATGTTATTCAAATAAAACACTGCCTTTTGTCTTCAAAAAGAGACTTTGAAATTGTATTTGTTTCATTTACCTTTTAAAGTAGATTAAAAAAAAAAATCAGGAAACATATGAATTCACTCTGAGATTTTTACAAAGGGAAGTCATCAACAGTTAGTCACAAAGTCATTCAAGGCTGTTCCAGAACTGATTGGTATTTTCTCTTCGAAATGAAAGGAACTTAGAAAGAAAAAAAATTAAGGGAAAAAAAAAAATGAGTTTCAGCATGACATTCAGGTGAAGGGTTAAGTCTTTATCTCTTATCCTTGCCATTGAGGCAGCATCTCTGCGATGCTGCTGGGTTACTTTAGTGTCATCACTATATTTAGTGTTATCATTAGATTCTGGATACTGAGGAACAGGTGTGGCTGCCAGATGAGTGCAGTTGAAATCAATAATAGATAAAGTTGAATCTGTGAAAGGGCAGGTAAACATGGACATATTTGACAAACCAGTCTCTTCAAGTTGACAATCAAAGATTGTTTGTGACACTGTATGTTGATCATTTTATTCCTAAGCTCTTACCCTGCGTGACATATCCAACTGGCTTGTGTCCAACTGGAAGATGTTTGAAGGTAAATTCTTGTGAATTTCCTTTCACATGATACAGCTTGAATAGTGTTCCTAGTAGAAAAGCTTACTTCTAGCAGTCTTTCTCTCCCAGTTACCTTCTTTGCCCCTCATTATCTATAGTCTGCTGTTCTTATTGTTTGCAACTTACCTGCATGGTTCAGTTAGGCACCAGTCAAAAAGACGGTCAGTATCTGAGGTTTCTAAGTCACAAATCATGAGTCTGAGTTATACAGGAGGCAGATAATTACCTGGTTTAAGGTATTTGGGTCTGAAAGACTGCCATAAACTATCTAAAGAAGAAATTAAGTAATCCCATTCTCAGTCCAGAAACTGACACCAGAACTTTTCACTGTTGGATGTTGAAGCTCATAATGGCATGTTACTTTGACATGTCACTGTAGTAGAGTCAAAGAATCTTTTAGATTCTAAAAAAACCTCTAAGATCATCAAGTCCAACCATTAAATGAGTGCTGCTAAGTCCACAGCTAAACCATGTCCCTAAGTGCCACATCTGCACTTTTTTTAAATACCTCCATGGGTGATGACTCAACCACTTTCCCAGGCAGCCTGTTCCATGAAACCCTTTGAGTGAAGAAATTTTTCCTAATATCCCACTTAAACCTTTCCTGGTGCGTCTTCTGACCATTTCCAAGAGAGATAATTGACCCTTTGATTGAAAAATGGGGCAAAAAAATATTTTCCTTCTTTTAAATTAAAGCTTTTGAAGTGCTTTGAGTCTTAAACATCTGACCTGTCACTCCATGTGGTACCTACCCTGTCCTTGTTCCTTCCTTTGTGTAATGTGCAGTGGCAGAAATAAAGATTTCTTGTTCCAGAAACCAGAAAGAAAACTAAGATTTTAAGACATCTCTTGGAAGAGGATTTTCTTGAGAGATTTAGGACCAGTCCCCTATCTCAAAGATTTTACTTAACTGTCAAATATGCACAGATTTTAGATGTTTAGACATCTAGTAATCATCCATTTCCTTAGGGTTACCATGTTACTTCCTGCAACTAAAAGAGTTTGTTCAGTTTATTCTTCAAAATTGAAGAGCAAACTTCTTTCTGCTCTAACTTAGAGAATAAAATTTAAAACTAACAGATAAATAAATGCACTCTGATCACATTCACCTAGGGTGAATTGACCCAGTGTTAAGTAAATATTCTAATTGACTTCCCCTGTAAATAGTCCTCAGCATAGTTCTCTGATCAACGCAAGCTAGAGTGATCCAAATGAAAACGAGAAACATTTTTATTTAAATCAGTTTGGTTTGCAAATAGGCCAAGTGTTTGTTCTTGTTGACCATGAGGCTGTGTAAGCATTATTGTAGGTGCAAATGAGGTGCAATATCATTCATGTAGCCTTAAAACCAAACTGGGTCATATGATCTTGGAGCCATGAAGGCGGTGGACAAGGACTTAACATTCAGAACTGATATTTGCTAATGGTGTCCTGTGTGCCTAGAGCTACGTACTTTTCCTTTGTAAACTTTTAGTGATGTTTGGGTTTAGTTTGGGGCTGTTTTTTTCTTGTTTGTTTGGTTGGGTTTTTTTCAAAAAACCAAAGTGATTGCCTGTTTTTACTTTCCAGAATTCAAGCCCTGTGAGATAGTAAGTGACATTGACAATATTTGTGTGCTGCAGTATGCAGTATAGACAACAAATCTGTTAGATATGAAGGTACATTTCCAACATGAAAACACATCTGAGCTGGCTCTGTCTTATGTCAACTGTTTGTCCTGTGGTAGTAATGCTTCCTCACCTTGATATGAGGATACTATTGTCCTACTGCAGCAGCATATACCAAGTATATTGTATGTCTATGCATTAAATGCATTCAGTACTGTGACTTTGTAAGGTCACTTTCTGAGTATCATTGTCCTAATGTCAGTGGAATATGAATGTACATGGAATATAATGAAGAGCAGGTCAAATCAATTACTCTATTATGGACATATTCAGTAGTTTTTTAAAAGCGAGTGTAGAGCACTTATTGATTAATTTTTCAGGTGTGTTTGCTTCATCTGAGTTAAAAAAACCCACCAGACAACAACAAACCAAACGAAACAACAAACAAAAAATCCAACAGCAAACAACAACCAACCAACCAAAAAACAAAACCCCAAAACACCAGTTAGAACTTCAATAGCTGCACGTCAAAATTACTAAATCTAGATAATCAACAATAGTTTAGAATATTTTTAATTCTTTTTTTGTCATCTGTGATGAAGCTGTCAGGCTTGGAAAGTCTAATAGATTTAGCAGACTATGTCAAGGTTAAAAAGGTGGAAAAGAAGATAGACTGGGGGCATAGGAAGAGTCCTTGGAGGTTGAAAGGTCTGACCATAGATTTTGCTTAGATTTAGCAGGTGCTACCAAGATAGTACTAAGATTTAGTTGCACAATTAAAGATGAACAAATGATCATAAAATTATATCTTAAGCTTCTTTATAGGGGAAACAAATGAGAATGGAATGATTATTCCACTCTGTGCAAGATGGGAGTGATTGAAAGAGAGTTAGTGGTGACTGTACATCATCTGATCAGAAAGGAGACAATCTCAGATTCTTGAAGAAGAATGAACTGTAAGTATGCTTGTAACTGACTGCAAGAGGACACTGTTTCCTAGAATGGCATGCAGTTTCACAGATACTAGATGACCTTTTATTTCTGAAACCTTTGTTTCTATGTCTTCTTTTCATAAGAAAAGGACATCAAAAGAAACTCAAAGATTAAAATCCTAGTTTACATTGAGATTTAGAAAGTGAAATCTGTTACTGCTTCGTGCTAGACGTGAGTTTGTAGTGAGCAAAAGAGTGTGCTCTAATGAGCACTCTTTGACTCTACTACACCTACTGAGACCTAATGCTCATACTCTATTTGTGGATTCAGCTGTACCATCGAGTAACTTTCCAGAATGGTATGTTCTATCTGACAACTTCAAATTGAGATATTTGATTTCCTTCCAAATAAACCCAGTTTTCCTCAACTTGTTATTTTCCAGGGGACAACTAAAAATGAATCAATAACAGTTGATCCAAAATGTTTTGCGTTGTCTTTGATTTCTATTTCATCTTCATGTTTTCACGTGTCATAGTATAAATTAATATAAGCAGAATTTGAAAGGAGAAGTAATTTGGAAGCAGAATAATTTTGACATAGTCAGAACATATTTTCCTTTTGTCTCCAAAGTGACCGTCCCAACTGAAAACAATTGGTTTCTAACAAATGTATCTTGTAATGGAATATAGTTGTGGCACAGTATTTTTTTCTAGTTTGCTGTATTTTGTGCTTCAAGTCTGTCATATTTGATGTCAGGGATGTGTAAAAATGTCCAGAGCATTTGAAAACAAGATCAATAAAATAGAATTGTGTGGGAATTTGTGGGAAAAAAATGATGTAGTAGTAAACAGGGAAAAAGAAAAAGCTCCCTGAGATTCAGTGTGCAACAAACATGTTGTCATGTACATCATTGCCCACTGCATAAATGAGACTTCAGAGATCAGTTAATCTGAAAGCCCAGTGTTTGTGTACTGTAATTTGCACTGGGAGATTTTGGACTGCCTAATCAATGTATAGTGGAAATGGTACCACTCAAGAAAGATGTTTTGTGAGCACTTTTTCTTTCTAAGAAAGAATGGTGATATTCTTTCTTTGTGTTGAAGATTTTTGTTTTGATGTAACATGTTGTTCCTTTGGGTAAATTTTAAACATTTTTTCTTTTGTTAGTTGTGAATTGTCTATGTCAGCAGGCTTAGGCCTCAGGTATTAAGGGTAAGAATAGTTTCTATGAATTCTTTAGCAAGTTGAAGATTTTGTCAACACTGAGACCGGCTTAACGTTTCTTTTTCTATCAATTCCTCTTCTTTCCTTTTCCTGTTGTATCGCGGAGCACTGTCTGCTGCTGCTGATGTTTGGTTTAATGTAAGCTATTTGCCTTGTTTGACTGACAGACGAGACTAACCACTCTGACAAACCTTAGCAATGGCATTTGCATAGTTTACTTAACCTGGGCAACTGCCCAGAATAAATCCACAGTGAAAATCAGTGTTCTAACCCTTTTAATTGAGATGAGACAGATCTAACAAGAAGAAATTGTTATTTTATAATGACATTGTTTTTGCACAGTCATGTAGCTTTTTTAATACCTCTCTGAATATAGGCAAAGAGGTCAGTGCTGCATGCATTGACCATAAAATCTTATCAGTATATCAGTATATGTTCTTGGGTCATTGAATCTCATGGGAATAGAAGGTATACTTGCATTACTAATTTTGCACACATACTGATTTTGAAAGTTGAATTTGGACATGTCAATACGCAGATCCTCTTAATCAAAAAACAAGTTACTGTTCTTGAGGTTTCTGGACATAAACATGGTATTGGGTAATATTTGGGGAAAATACACAACTTCGGCAGTAGATAAAGGACATGCCAAAATGAACATTCATTTTTTGATCATTTTAAATTCACACTCAAGAACATGTTATTATTTATGGGTGGAGTATATTATTTCAGCTGCTATAATAAGTCCTGAAATGAGTTCAGAAGGCCAAGAAGTATTTATTCTCTCTGACAGGTATAGGCAAGACAAGAAATAAGAGCTTGACTTCCTGCAATAGTTAAACCAATAGGGTGAAAAAGCAAACTAAGGTACAAGTATGAAAGCATTTAGTTCCCCTTCCTGTTCTCTATTAATTATTTAAAAGTCTGATGAAATATTTTGTTGACTGTGATAAATATGAAGACATTATTAAAGAAAGTTTTGTGTTAGCTACTCTACTATTTCAATATTGCCTCAAATTGTAAGTGAGATTGATGTGCACTATGCAGCTCCAATTTCTGCTCACAGTGTGGTGACATATTGTCTCTTCAATATTGTTGTGCTATTAGCAGTAGTTTTAGTAGAATCTTTAAATTGGCATTTGGGCCTTTTTTAGGGACCTCACTTTGTAGTAGTTTTAATTTGTACAGAATAATTTCTTTCATAGGGAAATAATATGCTTTGTACTTTCATTTAGAAGTAGTTACCTTAGAGGTATCAAGAACACAAAACTGGGAAGTTGATCATCCTGCGTCTTCCTTGTGTTAGTATAAAATCAATATTCTGATAGTAGACCATCAACTCCTTACTTGTCTTTACCCACTGTTAAAATTATCCATTCATTTTCAGGTAGAGACTTTTCAGAAATATTCTGAAGAATATACTTCTGTACCTGACTGTACTTCTTCTGTGAAAGCTATATGGAAGGTGACATTCTGAAATGTTACTCATTGTTTGAAGTGAAGTTGTAGCTTATTGCTACTGATATTACTGGATACAGTTCCACAAATTTTCCCATCCAGTTCTAGCTACAATAGGTAACCTGTTCTACGCACGTTTCGTTTCTGTGCTATTTCTGAATCACAGTGCCTTCCTGCAGAGGAGGTCTACTGCTTTACCAGTTCTTAAACAGTTATTGTTGTAAAACAATTTCATGCCTTTGTTTTGTGTAAGGCTATTGATTGATTTTGTATGATTTTAAAATCTACAAAAAAATTAGGTAGATTTTACTTAAGTTTTGAACGTGGGTTACTAGCCTTCATATACAGCCAGTCCAAAATGGCTACCTCCATAAGTCTATGATCCCGGAGCATTATTTTTTTTTCCCAAAGATTAGTGCATACATAATTTTGTCCTTGTTATAATTCCTTAAATGTCTATGTTCTTGATGCAGGATGTATGAGTGCTTGGTTCTAGCATAAAGTAACTTGAGTTAGAGGAAGCCTGTGCCTCTTTAATTACACTGCTTGCCCTGTCTTTATTCCAAGGTTCCTTAGAAAAGAGTACTANCATAACCACAACTAAGGCAAATCAAAGAATTCATTCACTGCTTCCTGTGGACAGGCAGGTGTTCATCCTCCTTTGGGAAAGAAGGGCTCCATCACGTGTAATGTTTACTTGGCAATACAAATGCTATAACTCCAAATGCTCCTTCTTCCTCCTTCTTCATAGCTTTTATTGGACACAATGTCATATGGCATGGGATATCCTGTGGGTCAGTTGTAGTCAGCTGTGTGTCCTCCCAGCTTTTTGTACCCCCAGCCCTACTTGCTTTCAGGAGAGTGTGAGAAAGAAAGGGCTTTGATGTTGTGCAAACATTTATATTGTTCAGTAATAGCTAAAACATGAGTGTGTTATCAACGCATATAAAACATGACACCCTGTGATCTATTATGGAAAATTAACTCTATCCCAGCCAAAACCAGTGCACCTATCTTGACAAAGGATAAATGATCATTCCCTGTTTAAATTTCTCCTTTTGCTTTTTTTAGTTTATAGTTTTCTTTCTTTCATAAGGAGTTTTTTTTCTCTGGATTTTTGGACTCTGCTTTTTCTGAAGTTTACCTATTTTCTATAAACTGATTAATTGGCTTCTGTGTCACTCTGGCTCACTGAGGTCATCTCCTTCAGACACTGCAGCTGAATTATTATAAAGGACAGGGAAACATTGTTAAAATAAATGAGGTTCACTATCTGCTCCTTCCTTCAAGAAAAAAAAAAAAATCACATGAGTAAAATTAACCTTTTGATACAAAGGTTTTATTTCGCAAGATTGATAAGATCTCACAACAAACCAAACAAAAATATTAATTCCCAGATTTTGTTTCTATGAGCATTGGAATATTTGTATTATTTATTAAAACCAAAAAGGATCTTCCAGCATGATTAACAACTAGATTTTAAACACCTTGTATCTAATCCGAAAGAATGAATTGGCACATCTAAGAATTTTCTGGATCATGCACTGTAAAAAACAGCTATCTATAGTTGTAGACTCCATTTCTATAGCAGCTTGAAATTATGGAAAGTTTAGTAAAAAGGAAACTGGGGAGGGGCTTTTGCTTCCAAGATCTGTGAATAACCTTGTGTTAATGCTATTAGAGCTCTCAACAAAAAAATGGCATATCAGTATCTCACAAAATTAACTGCGGTGGTTATAGGTCTTTGACCTCGCCAGAAAGAGGTCAAAAGGAAGACAAACACAGAAGGGAAGAGCTGAGTCTAAAGTTCTGTAGAAAAAAAAGAAACTTGTTGATTTTTAGGTTATCTTTTCATATCATTAGAACAGATACTAGGTAGTAGAAAACTTTCATGCTCTCGGTTGAAGATGTATAATGTTTAAGCATATTAAATTCTTAGAATATGTTCTGACCAAGTGCTTCACTGGCCGTTCTAGATTTTTTTGCAAGTAATGACATGCAGTATCAATTCTCCTTTACATTCCTTCAGTCTCTTTTTTGTACTAAATATCTGTGCAGAAAAGTGATTTACAAGGGAGAAAATTTATTCTGGATTCTAGTGAAGCCATATTTAAGATAATCACATGAGAACTATTCAGTGTTTTCTTGTTAGTTTACAGTTATTTGTTTCTTAAATCACATTTTCATATCTTATCAGATGAATTATGAATGTCAACATCTTGCATTGCTTTTCCTCCTGTTACTGTTACCTTTATAATAATTCTATCTCTCAGTGCCATGGTCTGGAATGCACAGCAAGAAATGAAGAAGGTAGAAAATGGCACAGCATAAAACGAGCAAAGGTTTCAGCAGTCATTGTCCCTGTATTTGGATCATTGCTTGGCAGAGCTCAGAGGTGTTAGTTCTCTGTCTTTGCTGATTGAAACATCAAGTGTTCTCCTTCCCTGAAAGCATTGCTACCAACTGAATAGTTGAGAATTCATTTGTCAACATGTATTAGCATGACTAAAATGATACTTGGTGTAGTCTTAGAACTGCTGCTCTGCACAGCCAAAAAAAAAAATCCCAGTGGGAATGAGTTACTTAAATTGTCCTGTTCCATGAGTGCCTAGTAATGAGTAGCCTGCTAGTTAAGTCTTTCATTAAGTACTCAGTCCAGCAGTTCTCTTAATTTCAGTGTTTTCTCCAATAATTATAGTAATAATTGATACATTCTAATATATACATTAGGTAGCTCTGAAAGAAAGAGACCAAGTTAAAAGGCAATAACTAAAAATTAAATTATGTCTCAAACAGAAAGGTTAAGACCTATTCTTTGGCACATGTTCACAGATAACGTATGACTTCCAAACACACAACCTCAGATATTTAAGAAGACGATTAAGTCTGTTTGCATGTACCTCTAATTTCAGAGCCATTTTAGACAATATACATTTACTATATGCTGTATTTCACTGGCATATACCAAATGGCATGTCCTGTCTCTTGAAAAATAGAATAGGTATGTCCCATTTTGTATCACAAATTACAACTGCTTGCTTTCTTTTTTGCAATGTTAGTTAGCCTCTACAGGTGACTTTAATTCAACAGTTGCCTGATCAGAAACTACGTTTTCCTTGGAGACCTTGTAAAGTAAGTTGTGGTTTCTCAGCATCATCAGATAATTTCTACAGGGAAGCTTGTAAGTAATTTGGGCAGAACTTTCAAAGCAGAAGAAGAATAAACCCCCTCAAAATGTATGATTGGCTTGTACAATTAGGACACTCTCAGTATATCTTTATGAAGGGACTTTCTAATCAAAACACTGATGAAAGTGATACTGAGTTTTGCTTCTCTCATATTCTTTGTCACAAAATGATTTCCACTTTCTTTTTGATACCTTTTTTGAGACAAAACACCAATTTCACCTACCTTTCTCCCCCAAACCAAACCAAACCAAACCCACCCACACCTCTCCCCCTCTAAACTTATATACAGTAGGTTCCAGCTCTGAGTTTTTAACACTGAGCAACTGGCAAAACCACTGTTAAAAATATTAAGTATAACAAGAAACCATAAAGATCATTATTTCCTTTCAGACTGATTCTCTATTATTTACTAATATATGTATTCCTAATAGTGCAACTTTTTAAGCCATTTTTAACTTCCAAAACTGATCAAGAAATGTACCTGAGTCTTTAAAACTTGAATGGTGAAAAAAGGTGATGAACATCTGGATGCTGGTTATGTCACATAGTTCAACCTTTCTCTAGAATATGCCACTTTGGTGCAGAAATTATAGTCTGCTTTGCGTTATTATAAGAATTATTCTGCCTCACATACAGTCTTTTAATGTGGGACTGGCAAGAGATATTTGTTTTCCTTTTAATAACATGAAATTTACCACAATAAAACAACAGAATGAAGCAAGTCAGTTGTCCAATTCATACATAGTCCTTGTGTTTGTTTGTTCATTTGTTTGTTTGTTTCCTATCTGTGGAATTCCATTGTTTGAAAAAAATGCATAAGCAACAAGGTAGAATATTTTTCTTCTCATTGGTTTGAGACTTGGTGACTGTGGATAATTCTGCACAGAGGTAATGTTTTTCTTTAGTAATTTTCTTTTCTACAGAAAAATATGTCTCCTGACTGCTCTAATGTTGTCCTCTGTATAAATGAATAGTATTTTAAAATGTTTTAAAGAAAATTTCTATTCAATAGCAGAACTTAAAGGAGTATTATGGAAGCAATGCCAAACCCTGCTGAGCAATTTCTCCTAGATAGGCAGAAATACTCCATTTCTTACTGATAATTTTAGACACAACACATAAAAGTGCTAGCTTTTCTCTCTGTTATTGGAATGAAATCCTGGTGAAAGATTTTTGTAACAAAACATTAACTTTTAAAGTAATTGTATTGATCTAAACTGTGCTAAGTTAATAAATGGTTAGAAAATAACCATACTACGTCTCAAAGGGAGGGCATACTAAACAAACTGAAGAAGTACATTTTAGTGACTGAAGTGATCTTTAAGATGAACTTTTATGTTTTTTTTCTGATCTATCTTTTAACTTTTTCCTAGGGAAGTATGGTGTCTTGGGATGATACAGGCATCATCAGTCATGAAAACATGATTTTAGTAGTTTTGACTGAAAACTAATTTAGAACTATTTCAGTTTGTGCACTCACCTGCTGTGCTATGTGTCAATAGCATAATTGTATTTTGAGCCGAATATGAAATGAGAGATAAATCAGAATAAAGTAAAATATATAGTCTCTGGCAGTCTTACTTTTTCTTTCATTTTCTGCAATGAGAAAATAGTCCTTCCACTGCATTCATTGTATAAGATGAAAATTTTGTTTCTGACATATAAGGTGATCTAGTGATTTTACCTGGAACCTTGAAATGCAGAAGATGAGATTTTGTTCTAGCACATTTTAAGCTTTAGTCAAGGCCCTTATGTGCCAGTTTTCAGAGTTAATAGTCATCTTTTGCTCCCAATTCCAAGCACTGGGAGTGTGGAGAACAAGAATATTAGTACACTTTATTTCATCATTAAAATAGATTTACTCATTTTCCCTTCATCATACAACACTTTCTTGGTTTGATTTGTATGACATTGTGTCGTATTTGGTTATTGCCAGTTTCTGTGATTTTCTCTGTTTCCGTTATAATAAAATTACAGAAAATGGAAACAATTTTTATAAAATTAGTTTTAAAGTTAAGATACTGAAAGTACCTTGAAAACTTTCAGTATTCTATTTGCTTTCTAAGCAAAATTGAGATAAAAATATTCCAGGTACTGCTGGCATATTAAATAAATAGGAATGTGTCTGTACGTGTATATACTACATCAAAAT
>VYXB01008758.1:133141-147697 GCA_013397135.1 Pachyramphus minor
GGAAACACAGTGCCTAGCTTTTCTTAAAACAGTGAATAATGTTTCTTCTACAAATCGTTCAAAAAGGACCAGAACAGAATCTAAATTTCATGAATTTTTATTTGCCATTAATAATATTTATTATTTTTATTTACCATTGATTCTGAGCAAATGGAACACCCTGACTAATGCAGATGATACACAGAAACCATGTGATGGTTTTGGCAGCCTTTTCCTTCTCTTGTGGGATTTGATAATGACTTCCCCATTTAGGAGAAGCTGCAATAGGTAGTTAATATCATGCTTCTCTATTTCATAAGCTCCACATAAATTTGTTCTATGCAACAGCATGCCTTAAAGTACAAAATACTGGTTTTTTCAGTAATGTGTTTACTGCCAGTCTTTTAAAAATGATGGAGCAGTTCATAAGCATATATGTTTTAGATACTAGTTTCTATACATAGTGTATCTTCAGTGGTCCTGCCCATGGTGGGGTGGTTGGAATCTATAAGGTGCCTTCCAACACAACCCGTTCTATTAGTATTACCTAATGTTTGACCCTGAAATATTTTAAATGTATTGGATTTATATTGGAATTTTTCTTTGGACTAGGATCACTACTTAGTTTTGCTTTCTGCCATCTTGGGATGTGTCTGCCCTGATCTGATGCTTTGAATTTGGAGTGTGATTTTCTTTTTGGAAGCAAAGCTCATAGGTGCTTCCAGTTATCATTCTTTGTTTCAGCCCATCTGGGCACAGCAGTCTCAGGACCTGATTAAGATTTCTGGGCAATCAGACTCTTGGCCAGATAAGACCAAGGTTGAAGTGCAGTTTCCTGAGTTATAGGACATGTGGATTATTTTGCTGTACAGATTCACTACAATGCTTGTTATAGTAGTGTAGGCAGTGCATGCAACTCAAAACTGATGGTTTTGAAGTCAGAAAAAGCTTATTAATGCCCCTGATGTTGATAATCTCAGGAGATTAATTTTTATAACAATATTTCATTCAAAAGATAAACTTACTAGTCCTACCAAATATCATTGTGTTTTGTTTCATGTACATACTCAGTGTAACTACTTTGTTGCAGTTCAGTGCTTCTGCCTCCAAAGAATTGACTAATTAATCTTTAACTCACTAATTTTCAAGATTACTTGTGAAATTTTTTTTTCTCTTTGTAAACTCTGTGAAATCACATTTAGTTTTGTTTTGATTTGTTTTGTTTTGTTTTCGATTATAGCATGTTGAATGTAGTAGCATTGAGCATTGATGCCAATAGATGCCTTTTTGGACTAGGAATAAATCAGAATTACTTCTTGCCACCTCCTTTATCCTGTGACAACACCTAATCTTAGTGCCTAATAGATAAGCTTTAAAATTATTTGTGTTCAGGAAACAAGAAAGATATGTAGCTGAAATAATACTTCCTCTCATAGAGACTGCTTTCTCTAAGTTAGACAGATGGGTTTTGCCCACCTTCAAGTGAAAGTCATGATTCATCTATGAACAGCAAAGCTCATCCTACACAGAAACTCATAAATATATAAGCCAACTGTTTTAAACTACATGATTCAGCGCTCCTTTAGATGAAAAATAGTCATGGACAATATAAGCCTGTAGAAGGTGAATTATTTACTGTGTTCATTATAGAGGGCATATCAAAATCTGTATATTCAACAGAACTTTCCAGGAATTCTGCTTGGCTAATCAAGCAAGAAAAATAAGATTATTTTGATGATTCGTATTTATGCTGGTGTCTTGGACTATATAGCTATTGAATGGTGAAAAGGAAATTATTAGTAGTAAAACAGATATTTCATTTATATACTCTTATAATCTAACAGCTGTAGTATTTTCTCTTTTAAAAAATGTTATTGATAACTTGCCAATAAGCTGAAGAATTAGGATAGTTCTTAATTAGCTGTCAATTTGCTGTAGATATACCGCTTAACCAAATGTACAAATAAGTATAGGAAGATCTTCATACTTAAGTGTTATCAAGGATAGATTTGGTGTTCACATTTTACTTCTTGCTTCAAATTGAGAAAGCTGCAAGCTTTAATGAAAACCATTTACTTTATCTTCGTTTGCCTAAAGCTCTTTAAGAGGGTCAGCTATATAATGAAACAAAGGAAATGTAAAAAAAAAAATAAAAAAATAAAAAAATAGAGTTTATTTTGTGGAATGTCTGTTGTGACTCATTAAAATGAAATTGAAACACCGCTTTTTAATTAGTGTATTCTGAAGTGTACAAAACCTTTCCCGTCCACCAAGGAAACTGGCTAATTCTTAATCTCCTAGAATGCTTTGTAATTAACCTGTCATAGTGAGGAGTAGCATTGTGGAGCTGTACTTCAAGATAGGTTCGTGGCATAATATGTCATTATAGTGTATGTTTACAAAAACAATTTACAGAGATATTAGACTGTTGAAACTGCACCTATATATGTGGTTTCTAAACCGTGACATTCAATCAATTTTTTAAAAGAAGTACTGAGATAAGTACTAGATAAATTAGTCCTGAAGTTTATATTCATACTTCACTGCCCACTTACTATGTTTTTAATTAGGCGTTGGTTGCATATTTGTTAAGACAGTAACTGAAATAAATAATGCAAAAATTATTTATTCTACTTTACATTCTTGAGATGGCAGTGCCAAAAATCTGAGATTCCTTGTAGAGTGGAATAAGGTTCAACTATATGAGGAAATTGTGGCAGTGCTGAGAAAATGGGTCTTTTGAGATTTAAGCATTATATGAAACAATTAGGTTTTAATTTTTTCTTATAAGAGTGGTAGAGGTGTGTGAATACAGCAATGAAAAGGGAAAACATTTTTCTCGCTTTGTCCCTCTTTCTCTTTTTCCCTCTTTTTTCTTGATTTATTTTTCTATGAATATAAACAATTATTATTCCAGCTAAAACCATCAGTTTCCATGGGATTCTCCTATTTATGTTATCATTTATCCTTTGTGCTATCCTTTCCCTTCATTTTGGGGCAGTATTTAATTTTAGTCCTGACACATGTTACTGCAAAACTGAAAGACTGATCTATATCCTTTATTTTTTTTAAAGCAAACCACTGCCAAAAAAAATGTCAACTTAGAATACAAACAACCCCCTAAAATAATGTATTACACTAATTTATGTTGTAGAATTATAAAGCTGTCATATAACCTTGTTTGTTTTGAAACACTTCTGATGCAAATTTAGATAAAGGTTGAAATAAGCATATCTGCCAAGGAGAAAAAGTGGCCAGATGGACTTCCACTTTTACAGCAGGGTCATGAGGTAGAGATGGAGCTGTTAGAATACTAGAATGAGAGATGGATAATGTTGGAAAAATCCAAAGTTAAAATTACACATAAGAGCTTCTTAGAATGATTTACTGCCATGAGTTACAGCTGCTAGACCCTCAGGTTTTCTTCTTGGAAGTTATATAAAAGCATAACTGAATTTATAACCATTTACAAATGAACGAGTTTGGCAAAAAGAAAAATGAAGAAATGCAATCCCATATTTTTTATTCCCTTCTGAATCTCTTACTTGCTATAAGTGATTCACTTTTTCGTTTGCATGTATACTGAACAACATGAGCTTTTCCCCCCAGATTATTCATGTGTTTCCTCACAGATATTTGCATGGATTTTCTGATGTTGTCTATCTCCCTTACTCATTTCCGTCTTCTAATAGGCTCTGAGAATTGATGGAGTTAAAGAGGCACAAATCAAATCTAATGCAGAGTTTAGTTAATGAGTGTGGTGAGTGTGGATGGGGAAGGGCATGGAGGACTGAAAACACGTGTTCTAAATCAACACCAGGTTCAGAATTTCCTGATAAAAGTCTTGCATGGGGAAATATCTGGGTTAAATTTAAAAATTTTGCTGGAAGAGTGGTACAAATTACTTGAAGAAGATTGAAGTGGTAGTCTCGGATTCTCTTTACACCTCCACTGGTGGCATGAAGAGCTACACAGGAGCTTAGGGGCTTAACATCAAAATTGAATCTGAATTTTAAATAACAAAAATCTTTTGAACCTTAGCATTTAATTCGAGTCTATTTCTTAAAACATAATTTATAGATCAAAGATTAAGGTACATTTTACAAAAAAATAGCCTGTTTTTATTTGTTTGTCCGTTTTTAAAATTTTTGTGTATTATAAATAATTGAGCCTTCATTAGAACTTTTGGACTGTTCTAGGAATATAATTTGATTTAATTAATAAATTTGGTAATAATTTACCTTGTTGAAAAAAGAATTCAGAAAATCATAGAAGGCAATAATCTGTACTATATTAAAGTCATGAGATATGAGATTAAATCTGAATTGTCCCTTACCATTTGGAACTTTTTATTCCCAAATGAATTCTCATGGAAATAGAAATACTTCAAGTGTATTAAAGTGAATAGTAGAAATTGAATCATATAATTGTTTGGGTTGGAAGGGATCTTAAAGAACGATAGATAGTGATGTGATATGCTTATTCTATACATTTGGTCCCTATCCGAAAGAACTTACATTCTTGAAGTCTGCTAGACAGCATTAATTTGTAAAATATCTAAAGGTGGTTCTTTATGTATCTACTGTCTCATACAATATATATATAGTCTCATTAACCTGAACACTTTCAAATGGAGATGGCACCTAAAGAAAGGTTCAAACAGGACAGAAAAATGTAGTTAGCAGAATTATAAAATATAGAAAAATCTTCATTTCACAGTGATTGCAGAGGTCTGTAAGAGGGCACTTTTGAGCTGCAGTTGTTTGGACCTTCCAAACACAATTCAAGCCCTTACTAAACCCCCGAAGTTTAACTTATAGCAGGTACAGAAGTTCAAACCTTCAAAACTTTCCTTATCTTAACCAGTTAATTTTACAGTGAATGAGACAAAGTTACTTCATTTTGCAACATAGCTTGTGATAGCTTTCATAGCATCTCTTTAGTATTTCTGGCTTCTGCTGTATCTTACTAAAGATTGGGAGCAATTTTTTAAAGGCTCAAGGTTTCTCATGACCAACAAATAAAACTAACAGTCTTTTATCTTACCCTGGATTTCTGTTGTACTCTTTCAGAATACATTTTTCATTTTATCTTTTAAATTTTGGACAATTACACTGCATTCCATGGAATGCTAAAGGAAAAGGTTTAAAATAATCTTTCATTTTTATTTTCTGTGTCTCTTACTTGTTCCTGCATAAAGAAGTAGTCAGACCAGGCAGACAGAGAATTTTTATGTATCTGAAGGCACAGCTTTGAATCATTGATGGTATTGCAGTATATCCAAGCCATTTATAAAATCTTGCAGGATTTTGAGCCTTTCAAGATATTTCTTCTTTTTTTCCCCCTGAAGGTGTAACATTTAAAATATTGATCCAAATTTTGAGATACGAAGAACATCATGGTTTCATTCTTCTTTGCAATACCAAGTAGATGCCAAGATTAATATATACTTGTTTGTCAGTATATATTGAACACCGAGAATTGAAGAAAAGTTATCTCATTCTTTTCTGCTAAAATTCCCTGTTGAACCAGGTTGAAATACCATGAGGCTATGGTGTTGAAAATACCAGAGATACATTAAAAGTAAGTAAGAATGTGAAGAAAAATATATGACAGCTTATGGTGATAGTAATCAACTCCATCCCAGAAAACTTTTAAAAAAACTTGTTTTACCCCAGAGAAAAAAAAATTAAAATTGTCTTTAAACATGCATTTATGAATAAATATTGCAAGTAATACTATATCTATCAATGTCCTTTTTACATAGGTTCTACTTTTGGAATCTTTTTTTTTTTTAATGATAGTCACGGTATTCACACACACAAGCAACTCATGAAGGTGTCACATATGTCTCTACATATGTGCATGATAGGAATATGCAGATTTGAAGATGCATGCTATGCTTTGCAAGGATCTTTGAAATTCTGCTCTGTATTAAGTTTATTGGAATAGTTATTCTTAATTTCTGTCACTTTAAGTGGTTTGCCAATTTTTAAGACATCATTTAAGGAAACTAATAAAAGGAAATATGGATTTTCTCGAAATGAACCGCCCTCCTTTTGGGAAGATCTACTCCCTTGGATCTCAAGGGCATTCACCTGAATGAGGTTCTCCACAGGGATATAAAGTTTCTCTTTAAGTCTCTGCATTTAGTTGTTGGATAGAATTAAAGAGAGAGAACAAAACTTGTGATTGCAACCAAGGGTTTTTTCAGGGCTGGGACTCAACATATTATAATGGGGTTAATATATATATATATATAATATACATTATAATGTAGTTAATCTTACATCATTAATTTCACCACTGACAAATTTTCTTTGTCCAGTTTCCTGCAGTACTAACTAGTAGAAAAGACAAGGATTTTTTTTTCTCTACATCTGCTCATTTCAAAGATGTGATATAAATTGAATATCGCAATGAGTGAAATTATTCTGGGTATGGACTCCTGCAAAGTGGGACTTGTGTCATAATTTTGAGGAATATGTTTGAGTAGGGCAGTGTGAGTCTTTTAACTTAATATTAAGAATTATAATTAATATGGCCTGTTCAGCAGAGACAAGATAATCAAAATCTGTCAGAGGTTTAACTGTGAAAATACATTTGATTTTAGAAGCAAGAGAAAGAAGCACAAATGATTAATTTTCCATTTTCTCTTGCTTTGGGTTCCCGCCTCCAGTATTCAAATTAAAAAAAAAAAAAAAAAAAAAAAAAAAAAAAAGCGGTTGTGAGCATTTCAAGTGTTTTAGTTTTTATCCAGCTAGTTTTTATTCCCATAAGACAAGAGTGAAATATAGTTTTTTTTGTTTTGCCTTTTCACTCACTTATTCGTTAAAAATATTTTACTATATTTTCTGTACTTACATGGCCCAGTTTTCTGTAAAAAGTATGCTTTTTCATTTCTTACACAAAGTAGTATGCAGCGTTACTGGAGTTGATATTGAATTTTCACTAGGTTTGCCCAGCAGAGCAATGAACGAATTAGGTATGGTGGAGAAGGAGGGATATCTGTAACCGAGGGAGCAACAGGGATTTAATGATTTTTATTTTTTTTCCAATAGATAATGCTGCATACAAGAAATATACGAAATATCGTCAAAGGATCAACATGGCAATTTTAGTATTTGACCTAAATACAGGAGTGACCTTGGTGCCATTGTATATTAAATGTATATGGCTATTCCCATCTAAATTTTAGGCAACAGCATTGCAGCCTTCCTCGAGTGCAGTTTTTTAACATTTTCACGATCTGAAATTTCTGAATCTATAGATTACAAGAAGGTGAGAAATACTGCAAGTGTGCTGGGACTAGACTTCCAGCTGTTCTTAAAGAAAACAAATTACTTGAAAGAAGTACAGGGAATTTGATAGAGATTACTTCAGTGTAGTGCATTTAGTCATGAATAGCCAGCTATATAAACACAAATAATGGCCAGTTTTTTAGAGAAGGGCCATGGTGGATCATAAGTTTGAAAAATGAGCAGAAAAATTATCAGCTAGTTATGTAAGTAACCCTGCTTTCCTGAACATATGTAATGTTTTGGGGATGTGATAGGTCCAGTTTCCCAAAATACATCTTAAGGAACAAAGCTTTAAGCAAGCACTGTAACAGTTTGTCAAGGGAGGTCAAAGTATTCCTGACACTGGATATGAGCATAGCTTATCTTCCCTCCTGGGAAGAGAAAAGTAAATACCACCTTGAAAGGTTTTTTCCAGTCAAATATTTTCAAGTGCCAGTAATATCATCCTTAGAAACGTGTTTTCTGTAGTCTTGAAACCTATTCTCATTAGATCCTTTCTGACAGTTCTTTTTCCCTTCCTTCATCAGTTTATAATGTTAAAAAAAAAGGTCCTTCCTTTTTCCTAATGTTATGGTTTTGCTGAAGTTGTTTCAAAGACTCCATTCCCACTGGAGGTGTTAAGTGCATTTGGGTGCATGATTGAGATGCAAGTTCCACACATAATGGTATAAAAGTTCCCTAAGGAAGATGAAAGAATAATATTGAAATATCTTTTGTTTAAACGTAGTTTGAATGGCCTTATCCTACTTCAGTAGGGGATATCCTGACATATAGAACAGTGTGACACATGAAGAATAAGATTACGAGCCTTGCAGATGATGGAAGATCTGCTTTGTGTATGGGGATACAATTATGATCTCTTCTGTCGATGAGAAAAAATCAAACCTATTTCCTTACGTGAAAATAGATTTTAGTATGAGCAAAGCATAAATTTGCAGAGTTTCAGATAACTTTATTTTTTTAGTGACTTCTTCCAATTTTTTTTGAAAAGGCAAAATGCTGGTCTAGGTTTTTTTAAGAGGAAGATTCCTCAGTAAAAAAAGGCTGTGTGCTCTCAGAGATAATGAAAAAAGAGTGCCTGGAATTCAGATTGTTTTTCATGGTAGTTGTGCTGCTCAGGGTCCTTGACCTAAAGGTGAAAGCCTAGAGTAAGGTATTTAAAAAGGAGATTTATGGTCTTACTAAGATTAGGGGAACACTATATATGCATAACAATGGCAGATGGTCTATTACTGTGTGACCTTTAGGGTATGCATGTATTTAGATGAAGTACCAATGCTTTTATATGAGTGGCAGTGGTAATTTGTCATCTTTCTAAGGACTGACATGGAAAAAGTACTAGACCAGAAGTCAATTTTTGTTACTGTAATCATGCCTTCCTTGGGGCACTTAATTTACACAACTGATAAGAAACTTTCCGAAGCAGTTTTAGGTGTACAAGAAGATTTACACTGCTGCCAAGTTCTATGCCTGCCTGTTCTCTGTTGAGGCAAAGACCTGTACACTTTATGTCATGACACCTTTTTTGTTTGGAAACACCTGTGTGCATGCACTCAAAAACATATACTATTGTGTTCTTTCAAATCCCTGCCTAAAATTATCATTTTCTTTGGCACATTCTTGTGAGAAAAAGTAATCTGACAGAACTCAAAGCTGAGGTAAAACCTTGACTGCCAGTATTTTTCACTGCAATTGTCAGAATCCATCATTGTGAATTGTCTTAACCTTTGTGTATTTCTATAGACAGGGATATTTTTCATTCTTTTGGTAAGAATATAACATGTGACTTCTTCATGACTAAGTAATGGTTCAAAGCTGTAAATATTGTAATCATTACCTTTTTCATAGAAAAAGGTGTATCCAAAAAGTAAGGGAAAGGACAGATATTTTCAAAATCCTTACAGATACTTTTTACTTCTCTGACAGGTAATACCCTTCCTACTCCTTTCATATCTGAATTTATAGTTCAAGCCTCAACCTCGTACTATTGCTTTCAGTAATATTGCTTTAGTCACACAGGGGCTTACTTTGTTTTACCTCACGGATTATTATTTAGTTTCTCTTAATTTTTTTTTTCCTAAATTTTTCTCCCTCTGGGCCACTGTATTATGAGTTGTTGCTTCTTCTGTTGCTGCCTTTTTCTCTGTTGCCTCTACTGTAATAAAGAAAATAATTGCATAGAGACTGTCTATACAATGTTGTTGTACTAGGGAGCTCTTTGTTTTCATTTGTTTTGAAGAGTGCTTTATTTCTAAATAAGTTGCTGATTCACTTCAGTTGTTGGAACCTGTTCAATCAAGGCTAAAAACAGTTAAAAAAGTAAATCTATACATGGGATATAACTGTCATAAATTGACTGGCCAGCAGAAAAGTGTTATACATTATGTAGTTTGACAAAATGAATTTTTCTTGGGAATTAGATCTACTTTTATTTAGATATCAAGAATGCCTTTTCATCATATTACATTTTTGTAATGAAAATACAAGAGCTATCTGTTGCCAGTTTAATAACCAGATTTACCTAGAAACAAATGGTATGTTTGCTATTATTGCTATAAAAAACAAAAGTGGAAACCAACATTTCTACTGAAATGAAAGAGTCTTTTTTAATGACTAGATATCTTCATACCTAAAATTAGTTTGGCCATTGTATATGAGCAGTGGAATCTCATTCTGGTCTATCACATTGCAAGTCTGCTGTCCATTGTCCTGCGCATCTCTAAGTCGCTCATGCTTTGTAAAAGAACTTTATAGTCAGAAAATTTCCTACTCCGCTTTTTAAAAAGATCTAAATCCAGTTCCCAATTTTACTGGTAAGTAAAAATCAAACTCTGAATGTCCACTGTGTAAATTTGTTCTGCTTTGTTTATGTGTGCTAGAATTCATGACAAATAGAGCTTGGTAGTAAGAAAACTCAGAAAGATCTGCTCTCCAAGGCAGCATGTTTTTATTTGGATTGAAGTGCTTTGTATTAACTTTATTTCCAAGTAAGTTAAAAATCTGCCCCCTTCCTCCTGAAGCTGATACGAATCTACTGGATGCCTTTGAGGTACGCTGAGAACATGATAGCATGCACCCAACAGAATTCTTTAACACAAAAGTTATGGAAAAAAAGCAAAATGCTATAGATACTTGAGCCTATTGATACTGCCTGATGAAGAGGTATAGAAAAACTGATTAATTTAAAATGTATAAATATCCAGAAATATGATAATTAAAACCATAGATTAAGATCTTTAGAAAATTATTAAAATGGGGAACCTAAGCAAGTTATGTTCTCTACCGTCTGAATCTCATTCTTTCTTGGGAAGTATTTAGCATCCAGGGATGGGAACAACAACATTTCCTTAAGCAATCTACTCCAGTACCTGTTTGCACGGGGATAAGTTTCTTATTACCTTGAACACACGTGTCTGTTGCTATAAAGGAGATGGCACTTTTATTGTTTCCTACCTTGCTTATAGTAGACATACAAAACAGGTTTTTCATGTACTTTTGTATCTACTGTTTACTTTTTTGATGTTGATTATCATGTGGAAGTCCCGGATATTTTTTCCTCAAGACTAAACCACCTTTTTATTGTGTTAATTTCCCTAGACAGTGATTTGGTTTCACAATTCTTTCCTCTTTGGTCTGTGTCTTTCTCCCATATAGGTAAGTTTGTGGTGTGTGGGGTTTTTTTGTTTGTTTTGTTTATTTTTGTTTGGTTGGTTTTTTGTTTTGTTTTTTTGGTTTTTTTTTGTGTGTGTGTGTTTTTTTTTGGTTTTGTTTTGGTTTGTTTTGTTTTGGTTTGATTTGGTTTATTTTTTGTTGTTGTTAGTGGATTTTTTGTTTGTTTGGGGGTTTTGTGTTTGTTTTGTTTTTGTTTGGGTTTTTTTTACTTGTTTTAGTTTTATTTCAGAGGGTTTTTTTGGCCTTGTTTTTAGTTAAGGACCATACTAAAATTCAAAAGACCTTCATGGATTATATTTAGTTAAGGACTTTTTTTTAATTAAGAAAGATTCAATTTTTAAAATTGAAAGTACAGAAAGGGAAAAGATGCAACTATCCTTGGATAACTTTCACTTAAAAATTGAAACAACAGCCCAGCATCTAAGATAATATAAAACAACACCTGACCAGTTTAGCTACCTATCCAAGGCTAAAAGCCTCAGTTTTTCGAAGGAAGAGAGAAAGCAGACAAAAATTACTTTAACTCATTTACATGGACTTCAAAATGTTTATATTCAATAACATTGATTTGCCTCTGGAAATGTGGATGAAAACTTCTTGAGATTGGCACATCAAGTTTGCTGGAACTGTGAAAGGAAATTGCTTGTTAACGTAATTTCAAATAATATTGAAATTGCTAAGTATAACAAAGAAAACAGTTTTATTCTGTGTATTAGATGTACACCAAAAAAATATTGGTAGAAAGGTGTAATGAATTGCAAGTCACAACTGTAAAACTGGTAGTTTTTGTTCGATAGGCACCATGTTGTCTCTTTTAAAAGGCATCAGAGTCACAGTGCAGTTCCCCTGTGGACTTCAGTTAGTGCAGCTTCCATGGGAATACTGTGAAGTGTAAAGCTTGAGTTCCAGTTGTCCTCCTTATTGTATTCAGAGACAAATCTCATCATCATCCTCAAGAGAAACTGAATCAAAAAAGACTTTCTTGTTTGTTTCTTCTGATTACTTGCCCCCCTGCTGCAATGTAACATATAATCATCAGGAAAAGGTTGGTAGATTCATGAGAAGTAGTTATGACGGTCATAACCAAGGTCATGGGTTTGATCCCTGCAGAGACCCCTCACTCAAGAGTTGGACTTGATGATTCTTGTGTGTCCTTTCCAACTCAGAGTATTCTGTGACTCTGTAGCTCCTCAATTGATCAGTTCAGATGTTATCTCTGGCAATTCATTCCACTTTTTTTTTTTCTTCTAGTTTATTTGTAATGCAGGCTGATGATAATGTGGGTTTTCTTTCACTTATTTTAACCCCGATAAATATTTCATTTTTATGTCACATTTTACTTTATATTCTTGTAAAAACATGAACTTTGAAAGTCCCTTTATAACTTCCATGTATCTTTGTCTCCTGACCTAATGTGTGCAAGCCCATATTTTCATTAAATTCAACCTTTAAACATCCATTAACAATTTCATTTTTTCTACCTTTTTTTTTTATACAAATGTATTTTGTCATTTGTTAAGATTCTTCAAATTTGACTTGTTAGGGGTATATGCTTTAATATGAATACAGATGTTATAGTCAGACAGCGGTATTTAAAAGATAACTGGTTTTAAAATACAACCAATTACTTTTGTATAGGAAAGAATAATGTGTTTTTGGTTTGCTTACCAAACCACTTACTCGAAGAAGCAGCTACATATCAACAAATTGCTTCTGTAGTGTACATAAGAATGCATTAATAGAATAATGATAACTACATTAAAACACTGGTACTAGCTACAATCATACAATCAAATAGCTAAATATAGTTATCACTTCTAAGAGTCTCTTAACTGTGATTCAAGTTTATATGGCTTTATACTGATTATCCAACCCAGACACCTTATGGACATATGAATTCTCTTGCATACTCCCCTTATCTTTCAGATGGAAGAAGAACCCATACCTCTTCTATCTGCTGGAAGGGACTTTGTTCTCCTTCCTGGTATGGGTTCTTCTGGTTCTCATGGCCCTGCCAATGTCTGGGTATGTTCTGTTGTCCTATGGTTTATTGTCCCACAGAGTTGAAGAATACCTTGTTATTAGCTGGGCACTTTGGAATTGCACTTCATTTCAGCCAAGGCAATTAAATTTTACAGTTTATTGTCAGCCTTTGAAATAGACAGTATATCTAGAAATATTTCTGAAAATTTTCACTGAACAACCAAATGAAAAGCCAAATTAATTTATTGTGTTTAATATTGAGTTTGAACTTGAAAATCTCTTCTGCCTGTTCAGCTGATGTGCAGTAGTTGCTGTTTGGGAGCATATCTGTACTTGCATGCTCCAGGGTGCCAGAAATTACCCATTCTCACTGGGCCATTTTTAGCTTTTATCTCCAGTCTTCCTTTGCTCTGGATGGCGTCTTTTTCTCTGAAACAGATTTACTTTTCTGATCTTGGAGACATTGTGACCATTCACCATAATAAGGATTATTGCACTTTCTTGGAAGTGCAAAATTCCCTTTATTTGACTGGGTCTCATTTCCTGTGCTTTTCTCTTCACTTATTTATTACATTTTCAGCAAGGTGTACAACCCTTGTCCTGCATCTCAGTGATTACAGATGTAGTTGGATGACATACCTCAGCAATTTACAGGGTAGCTGCCCTGAAAACCTTTCCTTTGGCTATCATGGTGAGCTGAGTCAGGGCAGTGAATTAGACAAAGATTGACTCTGTCTGCAGTCAAGATGAGCAGTGTTCTGTCAGATAAGCTTTGGAAAATTGTTTGCTGTGGATACTAATGTTAGCATAGGTGGCAAAGCAGAATACTGCCAGAATGTAAAGGACAGAAAGGGGGAAATCAGAAAGAAACCAATGGTAGCAAGTATATTTGGTGTCTGTTTCTCTGTTACCATTTAAGAAAAATGCTTAGCATGCTGTTGCAGTCTGTCTCTTAAGACCAATCTCATATTTTGTTTTAACAGTCTCACTGAAGTCTAAATGAGACAAGCATATACAGCATACCTATTCTAAAGGTGAAATTCAGCATGTGATGGTTTTTTAGGGTTGGCAATAAGGACAATTTTTTTGTTTGTTTCTTTAGAGAGAGTATGCTGCTATGCTCCTCCATGTACATTTTACAAGGGGAAATTGTTTCACTCCTAGTTATCTGTAAATTTGAAAATTACTAATGAAAATTTCCTAGTTGGTCAAACTTAATTGTTAATTTTGTGCTGTACCAGCTACATTTTGCCTAGGGTTTATATTGCTCTTAACTTTCTGTTACCAAGGGAATGGTAAAATGTGTGTAGGTGTTAGACATCTTCTACAGTGAAGCACAATGTTACAGTAGTAACTTATATCCTCCCTAGAATTATAATCAGTACCATTATGAGTGTAGAAAACCTGAAATTTATGTAGCTGTATTGTGCATCATGGATGTCAGTGTTGAAATGATGCCTATCCTGGTCTTTCTAAGCAGTCATTTAAACTTATGACATATGAAGTTTAATGTACTGGTTTCGAAACATCGTTACTTTGTTGTATTAAGTAAGAGGAATATTATCCACAGGACTTAAATCACACAGCCACATTATGTGTATAACAGACTCCCAATTCTCAT
>VYXB01008758.1:147766-162399 GCA_013397135.1 Pachyramphus minor
AAAAAAAAAAAAAAGATGGGGGGTGATGCTGAGAGAGCGTCAACATTTAATGAGCACTGTAAGTTGGTTTTTTTAAAAAAGCTGTGTGTTCCCCATCTCTGCACACTTTTTACAACTTAAAGGAGTATTTGAAGGAGGTGAACATCATTCTTCAACAAAATCCTGAAGACAGGGAACCCTTGAATCCTCCTTTGTGTTCAGAGTGTGTAGGGGTAGTTTGCTTTTCAGAAGAATTTGTAACGAAAAACTAGAACTATTCTCCCTTAGGAAGACTGCAAAATGCCTTCTCAAACAGGTTAGATTTTTTTTTTTTTCCTTCTTTCTGCATTTCAGAGAAAGTTGNTGGATTTCAGAGAAAGTCTCAGGGAGAAGCTGTGAGCAAGCTGTCTCTGACCCTGGAACACACAGAAGGTGGGGGAGGAGAGAGAGAAGATACAAAAAGCCTTGGAGAAGGCAGGGCATTGCCTTTTTCCCCTGGAGCATCCTTAAGAAAAGGTCCTTGCATCTGAAATAAACCTTTTTTTTAATCCTTCCACTGCCTTGGCATTCTTGGGAAGAATACCTGTGTATGTTTTACCTTACAAGAGCTAACATTTAATGTGTGAGGGAGTTGGGATTCCTTCCTGATGGGACACTTTCCAAAGTCTGCAGCTCATCCTGAGTTGTGCTTGCCTTTCAAGCAGGAGAATACTCTCCCCTCTTTCCTCTCAGAGGGATTTCCTGCACCTGAAGAATGCATGTGATTAATTTCTGATGACTGCACTGCAACACATAGAATTGCCATTTTCATCAGATTCGGCTGACTCAACCTGACTTTGCTCATAGCACATGTTAAGGCCAAGTGTGCTGTATTTAAGCTTTAAAAAAATCTTGTCCCCATGGGTGTGGCAGGGATGGACCTATTAGCCAGGACTGTCTGACCACCTCACCAGGGAGAAGGACAGCTTTTTGGGCAGCTCCAGCCCTGGGCAGTGGGCACTTTCCTGGGGATGGGAAGTGGTTGCCCTCAATACTAGTAGCCAAATCCTGAGAGCAGGTAATAGTCTCAAAGTCCTTACACTAATTTCCTTATCACTCCTTAAAGGAAATAAAGATATATATCTAAATATATATCCAAAATAAGATATATCTCTAAAATGCATAAAATATTTTGAATCTCAGTAAAGTATTTTAGACCCTGAGTAACAAAGGTAGAGCCTCCTCTGCGCTGTCATATTCATGTTCTGATATGATAAAGTACTTTAATAAGAGAGTCGTGAATTCCTAGTATCTTCAGATTTTCCTATTCCAATTTACATGCTCATATGTCAATAAGCCAGTGATTGCTGAATCACATTTCTAATGGGAGACATGGTGTCAGGAAGTGTTACTAACAAGATCCCAAGGTACAAGAGAAAACGTATATGTGTGTGCGTGTGTAAGATAAGTGATGTTCACATGCACAGTGATGCCTAACCTGGCATAATTTACTATTTGAGAAATTTGTGGTATTCAGTTGACTTTATATGGGTAGACAAACTGTCTCAGAATTTGTCAATCCTCCTGTATTTTTTTTACCTCCTGTATTTTTTACATGTTAGCCTGCAGCTAAGGTAGCTTTTTTCCCCCCAGTGTTTGTTTTCCATTGTGAAATATCTGGTGTTTCAAAAGGGGAAAGTTTGGTCTTCAGCTCTTAGTGAAGTCTCATACCTAGTGGCTGTTGATTTTCACATAAGCTTTAGGAACTTAGTGTCTTTGAATTCTGCGTTCTCCTGTCCTCAGAGAGAGCAGTTATTGGTACCATGGCCTGGTGCAGACACCTAATTTAGACATGATCACATGTCCTTTATTTGTTTTGGGAATCCAGCTAATAATTGGAATATAGGTATGTAGTTTAATAGGGTTTTTTGTGATTATCTGAATATAGGTAGTGACTTTTTAAAGTACCACACAGTATTGATTTCTTTCTAAATTATGTACACACACAAAGTAGGAACGTAGGTACATTGTAATGACAATAAGATTTTTCATTTCCTCATAAGTAGACTATTATTAGGATAATATAATATAATGGCAATGTTTATATGGCTACGAGGAAATAAATTGTATTATGCAGCAGTGTGAAACAAAGACCGCCACTAAGCTTTTACAGTCTGTGCAGTATAATCCTGTGGACTTGTATTGAGGTCTGTTACTTGAATATACCAAGAAATACAGCTTCAAGAATAAGAAGTCACATAGGATAATTTGACATATAGAAACCGTTATTGCACATAAAGTGGAGATGGATCTGCCACCATGTGAATGTCACTTGTTTTCTAATTCATCAGACTAAGTAAAATTCTGATTAAATATCAATATTACAACTTTGTAATGAGACTAAATTCAGAAATGCTACAAAATTATTATTTTTAAAATTATTTTTATTTAAGAGAACCTTTTTTTGGAGTTCTTCAGCAGCCTGTATACAAAAAAGTATAATCTTTTAATTAAGTTTTAATTTCCTATTTCTGATACAGTTATGAAAGCATCCATATATGTGCTAATTAACAAACCATATGTTTCAATTTTTTTCTCCCTGAATTGAGTTCCAGGCCAGGAAATCCTTGCATTTATGCTTACTATTTAGAATGCATTTCAAATGTATATGGTTTCTCTCTGTCTCTCTCTTTCTTCCTTCCCTTGCAAATACACTGGATGAAAATAAATCCTGAAGAACAACAGGAATCTAACAGTTGAAGAGAGTCCAAGTGGTCTGATATTTACCATCCTGACTTTCAGTTGTGATCTTCATAGACATAAACTTTCCAGTAATCATGTCATCTTGTTCTTCCATAGGTGCAATCTCCTATCAAAAAGAACTTTAATCAAACGATTGTGCTGTGTTACAACTACAATATTTGATCAATCAAGTGTACACTGTAAGACTTGTGATACTGAATCATTCAGTCACCTGTCTGAATGATTAAATTCTGGCTATGCCAGTACATGTTACTATTCATTGATACTGATCATAGTAACTTAATACTGTTTCCAATTGGATAAACTTCCATTAGCAAATATCATAATCTTCAATTTGTATCTTAATAAGATACAACTCTTTCTTAAGCAAGAAATTTGTAGAGGCTATAGAAACATATGAAGGCTCTGTAAATGTAAAACTAGGGGAGAACACAACAATGAGTTGCATCTCAATGCTTTTCTGACAACTTCCACTTTTGCATCAAGTTCAAACACCTAGTAAGTATTAGGAGCAATTTAAATATATGACTTACCAGAACATAGCTGGGAATAACAATTTACATTCAAAGAAAAGGTGAGCTGAAAAACTGAATTGATTTACTGGAGTAGTTAAATGAAAATGTTTTTATTGCAGCTTACATAGGTATTATTTCAAATTGGTGGAACACCAGCTGAACTGCAGGAGGCGAACCTTACTGTTGACCTTGATATTGAACCAAAGTTTGAGAGGTTAGGCCTGCATTCATATGGCATTAAAATCTCAGCCAGTAATGTCAGAAATAAGGAAACAAATAGTTTAAAGTCTATTCATTACCTACTGACATTGAAACCAGTAGGACTGCAGATAATATTATTGGATAGTATTTTACATTTGAAAGCATCATGCTATTGTGTTGTAAAGGCAAAGTCTACAGTTGCTCATTAGCAATACATGACACTCACAAAAGACACTCACAAAATCTCAGATCCTATGAAGAGCTACTAGCCAAACTAACCTTTATTGAGGGCACCTTCACCCTTATTTAACAGGAAAAATTAAACAACTTGTTGAGATGGGGAGCAGGGAATGTGTGGATTTGTTAATATGGCTGGTCTCTCTTCAGATACTGGTGGACTTGGCCTGGCTGCAGACCCAAAGCAGTGGTTATTTTGTCCTCATGTAAGAGTTGACATGTATAAAAGAAGCAGTGTACACATGTAGCCAAAAGAGTTTTGGAATGGTTTCTTCAGCAATGCCTCCAGAACAGCTGATTCCTGAACTGCAGCATCTCTCTCAGCTCCACCTACCCTGTCTCTTCCATCTATGTGAATGTGCATGTACACAACACATTGCTACTTGAAATATAGTTGCTGTCTATTTGCATACAGATGGACTCAAAATCAAAGTGTTAGCTGATGGTCAGGACCTTCGTGAGAGAACTGCTGTTGATTTCATGGTTTATTTAGGAAATAATAATAGCAGCAGGTGAAAGCATGATGGTTTCTATCCTTACTGTCTGAAGCATGAAGCTCACTTCTGCAAAATTTATAAATACAATTCTGCTCCTTAAAAAGGGAAAGCTGTTTTGACCTCAAGGAAAATAGATCATATATGACTGGCTGGCTTTTTCAGTACTTAAGTGAACATCCTTTCTCTCTACAGTAGGATAGCGTTAAATTCACCTGAAATTCCTATGACTATGGGTTACTATGTGTAGTGATGTAGTGGGCCGACCTGTGCTGGCCACCAGACCCCTACCCAGCAGAGGAAAGATGAGAAAATAAATTGAAAAGCTTGTTGTTTGAGATAAGAAGAGAGAGATCCCTAGCTGATTGTTATCATGGACAGAACAGATTCAATTAGGGAAAATGAATGTAATGTATTGCCAATTAAAATATATTTTGACTATGAGAAACAAAGACAGAATTTAAAACCCTCTTTCCTCCCACCTCTCTGTTCCTTTTTCCCAGGATCCCCTTCACTTCCTTATTCCCAAATCTTCTGCCTACTCCCCACCCTATGTCCCAAACAGCAGAGCAGCGTGGGTAATATGCTGTTGGGGTCAGTTCATAACAGATATTCTCTGCCAGTCCTTCCTTGTCACCCTGTTTCCCTGCTGCAGTGTGGAGTTCCTACCATTGGCTAAAGTCCTTCAGGAAATATTCACCTGTCCACTGTGTTCTTCACCGGGCTCTTTAATGGTTGGTCTCCACTCTCGTTTCCTAGAGTGACACCTCCTTTCCTTTCTCTCTGTCTGTGGTGCTCGCAGGGTTGTTTCTCACAATTTTTTACTCACTCTTTTCTGCCTGTGCAGTGTTCTGCCCTTTCTAAAATGGGTTCTCATGGAGGCACCCCCAGCATGACTGATAGGCTCGTTGTGGGATTGTTGCAAAGTCCCCTATACTACCAATACCTTGTCATTTACACCCACTGTACATGGAAACATCAGTGCTTCATGGGTAGTTTGAAGCTAAGTCAGTTTTTGGAGTTTGGTAATGGTAAGTTTTGTAGTGAAATGATTGGCAATTCTGTTCTCCATTTCCATTTAGCTGTATTTCTTTGAAATAACTGAGAATCTTTTCGGCATTGCTTTGCAGTATTAGCCTTTGTAATTACTAACAAACAGGTCATTGCTATGTATAATAGTTGTGTTTTCTTCTCACACAGTCAATTTCCCAGACACAATTTTTTTTTTCTTTACCTTGTTGGCTTTTTTTTTCATTTGCTTGCTTGCTTGGGGGTTTTGTTTATATGTTTGTTTTATTTTATTTTTTGGTTGTTGTTTTGAGGTTAAAAAGTGATGGGGAAAGGCATTAGAGGGTCAAAGGAGGAAGGATAAGGATGGGAGGGACCAAACAAAAGGGGAAAAGTAAAGCTTTTGTAAACTGCTAAGGATGCCGGTGATATTTAAGCACTGAACCCAAGCATATTTTAATGAACACTTAGTCTTGATAACTGAAGAAATGGAGGTTAACTAATGTTTATTTTGCTAATCCAGATGGCAAATGATATGTTTTAAAATATTTTGCTTTTATTATGCAGTACTGCTCAGATGAAAAAGAAATTGAATTGCTTGGTGTTGAAAAAATGTCAGTGATTACATGTTGAGCTTGAAATGTAAAATTACAGTTTCAGATGTGGTAAATTCACATTCATCTGCTGAGAAAATAATTTTATAGTTGACCTCTGGTCTTGAGCTGATTCTTTTACATCCAGAATGACACTGTAGAATTAACTGGAGTTGTACCAGTGAAAAGGAAAAGAGTATTTTCTAAAGTTCTACAAAGTAAATCTCCTTGTCTTCTACTGTGAGTTGGTACATTCATTATCTTCTCTGATTTCTCAGCTCTCTAGTACTTCTCCTCTCTGGTAATTTGTCACTCTCCAGGTCTCTCTTTTGAGAGCCCTGAACATTCCTTCTTCTTCCTTTCAAGGATCATGTTGAATCATGATCATATTTAACTTTATGCTTCTATAAAATGCGTAGTTTTCTTCAACTTAAAAAGACAATGATGTATGCTACTTTAGCAAATTTTACTTGATTAGCTGTGACACTTGTGCAGTTGAGAGAAATGATTTTAGAAGAAACAGATGTAAAAGATAGTAGAATTTGCATTTTTATCTGCTTTCCCTGGTACTTCCTGGGTTTTTTTATCCCTTCTGTACAAAAAAGCAGATAAATTGCAATAATCAGGGAGATCAATCAGTTGATTCTTAGCAAATATTACTGACATTATGCTACCAAAAATTCCCGTAGCTCATGCAAAATTTTTTCTAATGATCACTTGGAATGATCATAGCTTTAGTTTTAATAGCATGCTATATGCCAAAATGTCCTTCACATAGTGTTGTGGGTTCAGGTGGCCAGGTTTTTTGGTAGTAGGGAGGCTATAGGAGTAGTTTCAGTTGGAAGCTGCTGGAAGCTTCCCCTGTCCTATGAGGAGCCAATAATAGCCAGCTCCAAGTGAATTTCCTGTTGCAGGCTAAGGCTGAGCCAATTAGAAGTGATGATATAATGATTCTGTGATAACATATTTAAGAACAGAGGAAGAGAAGGTTTGTTTCACAGAAGAAATTCCAGTCCAAGAGGGAGCAGGCAGACTCCAAGGTCATTGCAGCAGGAGGGGGGAGGAGGGACCCAGGGGCCCAGAACTTATGATTGAATAGAACTGTTGCATGATGGACCCACAGGGAGAGGCCCATCAAGGACTGTCTCCCGTGGGATGGGACCCCACGCAAGCAGGGGAAGGACTCAGAATCTCAACCCTCCTGTAGCCCATGGTGAAGACTGTGGTGAAGCAGGTTATAGAATCATAGAATTATAGAAACGATTGGGTTGGAGAAGTCCTCAGAGATCATCAAGTCCAACCCTTGGTCCAAGTCCGTTTACTAGATCATGGCACTCAGTGCCATGTTCAATCTCAGTTTAAAATCCTCCAGGGATGGTGAATCCACCACCTCCCTGGGCAGGCCATACCAATGCCTGACCACTCTCTTTATGAAGAATTTCTTTCTAATATCCAGCCTAAATTTCCCCTGGCAGAGCTTAAGCCTGTGCCCCCTTGTCCTATTGCTAACTGCCTGGGAGAAGAGACCAATCCCTACCTGGCTATAACTTCCCTTCAGGTAGTTGGAGAGAGTGATGAGGTCACCTCTAAACCTCCTCTTCTCCAAACTAAACAACCCCAACTCCCTCAGCCTCTCCCCATAGGTCTTGTGTTCCAGTCCCTTCACCACTCTTGTTGCCCTTCTCTGGACCTACTCCAGCACTTCAATATCTTTCCTGAACTGAGGGGCCCANGGCCAAAGTGCAGGACCTGGCACTTGGCCTTGTTGAACTTCATCCCATTGGAATCAGCCCATCTCTCCAGTCTATCCAGATCCCTCTGCAGAGCCCTCCTGCCTTCCAGCAGGTAGACACTCCCTCCCAACTTGGTGTCGTCAGCAAATCCCCTTGGTGTCATCATCAATCCCCTCATCTAAATCATCAATAAAGATGTTAAACAGGACTGGACCCAACACTGATCCCTGGGGGACACCACTAGTGACCGGCTGCCAGCTGGGTGCAGCCCTGATGGATGCATAGGTTGTCCTCGTGCAGCCCATAGAGGACCATCGAGGTGCAAAGACCCAATGGAGGAGTAACCCAAGAGAAGCAGGTTGAAGAGAACTGCTGTCCTCCGAGGGGTGGACTCACGTTAGTGGTAGAAACAATGACGAATCCCCTTTTTCCCATCTCCCTGCACCAGTGGGAGATTGAGATCTGCAAAGAAGGCAAAGTGTGAGGGGGAAGAAGGCGTTGTGTTTTAAGACTGTTTTATTCTTTAGCTCTTGTTCAGTTAACAATTAATTTAACTTTTAGTTTATTAGTAATAAATCTAAGTTTTATCCTCAACAGAGTTTATTTTGCCTGCCTTCTCCTAGTCCTTATCTCTACTCAGGAATCCTCTCTCCTCTGCCCAGAAGGAGAGGGAGGTGGGGCAGGGGGAAAGCGGCTTTTCAGTGGGTGCTGGTGTCTGGCCAGATCAAACTCACTACACATAGCTACATCTCTGCATCTTTTTTTTTTTTTTTACTTTGTTGAGGAAATGTCATCTGAGAATGTAACCTTTAATTTGATTTTGAATTTGATATCAGTGCTGCCTCCAAAAGCTGCTAATGGCCATGCTTTTCAGAGGGCAGAATTGGGCAGGCTTTGTTAGAACATATGTTTTATCTTTTTAGAATCATAGACTCATCATCACCCATCTTCAGACACATAAAATGGTTTTTTATAATAGTGCAAATAGGACTATTGTTACATTAGTAATAATACCATTTCCATTAGTAACTGGATATGCTTGAAAAGTTCTGATTAATTTTTTGTTTATGTTGGCAATATTAACTCTTCATTTATTGCTAAAATCATACTTAAAATCATCCTAAAATGACACTAAAAACCATATTCCGTTGAAAAAGTCAACTTGGGATAAAAGTGAAACATCTGGAAACTGGGACTTTAAACATTAGGAATATAGAGAGGAAATACTTCAGGAAAAAATGAAAATTAAAATTTGGAAATATCATTAAATATTTATCTGTGTATTGTAATTCAGGTATTCATTTCCCTAAATGGGTGAGGATCTGCACACCAATAAATTGGAGAGAGTCCTTGCAAGGGTAACATATTTCTGGGATATATACACTTCTGACAGAAATAACTGAAGAAATTGAATTGTCTAATATTCAGGAAAAAGAGATTGCATGATAACTTCTTAATTTTTATCACTTTATTCAAGGAAAGATGTGATTTATAATTTGCAGCATCCGCTTGCATTGGAGTGCTTTTCTTGAGCTGTTTCTGAAAACTGTATGTTAGGCTTTAAAAAATACATTCATCTGCTAAAGATGATTGAATATTGCTCACAGATTTGTGATTGGTCCATTGTAGCATTGTTTTTAAAACCTGGCTGAACAAATATCTTTCTGATGCTGTATTACATACATTGCTGATTTTGCCCTGAGGTAGAGAAAAAGGTGAGGTCTCTTGCTGAGGTCCCTTCCAAGCTTCCATAGTTACAGTATGTTCATGAGGTACTTAAAAATTGAAGTGACAACAACAAAAAAAGGCGGAGTGTGGGGGAAATAGGGAGAATGAAGTACCTGAATTATTGTATGGTGAAACAGCAAATGTGGCATATCTTTCTTCCAATTATATTGATTATGCCAACACTTCCCTTTCCTTTCCAAGGCAAAGGAAACAGAACCTTCCATATGTTTTTGGTTTTGAGGGGTTTTTGTTTGTTTGCTTGTTTGTTTGTTTCTTATAGCTGTATGATTAAAGTATATATGTGCTGTATTACCTAATTTAATATAGTAATTAAAAAACAAAAACAAACAGAATTTTTGAGTGTTTTTAAGCCAAGTTAAAAATTCTGCATAAGGTGTTGCTCTAAGTCAAAGCACACTAAATGGGAATTGTCTCCCTGCTTCCCCAGAGGTGAGTTATCCTAGCTGAGTCATTTGTGTAGGGACAAAGAAACACTATCCTGCCTTTCAGGATTTGCCTTTTCCCTTATCTTACCCAGCTCGTAGCCTGAGGTGGAGGTGTGTGTGCCCTCAGCACCTGTGTGGTTACTTTGCATATCATCAACTTGCACTTTGATTATCTGAGCGATCAGCATTCTAGTCATTCACAGTTGTAGATACGTTTTTCCCCCCAGGCATAATGGGACAACAGTACCACTGTTATCTTAAGTTCCCATCGCAGTCCAAATTAGTAGGCATATTTGGGAAGGGGTGGACTTCCTGAGGGGTTACTTCTCTGCACAGTTTGCTACAGTGGACTAAAGTCCTTCAGTGATTTTAACAATGTTCAAACCATAAACCATTCCAGTGTCTCACATGTCTACAAATAGGTGGTGGGAGAAAGGAAGTAAAATGCTACATCTTTGTAGATGCTAAAGTGGATGTTCTAAACTGTATGTCCAAAATATACACAGAATAACTGATCAGTTCTTCAGAGTTCTTGATGTCAAACTGATTTCCATGCTGGAGGTTATCGGTTTATTTTTACAAAGAAGAAAGGCAAACAAAAATTATGGAAAAAAATATTTAAATAAAAGCTTAAAACTTTTTTTTTCACTTTTAAAATTTAAATATCAGTAATTTATTATTTAAGTTTTGCTGCAGAACTGTCACTCTAGGCCTTAAAATATCCACAGGTCTTTTATACTTAGTATGTCTTTTGCTGTATTTTTCTCCAGGGCTAAAATATTTGTATGGTTTATTTATCACTGAAGTAGAATCAGAGTAGCTTTCTTATCTATATGATGTTGCTATGAATTTGCAGTCATAACAGCACAACGACTCTCTGGTTCATTCCAGGAAACAGTGCTAACTAGTGGTCCTGATTCTGTAAAGTGTTGAATACTTGCCAAATTTGCCTTCAAGAATAGTTCCATTTACCATTTCTTCTCTGACTTCTAGTCACTCTTCTCCCACCCACAAAATGGTCTAAAAATAAGACTGCTATGAAATTAACCAAATGAACATTTTCAATCTGGTCAATGCTGCGTAAGTCTTATGGCATTGGAGCCCCGAGAGACAGGATGTGTCTAGTAGTAACAGCATGCCACTTGCTGACCATCAGCTGTTCTGTGTAGTCAAGTCTGCTGTTATCAACTGCAAAAAAATACCCAGAAGGGTGAAAGAAAATTATTGCTGATAACAGTTTTGTGCTGTGAAGATTATATTTCACTGCTAAGAATTTAGCATAAGATTAGATCATGGCCTTGTATGTAATTCAGCTCTTTAAAAAAAAAAAAAGGAGCTGTCTTTTTAGAAAGATAAAAATTGATCATTAAATATTAGTTTTGGAAGCAGATATGGGAATAAATCATTTTAGCTAAAAGATTACTAGTGAAGATTTAAATAATATTTTTTTGAGATAGAATAATGGCAAAGAATCATAGAATTATTAAGGTTAGAAAAGATCTCCAAGGTCATCAAGTCCCACGCTTGACCAAACGTCACCATGTCAGCTAAACCATAGCACTAACTGATATGTCCAGTTGTTTCTTTAACACTTGCAGGGGTGATGACTACATCACTTCCCTGGGCATCCCATTCCAATGCTCAAACACCCTTTCAATGAAGAAATTCTGCCTGATAACCAACTAGAACCTTTCCTGGTTCAGCTTGAGGCCATTTCCTCTCATCCCGCCTGTGAGAAGAGGCCAACCCACACCTGCCTACTGCCTCCTTTCAGGTAGTTATAGAGAGCAATAAGGTCACCCCTGACCCTTCTTTCTCCAGGCTGAAGAACCTCAGATCCCTCAGCTGACTCAGTTCCTCATATGGCTTACTCCCCAGCTTCATTGTCCTTCTCTGGACGCACTCCATCACCTCAACATCCCTGAACTGAAGGGCCCAGAACTGGACACAGAACTTCAGGTGTGGCCTCATCAGTGCCGAGTACAGGGGGACAATCACTGCCCTAGTTTGCTGGCCACACTGTTTCTGATACAGTCCAGGGTGCTATTGGCTGCCTTGCCCACCTGGGCACACTGCTGACTCATGTTCAGCCAACTGCTAACCAGCACCTCAGGTCTTTTTCTGCTGTTCCGCTTTCCAGCCACTCTTTCCCAAGCCTTTAGTGATGTATGGTGTTGAAAAGACTTGAATCCTGGTATAATTTGAATCGACTTTGGTAAAGCCCTCGGAAAACTTAATCATATATTTATGAGTATGAGGAAATGCAGAGAATTTCATTGTCTTGTTGTCCGTGTGAATGCCAAAATATCTCTGAATGATCCATTTGAGCATTGTGAAGATGAAAGTATAGCCAAACCCATTGAGTTTGCTGAGACACACAGAGATTACTCTTTTTTGAGTCAGTCACAGGTGGGTTCTCATATTTATTGAATGATGAATCATACTTTTATTCATTTTTGGTTCTGACCAACTATTTTTTGTTCTTTATAGACTGATTATGGGTTGTTCTTTACACCTGCTACTCTTTCAGATGTGCATTTTCATTGAAGTGGATAAGAATTGGTGGTAGTTTACATGGGCGGCTTAATTTGTTAATATTTTAAAGGGTAGCAGTTGTTTCTGTGATGCCTATTTTTTAGTTAAATTAATGACTTAAATGTTTTTTAATTAATGACTTATGTTTTGCTCAGAAGTGAAATAAGGTGAAATTTCTGATAAGAACATTTGAACATTCTCCAGCACAGTCTAGGCCACCAGCTTTGGCAGATAATTTTTTTCCCTTCCATGCTTTCGTTTTAATTACAAAATAAACTCAGAGGAGCACATAAACTCTAGTTAAAACCTTTGCATATTTCCATTCTTCTCTTTCAAACATCCAGCCAGTCCTTATGATTGTATTTTCAGGAAGACACATACTAGAAGGTAGGGGTTCTCTTACAGTCTCTACTGATTGATTTCTTTCAGAATCTCTTTCTTCATTTATATTATTTACCATATTTTTTTTTAAAGTCCATTACGGTGCATGATTTCTTCTTTTTCTTTGTTTGGTTTGTGTTCCCCCCTCTCCCCCCCATTAGTTATAAGAAGATACAGAAGTACCCAGATTAAATACAATTACACTTTAATGGTATAGGGCAGTGTAGCAATTGTCATTTCCTAATAAAGTATTCTTTGCCATCCATTTCTAAGATATTTTAAATTATTTTTTTAAACTGGCTTGCTGGCAGAGCAGTGAATTCAGATGTTAAAGATGAGGAAATGCAAAAATGAGCTTTACTACCTTGCCTTATATCGCTAAAGTCCAAGAGATATATGGCACATAGATGATCATGTTATTAGAAAAATGTACTAATGAAAGCAATGCTGTAGAGCATTGGGGTAAATTCTTCTTCTGATTCAGACTGGATCTAAAGCATTTTGTTCATCCACTTATTTTGTTATGAATATCTTCTTTTTGAATATTGAAATTGGCCTTTTGAATATTGATTGTGCCTAGTTTAGGCTTTGTTATGGTCAGTGTTACGTAATTTTGTTTCAGTGGCTTACTCTCATTTTAAAAATTCACCTTCTCGCTTCTCATCCTATATTTGATAATACAGGGGTCAAATGATGCCAGGTCTTTTATTTATACTAAATACCTCTACCCTTTTAGAAATCTTTGAAATCTGAGTCAGTGCTTATAGTCTGATCTAGTTACATGTTTAGGGTATTTTGAGGTTCTATTGAATGTAGAAGTTTTCATAAGTCAATCAGGAGTATACTAATTATTAGAAGTGAATCACTCTCGTCTGTATCTGAGTAGGTGGCTAAAAAATCATGCCTGTAGATTTAATTTAGTTAATTTTTTTTAGGTGTCACTTATGTTCTGTTAGTTTTAATTTCCTTTATTTCATGGAATAGACAAAAGACACTATAATTAGTTTGAGGATTTGGACTGCTTTTCAATTTCAGGATTTGATATAATTTTTAAATTATAATATTCTATGAAATATCTTTTGTTCTGAATCCATGTTTCAAAAAGTGAAAAAAAAGGGGAAAAGTAATGCCATAAAAATCACTACTTTTGTTAACATAAGAGGTTTAATATATTTTTTCTGAGACAATAATTTAATCTTACATATTTTTAGTTACACATGTATTGAAGTAGTTAATTATAATGAGGATATTTCTTTCATTCAGTCATAAGGAACTCATTCCCAGAGTAGATCCCTGTCCTATAAACTACAATGGTCAAGGAAATGCTTGACATTGGACTGAACTCTCTTTCATATTACACTTTGAGAGAAAGAATGCAATTATTAATTTATTATTTCAGTGTTTCTCACACAAATTCCTAGTGCATAGGTGGCATCAACTGGATCTTTTGGATTATGACTGAGGGGAATGTTTTACCCATTTTGTATGTTTTATGTTTATATGATTACCCAATATATATGTTTTACCCATTTAGGTTTGAATTGTGTACACTTTTAAGAAGCCTTCAAAACACTGTGACACTTGAATACAGAATATCTTAGTATCTTGCTGTTGAATGAAATCCCTGCTTCTGCCATGGTGTGGTCCTAAGAAATTCTTGTGTTGACAGGCAGCTAAAAAATGATAGTGTTTCTGAAAGTTAGTGTTTACATTTTTTTTACCATCTGTTAAACGTGATCTGTGGATTGTCAGGAACATCATTAAGAACATAATGCATTTGTGTTTTATGTTCCCAGTCACTTAATTGTCTAATGACAATTGTTAATTAGTGTCATCATCAGCTTTTGTTTGTACAATTACAAATGTGATGATTTTTTTCCAGTGGCAATCACTATATCTGTTACAGCAGCTTATTTCTGTTCTTCTAAGAATATTCAGTAGCAGAAGAAACACCTAAATTTAAAAATCCCATGGGAGAGGTTGGTCTGGGCCATAGATTTCATATTTAGATTCCAGTTCTGTACTTTTTCAACACTTGTTT
>VYXB01008758.1:162433-237046 GCA_013397135.1 Pachyramphus minor
GCATGTGCAGCTGCATGAGCAACTCTGTTCATTTAGAAAAAGTAATCTTTATTCTTTGTAAGGAAGGCTTAGTGAAAATCAAACCCTGTGTGCGTATCTGAAAGTTCACCCTCTGAAATTCAACCCTTCTTGTAAACATATTTAACCAGGCAAATTGAAGACAAATTAAACCACACCATGGCCTTTCTTGTATAACTTTGTTCTGTGTGACTAACAAAGCAAAATACATTGAACTTTACATGATCCTTTATTATTTTAATATTTAATATAATTTTCTTATAGTAATGTGCTTCCCTATATTTGTGGAAATACTTGTTTTGTTTCACTGAGTCTTCTGTCTTTCTTATGGTGAATAATTTGGACATATGAATATGATTATGCTTATTGCCAGTCGACCAGAAGTAAATGACTGTTGCTTTAGATTTAAACCATCAGTCTCCCCTTTCTGGAAAGCAAATGGGCATAGCAAACTAGATTAGTTCTGTGCTTAAAACATGTTGGGACAGTGTGGAAAACTTTAACCTTTTGTGCTGATATCATAAGTGTTTTACCATTCTGTTTTCTCTTTGGATAACTTTGTAATAATAAAAAAAATTAACTGGTGTTTGTCTGGCATAGAGTGTGTATGTAAAAGTTTTGTGCAACAGAAATCCCTTATGCTTCTTTGTGTTCTTTTTCTTGGTGAAAAGATTTTTCTGAAGCAATTAGCTAGGAGAAAAAGTTGGCTATTGATCCCTAATCAGTGCTATTTAGTCCACAGAAAAAATATGACCATTTAAAATCCCAAATGAAATCCCACTAGGAATTCTTAATTTAAAGTGTGTGTTAGACAGTGTGTTCTGTAACCAGTAGGAGATTTTGATTAAACGTGTTTTGAGTGGGATCATAAAAATTTGAGATATACAAGAAATATATATTTTGTTTTCTGTCTACTTGTGTCTATACTTGAATAGTTCATATATGTTATGTGCACCATGTGTAATACGGTGATGTAGTATAGTCTTGACTTAAAGCTTTTCTGCCCTTAACGTCTTTCCAGAGAATGAGAGGAGATGAAGAAAAAGATAGTAAATTTTTAAAACTGTCATGATGAATACAGGTGATATACTTCTCTGAAGATGTTAGAGCTAATGGGCTTTCACCGTGTATTTATTTCTTCATCTGATTTCAAGCAGGAGGAATGACATAGACTTAGTGGCCCTCAAAATGTTCAGGGAAGATCTTTTGGAAGAAACTTTAGATCATTTCTTGAATCCTACCCAGCAAAACCATCTGGAATTCAAGTGAGAATGTACAGGGAGAGAGAAAACTATATTTTTTTTACTGCAGTAGTTAGAAGTTCAATGTTCAGTCTGAGGATTGACTGCATAACAAGAAAGCATCTGTGTGTACCTGTATGAGCAAAAGATAGGACTCCTATGCAAAAGCAACTTACCGTAGTTGCTGCCTCAGGCTGGTAATTTCAGCTCTCTGCTTAAAATTTTTGAGGTTCAAGTGTGTTATTGCTGTAAGCTAATCTGCATGCATGTGATGTCTTAACCTAGTCATGCAATAATTGAACTGGGAAACCCTTTGTTCCTCAATCCACTTAGCTTTCCAGGTGCAAATTTTAAAGCTTAATTGGGATACTTTAAATGCAAGAACATTTAAAGGTGCCATTAAGATCAGACGTTTATTTTTTAAAGAAATGGAAAAGTGCTTATTCTGAGGAAATAGGTCAGTGTAGTGTTAGGCATCAAAATGAATACACTTAAATGAACCTAAAATAACACCTAAATGAACACAACTCTCAAAGAGGAAAACACTGCATTAAGAGGAAAAAAAAAATAATTGCGATACAGCATCCCCAAGAAGTGGCATAATGTTATAGTGTTAAAATAATTGTCTTTGCTGATCTGACTTCAATTAGGAGTGGGTAAATGTACCCCTCCACAANAAAAAAAAAAAAGCGCACCATGAAGTTAAGATTTTTTTTCTTCCAGAAAATATAAGAATTATTGGTGAATTTATTACACATAAAAATTTTATAAGGTTAATTCTGGTAAATGATCAGTTTTTGTTATTGCTTGTATGGGGCAAACCTGTAGGTTTTGATTTATGTGTTTGTGAATATCTGTGCTCAGGATATATTTTGTTGGCTGTAATGAAAGTAGTGCTTTTCAAATCACCACAGTCTTAGAACTTAATCTGTAGGTATGAACTTCAGTTCTTCTGAGGAAAATAACTGACATTGCTGCAGCTGTACATCAAACTGCAGGTCATCCCACATGGATCAGAACAGTCTTGGATCAATACCTAATGGATTTGTTTTAGATCAGCTGCTAATCCTCCACCCTCCAATCAAAGTGGATTCACTTCAACAAAGTTCAGTACAGAACCTGCTGGAAGCAGATTTGAAATTCCTCGTAATTTTATTTAATTGCTTTTTAAGTCTGACTTTGCTGCTAAATTTTATGTTGAAAATCCTGAATATCTGCAGTAGTTGTTGTCACTGTTCAGCTCTAAACCAGAAAGAGCTCTGTTCTAATTATACTAGTGACTCAAACATTGAATTACAGTTATCTTTGATAACAAATACCCCCTTATCTTAAACAAAAGGAGCCTTGTACTAGTCCAAATATGTGCATGCATGTAACATGCACATATTTAGCTGTTTTTTTTAGTTCTAAGCTTACATAGCTATCTCAGTTTGACATTGCAAATGAAAGCTTGTAAGGAAAAAAGTTATGTTTAAGTGTGTTGAAACAGGGGAAGAAAATAACTGTACCTTTTAGCAGCATGTATGGAATCTTACTTGAAAGTATATATGGAATAAGAGAAAGGTAAAGAGACAAAATATATTTATTCCAGTGGTTATCTGAGTATCTCTACCACTGGCTGAAGAGAAACCTTGACAATATAGCATAAAAGAAGGCAGTTTCCACTGAGTTTTGCTGATATTTGTAGTGGATTTAGAGCAAATAAATGTTTTAGTTAACATAATGAATGCAGGTGCCATGTTGACAGAGAGTGCTACTTTTGGTGTGGAAAGAAGTAAAATATTTCTGACGGGTTCATTTGGGCAGTTCATGTCTTTGAAGGGTTTTTTGACACTGCAACACTAGTGTTGGCAATTTAAGACAAGAGTTTATTTGTGTATTTTGAAACGTAAATTTGCAGACATAATCAGAATGTTTGGTAAGTCAGTGAGATTTCAAAGAATGCTTCATCAATCTTATTCTGTTTGCAGTATACAGTAGAAACAAAATACTCCAGTACAGATATTGTTTGAGAAATATTTTCATCAAAGCTCTGATTTTAAAAGTTACCATGAATGTAGAAGTGTTTATGCTTTATAAACATTCTAGTCTGATACTAATATATCCAGACAGAGAATCACAAAAATCTGATTTGCATAATGCAGATCAGTGTTGTCTCTTTTCTTCAGTTTAACTTGTAGGCCACTGCCATGTTTTATTAATGTTTATCTGAGAACTAAGCTTTATCAATCTGTTATGGATGATCTGACATTTCAAACCAGTTCCTGTGACAGCTAAAGTGACAAATTGGCAACTCAGTTATCCAGAGACAAAGCTCAGAAATGTGGGAAATGTTATGTTGGTGGTGTTCCGTAGCAGTGGCATCTGGGTTCTCATCTGGCTTTTTGGCCCATCTCCTGTTGCTTCTGCTGGTCTAACTGTGTGGCTGGCTGATACACTCCCTGTAAACCTGCCTTGGAGGCTGGCATATATTCACCCTGTTCCTAGCTGTTCTTGCGTCTTTGGACGCCATTTTTTTTGGCTCCTGTGTAGCAGAAAGAAGTCTGCGAAGCTGAAATGCATAGTGTAATACTAAGGGAGCATTCCAGTTAAAGCATTCCAAGGAGAGAGGAAGAATATGGGCTCCTCAATGCAATTTGTGTCATTGGCCCTCCTGTAAGAACAATACCAGATGCTGCTAGCAGTATGGCAGCACCAAGGTAACAGCAGAGAAGCTTCCAGTATAGTTAAGAAAAAATCCACAGTAGAACAAGAAAGTCAAAGGAACTAAAAATTAGTATACAGTAACAGTGATCCTGGGACACAAGTGACACTTGGAATGGGTGGAATCTGGAGCTATTAGCCCACACTTGTCAATATTCCCTTGAAATGTCTTTGAAGTATACTGTGATTTTATTCAGTGTGAAGGAAGAAGTAATGTCCTGGTAGGTATAAAATAAAATAGATGTGGGGTTTGATCTGTTTTGCTTAGTTGGTTGGTTGATTATTTTTGTGGGTTTGTTTGTTTGGGTTGCTTGGTTTGTTGTGGTTGGATCTTTGGTCTGGTTTGGGGTTTTTTTTGTAAGGCCTTTATGAAAAAAATAATCTGTTATGTTAGTATGTTAGCTAATGAGGTTGCTCAAAGCAGCTGTCAGCGTTCCATATATCCTACAATACCATGTATGCCTGCTCTGTTGCAGTCTTCTAGTAGTAAAATGAGCTGTCAGTAGCATACATTCTGTCAAGAAACAATTCATTTTTATGTGAGCTTGTGAGTATTATACCTTTATACTTTTCTCAGGTAAAAAGCAATTTGGCTATAAATAAATCTTTACAAAAATGTTTTTCATTTTCTTTAGCTGATAGCTTCCCACTCATCCTGCAAAATAACCTCACCTCTCACTGTATGAGAATTTCACAGAATTTACAAATATACCTTATAATAATTTTTTTCAGTTACTAGAAACAAAGTGCCATAATAAATAATTCACACATTTACAATGTAAATACCAGCAAAATCCCCAAAGTAACACTTAACTTAATACAATAAAGTATGTGCTAACAAATCGTGCTAGCTGCTGCTGATATTGCAGGAAAATCAAATTTAGTCTGGTAATTTTTGGTTTCAGGTGATACTTTGTCATCCCTATGAGTGGTAAAAGCAGGTCTTTAGAATAAATATTGCGTGAGAGCAGGAACAGTACTCTGGAAGGAATACTGCAATTTTTTTTTCCCTCTGTCTTGATAATTCCTTCTCAGAATCATTCTAAATCTTATAATGCCGGTCCATCCTTCTAATCCCATTTTGTCGATTTGGAGCACCCTCTGTTCATGTTCACTTTTGTTATGAATTAAAATTCCGTCATTTGTATCAGACATTTAGTTCATGTTCCTGATTGTTACTTTTCTCATATGGCCTTTTATATTTTGCCAAAACCTTATTGTTGAGCACACCATATGTAGAAAATGTAATATTAGTCCTTGCCTATATCTAGTCATAAGGAACAGAAAAACTCTTTTCACTAGCTGACAGATACCTCGTGTTTTTAGCTGGTAGCAGCAACAGAAATTCTCCTCTGTGAAAGTTAACAACAGCCAAGGAAGAAAAAGTTTGTGTGAATTAATTTCTGTTCACAGCCATCCCTCTTAAGATCCAGACTCAACCGCACAAAAATAGAATTGACCAGTGTCAGCTTTAATATTGGAGAAAAAACTGAGCATGAATTTTTCGCCTCAGTCTTCAATGGCAACCTTTCTTCCCACATCTCTCAAGTGGATGGACTGGGGGAGCAAAATGCCTCCCACTGTATGGAAAGATCAGGTTCCTGACCACCTGAGGAACCTGAACAAACACAGGTCAATGGGACCCAATGATGTGCATTTCAGAGTCCTGCAGGAAGTGCCTGATGTACTTGCCAATCACTCTCCATGACATTTGAAAAGGCATGACAGCCAGGTGACTGGAAAATGGGCAACATTGTACCCATCTTTCAAAAGGGTAGAAAGGAGGACCCTGGTAACTACTGACCTGTCAGCCTCACCTCTGTGCCTGGGAAGATCATAGAACAGATACTTCTAGAAGCTGTGCTGATGCACAAGGACAGAGCAGTAACTGGAGATAGTAATTGGAGATAGTCAGCACAGTTTCACCAGTTCCTGCCTGACCAACCAGGTGGCCTTTTGTGGTGGAGTGACTGCATCAGTGGACAAGGGAAGGGCTACAGATGTCATTTATCTGGGCTTCTGTAAAGTTGTTGACACAGTCACCCACATTCTTCCCTCTAAATTTTAGAAAGATGGACTGGATGGGGATGACTACTAGAGTCAATGGACTTCAGTGACAATTGCTGTCCCGCAGGGGTATGTACTGGAACCAGTGTTATTTAATATCTTCATCGATGGCGTAGACAAAGGGATCAAGTTCACCCTCAGCAAATTTGCAGGTGACACCAATCTGAGTTGTTCAACTGCCACACCTGAAGAATGTGATGGCATCCAGAGGGACCTGAACAACCTTGAGAAGTGGGCCTAAGGGAATCTCCTGTGGTTTAACAAGACCATGTGCAAAGTGCTGCACCTGAGTTGGGACAATTCCTGGTATCAGCACAGGCTGGGGATGAACAGATCGAGAGTAACCCTGTTGAGAAAGACTTGGGAGTGCTGATGAATGAGAGTCTGGACATGACCCGACAATGCGCTTGCAACCCAGAAAGCCAGTTGTATCCTGGACTGCATCAAAAGCAGGCCAACAGGGCATGGGAGGGGATTCTGTCCTACTCTGGTGAGACTCCACCTGTCCTGCACAGGAAGGACCCTGTCTTGTTGAAGCAAGTCCAGAGGAGGGCCACCAAGAGTATTAGCTTACCAGACAAGATGCTGTTCAGGAAATCTGAAAATTAGTGAGAGAATAGCTTGCATAGGGTTCAGTGAGAAATGTAGTTCAATGTATGTAACTGTGTAGTGTGCTTAAAATGTACAGATGGCCTAACTTACTCAGAAACACTGGAAAAATGTCCAGTAAAGAGAAATGGTATTTTGTCCATGTGCCTGAGGCAAGTGTTACATGAATTCTCATCACCACAGATTGGTAAAAGAAAATAAGGGAAAAGAGCCTTGAAGGGAAGCTGTGTGAGGAGCAGCTGAGGTCGCTTGTTCTGATAAGCCCGGAGAAGAGGAGACTGAGGGGAGACCTCATTGCGGTCTACAATTTCCCTGTGAGGGAAAAAGAGTAGGGGCAGGAACTGATCTCTTCTCTGTGGTGACCAGTGACAGGACCTATGGCATGAACTTGTGTCAGGGGAGATTTAAGTTGGATATTAGAAAGAGGTTCTTCACCCAGAGGGCGGTGTGCCCAGGGAAGTGGTCACAGCACTGAGGCTGACAGAATTCAAGAAATATTTGGACAATGCTCTCAGGCATGTGGTGTGACTCTTGGGGATGGTGCTGTGCAGTGCTAACAGTTGGACTCAGTGATCCTTGTGGGTCCCTTCCAACGCAGCATATTCTGTGATTGTGTGATTTTATTGTAACTTGTGACTGAATTTGCTAATGTTCCCTGAGTGCCAGGCCACCTGAAATCTGACGATGCACAGTTGGTTGGGTTGGAAATATTAAACCTATAGTATTTCATATCACTGTTAAAGATGCAAGTAGTATTCAAAGCATCCAAGGTTTGCTAATCATCTAAATGTAGTTAAACTAACAATTTTTTTGTGGAATTAATTTTGTACACCATTTCTCCATCAGGTTTCATCTTATATTTTTACTCAAAATTATAATCAGAATTATAATGCATATTTCCATCTTGTAAATAATTTAGTAACATTTAATGCTATTTTTTATAGTTTTTGACATTGCATGGTTCTGGTTTAGTATGGCATTATTAATTTGGTAAGGTTTGCTTTGCAAAGAGGTAGCTGATGTGTTAAGCAATAACTTGCTTTTTTAAAAGATGAAATTGAACTGAGTTTAGCACTGCCGGGTTGTAAAGTGCATAACTGAATTCTGTGTATTTTTAAATGGATTCCTTTGAAAGAAGCATAATAAATGCTGCATTTGACACTGTCTGGGGAATCTGTCCTACAGTCAGGGCTATGTTTGTGGGTAAGGTGTTTAACCTTGCCAAATAGATTTAATATTTGGAGGGACAAATTAAAGTGAATAGCACTACTTTCACACAGAATGATTTAATGACAAGTGTTGATCGCTGGCAAATTGGACTAAATTCTCGTCTTAAGTGTGATAAAATAACAAAATCATTCCTGTCAAAATAATGCTGCTACATTTGCACCTTGACAGTGACAGAGACCAGATGTCAGTCTTCTCTACTTACATGGATTTTTTTGCCCTTTTTGACACCATGAGAATTCACAGTGTTTAAGTCCCACTGTTGTGAAGTCCACAATCAGGGAAGTAATGCCATTGAGTAGAAAGAGAAGTCAGATCCTTATTCAACTTGGGGAGATCTCTTTTTGCATATTATAAAGCCCAGTGTGAAATATTTCTACTTTCCTTGAATAAATAAAGGTAATAATCTAGAAAAAATTAATAATACCTGTTGTTTGCATGTTATTTCATTAAAACAGCTATGCTCTTAGAGTGAGAAAGAGAAAAGAAATAACCTCTGGTGTTCATATCCCTGTGGTGTTGGAACTACTTCGTTGAACATAATTTCAAGGTACCAGAGTCTGGTGGGGGGGCTGCTGATATTTTTTTTCAATTATTATTATTTTTTTATGTTTGGGGTTTTTTCATTAGTTTTTTTGTCACAAATAAATGCTTATTTATATATTAGAATTTCTGGCATCAGGACAGTAAAAATCTACGAGTGGTATGTAAAATTTAAACAAAAAATAACAAAAATATTTCTAAGCTATCACAATTTTTGGAAGGTGTTATGGATATGTATGGACACCACTGTGTTAAAATACTTTTCATAAGTATGACACTTAGGTGCTTGGCTTATAAGTAAAATGATATATATTGACAGCATAACTTTTTGCAAGTTTTTTTTTTATATGTATATTTCAAGAGGAAAGTATCTTCTTATGGATGTAATTTTTAATGTTTCTTTTCATTTTTTGAATCTAAAATATGAGTTTTTAATTTCTTTTTCTAGAACAACAACTGATAAATTCAGTATCTGATTCATGCCTGCAGTATATTCTGGGCATTCATTATACAGCAACAAATTGCCACCAGATTGCTGCTATCACACCTAGCTTGAGTTGTTGCGTTATTTAGTTCTTTTTATCTTCAGAGCACTTCTTCCTCAGTCTTCTCAGTGGACAGCTAGTGGAGTCGTGCAGCTTGCAGACTAATGTTCTCTTCAGAGGGTTTACTGTTTTTTCTTCAGTTGGTAGCTGGGGCTTGGATTAAAAAAGATTTAGAAGTTCATGTTATACTAACCCCTGTCTTGAAGTTTTGGTCCAAAAAGCCAATGGTGGCACTAAGAACCCTAGAAACTTCCTATGTCAAACAAACTGGAATTTTGGCTAATCTGCATGAAATTAGTGTAAGGCTCAGGTCTGGCTTTTTGAAGTTGAAAGGAAATTTTCTGGGCACTATACATTTTGTAGGCATATTAGGAGTAGCTGTTCCTTTATAAAGCTAGCAGTGTCATCCTTCCTATAACTTTATTTCTTCTTTCATTATTTAGCTCCTCTTTGCTTATAATTTTGAATATTGTATTGACTTGTAGCATGAAATTCTGTACAAGTTTTCCGTATCCACAGTGTTTCTTTAGGAAAGATTATACAGTAGTTTGTAAAATATGACAAAATTTATCTAAAAATTCAGGAAAATAACATTTCAATATTATTTATTATCTGAAAACTTGTTATTTCCCTTGTTATAATAGTCAAAGGAGCATTACTGACATCCCAACATTCAAAACACAGCAAACATCTAAGTTCGTTCATAATTATTTGTATTAAATTGTCAATAGAAATGGGTTGGAAGATAGGTTCTTCATTTCTCTGTCCACTGGGAACTTTAATGCAGCACTGTTAAAGTATTGTAGTCCAAATAGAACAAGCTTCTCATACCACCCTTTTGGAGAGGACATGGGATTTGCAGTGATTTTTTGTTTTGGTTTTTTTGGGGGATTTTTTGTTTGTTTGTTTCTTTTGTTTGTTTATTTGGTTTGCTTTTACTTACTGTAGATTATGGGCAACTCCTTGGGAGCGCAATGTTTGCCCAAGTGATTACATGGTAACTGCTCTTCAAGCTATTACACCAACTTGCAGCACATTGTCTCTCAGTTGATAACTCAAATGTGGGTTACTTCACACTCATCATGCACTTTTACAGCTATCTCCATTTCTCCACCTGAAATGAATTTGTATGACACACAAAGCAGCAGAAGTCTCTAACTGCTCACTTTTACATGGTTATCTAAGCCCTCTGAAGTGTGATAGGACTATAAAATTGTATTGGTAAAGCCTTTGATCAATTTAGTCATTCTAGTAGATATAGTATTTGGCCTTGTTTTGTTTATTTTTGAAAACCCTATCAGACTTTGAAAACTATCTATTGGAAGAAAGATAGAAAGAGGAGAGACAACAGTGGAGTATCACATGAGATGAAGTGATCAATGAATGGGAACACCGGGACCCACTTTCTTGAGAAATGCATAGTGCGTGCACAAGAAGAGAAGCAGGGGACCAAATAAGCTTCCTCCTGTCTATAGTTTTGTACAAGCCAGTAATATCATACATTATCTGCAAAAGTCCAACATTTAATAGAGTCACTCTTTACTAGACATTTTAATTTCAGTTTTCTGGATCATTGTAATACATTTTATATAATAATTTTGTATAATCAAGTTTTCTGTGATGTAATCTTCATGTCTACTTAGTATCTGTTGACTGGCCAATGCTGGAACATATCCCAACACTATCAGGTGCTTACAGCTGTTCAGTGGTCATTGTCAGGGCTAATGCTCTGTTTTCCATAAGTTATTTGCATGTCATAAGCTTGGAGTTCTTAGGGTAGACATTTTTTATTAAACAAAAAAAAAGCTCTTTCATTGCACAGGAATATCTTCAGTGAGGGAGACTCCACAACCTCTCTGGGCAACCTGTTCCAGGGCATAGTCACTCACACAGAAAAGATGTTCTTCCTCATATTTAGGTGGCACTTCCCATGCATCAGTTTTCGCCATTGCCTGTTGTCCTGTTGCTTAGCAGCACTGAGAAGAGCCTGGAGCCATAGAGAAGATATTCCATTCTGCTTTCATCGATTGGTCTCTGATTCTAGAGTACATCAACTATGATGCAGAGCTGTGTAATTAACATATTTAAAATAGAAGTCTTCTTTTCTGAGACTTGATTTAATTTTATTTTTCCTAAAGCCATGAAATCTCAATATTCAATTCAGACTCCCACTCCCCTTTTTTTCATGTAAAATATGAATGAAATAGAGATGCTTCATAGCATTGTTATTAAGGAGGGTCTAAAAAAATTGATAGTTATGAGATGCTCTCTTTAATTTATTTTGAGTTCCATCAGTGTGTGTGTAATGTTGTAGCATGCCTCCACTGTAAATCAACACTCGTCCCTGTTTGTGTTACTTCACTGAGGAAACAAAGGTTTAGTTTTTGTTCTATATTAGAATTTATTCAATACGTTTTTTTATTCTGAGATCAGATGAGCTTTTTCTCAACTTTCCTTTGTTGCTTTGTCCTCAGTTTGGTTTGTAAGTAAAGATTTCTAACTGTATTAATTGCTAAAGTGCTGGATATTTTATATTCAAAACTGAGCTGCATTGATTAATTCTGACGAGTCATAGAAATCACTATTTCAAGTCATTAATAGTCAGGCTCTATAGACTCTTATCTCATTGTTCTAAATAGCAAATCCCCTCCAATGTTGCTTTTATACATGACAAACAAAGTAAAACTGTGGTTGCCATTGGTACAGTCTAATAGAGTAAGGAACAACATCAGCCTCCTGCTCTGTTGTTGCCACAGGACTCTGGAAAGCCTTTGTCCCACCTATGAGGGCCTAGTGCAACAAATGTGGGAACTAGTAGATGGATACCAGTGAAGCTGAAGGATGAGATTTCAACTTGGGTATAACTGGGACACCAAGGAACCATTGTGGCTATGAATCTTTGGAGAGAAATGGCAGTTTGAAGGAAGATTGCAGCCTGATAATAAGATTGTGATTTTTTAAGGCAATTTCTTGCATGTGCAACACATGTTATGCTCCAGCCACTTGCCATCCTCTAAGGGTAAGACTAAGATTTCCAATGCACTCAAAGTCAAAAATCTGGCAGTTGTTACAGCCTCAAGGTAAGCTGAAGGTCTGAAATAAATGTATTTATTAATTTCTTTATTTTCTAGGGTTAGGCAACATCTGAGTAAAAAGTTGAAATTGAAAATTCATGCTGACCCACTCTGTACATTTGTCTCTCTAGCCCTGTGGTCTCTGTGATCTAATCCTTGTCAGACACATGGAGTTCTCTGTGTGCAGTATCTCTTAACAGGAATCTCATCCCTTGCATTGGGTAACATTCTTAGTATAATTGTACAAGCCACTGCCTCTATTAATCAATAAAAGTTTTACTTGCAGAAAAGGTATATGAGAGAGATCACTTTCTTAGATCAGTCCACTAACATGAATATTTGTGACCTTTTTTTTGTGTTTTGTTTTGGTTTGTTTTTTTTTTTTTTAAGTATAATTACAGTTATACCTTACTATTTGTTTAAATCTGGATAATTTTTTTTTTCCTTGGGGGGAAGGGAAGGTGTTTGATACATACAGGAGGAAGTTATTCAGCTGTTCTTATGTTTAAATGTTTAAAAACATTTGCAGAGGCTGTTGTAGTAAATAGTTTTATTGTGATTGTGAAATGAAAGCCTCACCACAGCAGGTTTGTTGTGTATTTTGCATTCCTCTCTTCAGATTTCATTATTTCAGTTTCATTATTGCTTGGCATTTATTCTTTCCGGTAAAGTGGGGCAAAGCAAAAAAAAGGTGAAACAGCTTTTAATCTCTAATTTAATTTAATTTTAAAATCTCCTTTTAAATTCTATTTTCTTTTTAGTATAGTGCTATAGTAGTGCTGGACAGGAACCCTGCAAAATGCTTTGTCTTTCATACACTGATCTTCACATCACATAATTTCCTCATGGGCAACTGCACCAGCTTCCTGAAACTTGCATATTTGTGCTTGTCCCTTCTAAAGACAGGGCAGATGCCCACAGGAAATAAGCAGGTCCCAAAAACAAATGAAAGAGCCAAAACCCCCAAACCGACTCTTGGGATAGAAAGTTTTGACACGTGTATAAAAGAAGTACCTTGTAGCAAAACAGCACAGATAGCAGAACTATCAGTGGGAAGACAGGAGTTGTAACACCTGAAGTGGAGTACTCTTGTTATCACAAGTGTAGAAGGACATTATTTTGGAGGTCATCCAGACCAACCATGGATCAGTTAAGTAGTATAGTTCCTGCTGAATTTTTGCTGACAGAAGAAGGTATGTTGAAAGAATCTTCTGGGAAATACAAGAATATTTTTTTTTTTGCGTGGTTGGCAGATGATGCTTTAATACTACATGCTACAGACTTTTTTTGTGTGTGTGTGTGGTTTTTTTTTGTTTTGGTTTTTTTTGTTTGTTTGGTTGTTGTTTTTTTGTTTGTTTTGGTTTTTTGTTTTGTTTTTGTGGGGGGGTTGTTTGTTTGTTTGTTTGTTTGTTTTTTGTTTGGTTGGTTTTTTTTAATGTGACAATTCCCACAGCAAAATTGCCCCAGGCATTGCATCTGCATCCCATGGCACAGTAACTTGCTACTCATGCTGGTCATGAAGCCAGAGCAATTGTGTCCACCTGAGTATCACTGCATCCTCCATTTTTTGAGGTGTGAAGCACTCTAACAAATATAAAAAGGAAACAATAAAAGACTCTGTAATGTGTAAGGCAAGGACTTTTAAGCTGTATAGCAGGGCTGAAAGCCTGGTATTTACTAGAGATTGTCAATTATCACCTATAGTTTATTGGAGCCAAGACCTGAAAGAAATATGACTTTCTATAAGATCTCAAAGACAGGAAAACGTGTTAATGACAGAAGAAGCAGTTCTCTTGCTTTGCCTTCTCAGGAAAGCTAAAAATCCTTGAGTGAGCAAAACGTGCCCAAAATCTGTAGAACCTAGGGAGTATATAACTGTGAGAACTACAGCAGTGATAGAGAGATGGTGTGTCATTCTTTCAATTACGCCTGGAGTTTTTAAATTATGCGGGGTAATGTGGCTGTACTGATTATTGTGATGGTTTAATATATTCATGTGAAGTTCATTACTTTGGTAATATCTGTAAATAGCTTGGACTGATAGGAGTAGTTCCACAAGGGGTAATTTAATGTAAATGTTTGTGATTGGAAATGTAGCAATCACTCTGTTGTACTAAAAAGGTACTAATTTTCACAATATTTCTGGACAGATTCTGGGCAAATTTCAGGATTTTTTGTTTCATAAGACATCTTTATTTCAATTATGTACCCAGGGATATTGGAAAAAGAAGGATGCAACCTAGCCCCCCTGAAGTCTATAGTAAGATTCAATATTGTGAGTTAAATACTCAGTAGGGTGTAATCAGTAAGGCTCCATAATGGAAAAAGAAGTTGAAGAAGTGTCCTGGGGGGACTCATGGCTTTATTACTGGAAAACAACATGAGTTCCAGAATGAATATGGGGGCAGATTTATCCAATATAAATATTTGAAAAAAAAAAATAAAATCCCATTGTATTATTAACACTCTGGGTAAATCTTTGACTATAATGTTTGTTAACCATAAATATACTTTTATATATATGGATTTTTTTCTCTTAGAGAGATATGTTTATATACATACATATATATATCCCATATATAGGTTTGTATGTATGTATTTCCATGTGAAAAAATTATGAGTTTACTTTTACAGCGTTGACTCAAAAACAACTCTATTCAAGGCAAAATAAGCTGTACTAGTTCTTTTTAGAGTTGAAATACACACATATACATATATTTCTTTATTTTGTAGAATTATTAGTATATGTGCATTTAATTTTTATTTGTGTAACCATGTGGTAATGGCTTTGAAATTATTTTTAATTTTTACAGCTCCAAGTAAAGAAAAAAACAGAAGGGAGCTCTCCATTTCATTGGAAAGATTTTAGCTTAGTAAGTTTCTATGAAAGTATTTTTTCTCAGTTTTCCATAGTGGAAATAAGTTACTATGGTGAGATACAAAACAAAGCAGCAATAATGTTCAATCTGATCAAAAAATTTACTCAAACAGAAGAGTGATCTGTCCTAGAAACAGTCATTTGACTAAAACAAATTCCAAATGCTCCTTTATCATTCTGCTTGCCATAAAAACCTCTCAAAATACTATGACATTTCTTCAATTTAATAGGCAAACATATTGTTGTATATCTGTATATCAGTTTTATGTCACATTATTCCTGAGCCTGATGAAATTGTCTTTTGTCTGCTTCATAAGCAGGAAGAGAAAAATCTTATTCATAAATAATAGTGTAGCTGTAGTGTTGAACAAAGTGCAGACACTAATATTTTGCAGATTGTAAAACCTTTGACTTTTTTTTATTGCTAGGTATGATATAGAGATATGCTATGTAGGAATTTAGGTGCAGTACCAACAAGAACAGAACCATACTGTTCAGTGACTCAAAAAGTTAAATTTATTTAGTAAACGGGAAGGGTTGTGAAATTTCTGAGATTTCCATCTAGAAGTTGTCCACTGCACACCTGCACAAACAGGAACCCTAGCCCCTCCACAGAGGAGGATGTCCACTCTGACCACCTCTATATTTGAGGTGAATACTTCAAATTCCACTTGAACAGTATCTGTTGGAAAGCAAGTCACACAATTGCAGTGGTGCTGATGGTAGTGCAGCAGAAGTAATACACACAGTCACACAGAATGGCTGTGGTTGAAAGGGGCTTCTCTAGAACATCTAGTCCATGCCCCTGCTAAAGCAGTTTCATCTAGAGCAGGTTACACAGGATTGCATCCAGGCAGGTTTTGAATATTTCCAGAGAAGAAGATTCCACAACCTCTCTGTGTACCCTGTTCCAGTGCTTTGTCGCCCTCAAAGTAAAGAAGTCTTTCCTGATATTCAAATAGAACTTTGTGTGTTTCATTGTGCCCATTGACGCTTATATTATTGTTGGCACCACAGAAAAGGGTCTGGCCCCATCCCATTGAACCCACCCTTAGGGTATTTCTAGACATTGATTAGATCCCCTCTCAGTAGTCCATTCTCCAGGCTAAACAGGCCCATCTCCCTCTGCTTTTCCTCATAAAAGAGGTGCTACAGTCCTCTTATCATCTGGTGCCTGGGGTTATTTCTCCCCAGGTTGAGGACTCTTCATTTGCCTTTGTTGAACTTTGTTAATTTCCTCTCCACCCAGCTTTAACAGTATCTATCAATGACATAATGTAAAACAATCAGCAAGTTTTTTAAGACTAACAGTAAAAATCAGCAAAACATAACAGTTTTCTTTTAAAAGATATACATTACATTGCAGAGAGCTATTATCTCGGCCATTCTATTGGGGGGAGAATCATAAAATCATTAAAGTTGGAAAAAAATTCCAAGATCATTGAGTCTAGCCATTAACCTGACACTCCCATGTGCACCACTAAAGCATGTCCCTAAGCACCACATCTACATGTTTTTTGAACACTTTCAGGAATGGTGATTCTACCAGTTCTGTGGGCAACCTATTCAAGGAGGGTGTTTATGGTTTTAGTTTGTTTATTTTGAAAGCATGAGGTCATTCAACTTCCAGACAACAGCTCATACTTTTTCATAAAACTTTATTTGTCATATGCTAAATTCAAACTAGCTGCATTAGCTTATGATTTATGAAGTGCTTCATATACCTGCATCTTTTTCAGTGTGCTAGGTGGAAAAGATTTAAAGAACATTTATTGTTCACAGTCAAGATGCAGGCCTAAAAGTTTCTCATGGAAAATGTCTTATGTTTCTGGTGAACAGGTAGTTCTCATGCCAACCACTTCAAGATGCTGAATGGTACTATGTAGCACATATGTGAATCTGCAAGCTGAGAATGCATTTTTTAATTTCAATTTCTTCCATATGGAAGTCACACAGTCAAATAATTCATCTCCATTGCCAGTTTTTCTAGCAATGAATAGTATAAACCCCTCGAAGAAAAGAAAGAATTAGGCTAACGCATAGAGAAGATAAGTGAACTCCTTGCATAATGTTGTTAGAGGGGATTAAAAGAGAACAGTGGACTCAATGCATATTTTTTTAAGTCTTGGTCAATTGTCATAATCAGAAACCTGCATTTCCTCCCGAATGTTGGATCTCTGAAGTAGTCAATATAATTTTCTTCATGGTGTTATGCTGTAGTGTACTGGATCTGGTATATTTTCCTTTTCCTCTTTTTTTTTTTTTCTTATGAAAGTTTCATTGACATATTACTTTACTGGATGAAATATATAAACCAAATATACAGTAAATATGTTTTGAGTCAAATAGGGTTTTTTTTAAATCCTACAATATAGAATCTTTTCAAAGCAGTAAAATATGAAAAAATCATAATTATTTTAACAGTACTTAACATAGTGCTTACAAGTTAAAGTAATAGTGAAACACTTCAGATGCATTTAAATTTAGAAATGTAAGCATACTCTTTCCTTCTTCCCAGTTCTATATGGGTTGATGTTATTTTGCTTTCACAGATGTAAAGCTCAACAATTTTGTTAAGTTCAAAGGCAGTCAGTCATTCCAGCTGCAGTGAACATGATGTCCCTCAACTCTCAGGGCTCTTAAGCACTCTATTAGATCAAAAGTGCTCTCTTAAAATGCTTCTCATTTAAGCATGAAGTAAAAGAATCTGATGGATTTTGTGAACGTAAATAGCACTAAATATTTATTTTCTCATGTCAGTGATTTCTTTTGCTTCATAAGTTAATGGAAAATCACCTGTGCAAAACATGGGTCTTTACATATGTGGTATCATTGCTTATTCAATGGAAAATGCCTTTGTTTTGGTAATTCTTGGACATTCTTACTCTCTTTACCCGTTTGCTAAGGGTTTTTTCAAGATGAAACGAAAGATAAGACAAAAATATTGTACAATAAAGATGCTGTTGAGATAATTATATTCAATTTCACAGTGTTACATAAATATTAAATAACTCCAAATTTAGAATCAACAAAACAGTGCACCAAGAGAAAATAAAAACCTGTTTCTGTCTTATGCCAAGCTCTGAACATATTTTTTAACATTCTGTCTGAATAATCTGTGTTTAAAATTAAATCCTCAGATATTATGCGGCTGCTGAAGTACATTTTTACAGATGGGTAGTTGGCCAGTGTCAGAGCTGAGATTGCATATGTACTCTTTAAATGCTGCCTGGCACTTTCCTTTTTGTGAAATAGTCGTCACCTGCAGTAAATGTTGATCAGTAGGACTTCCTTAACTGTGAAGACATTTTGACTATCCAGACCCAGTTTTTTTTGTTCTCAAGGCAAATGCATACTAATGCCCTTTTCATGCCACTCTGGTATTCAGAAAAAACCCACTTGAATGGCATATGAGTGTCATTTGTAACTTGAAGACAAGGAAGCTGCAACCTGAGGTTCAGTTCTTCATCTCCATCTGTTCAATGTCAAGGTACCAAGTGAACTTGAAGATGTAAGATACCCTTTTTGCTGAATGAGTGGCTGAATAACTATCTAACTGATTTAAGGGGGTGTTTCTATGCATTGAGGAATTATGAATTTAGCAGCGTTATGGGACAATTATCTCACCATTATTTTCTATAACAATTCTGGAATATGTAAATAAAGCAATGATGCTTAAAAATGTTTCGTGGAATTTGATATTTGCACCAACTAGTACATATGATGGGTAAAGCAATACTTTTCTCTCACAGGCAGGAAAGTACAGATAGAATGAATCCCCAAAATCTAGAAAAGGATAAGGAACATTGTATCTGTGTGTTGATTAAATAAATTATGTCCATCACAAATATGAATCTGTGCTTACAACAAGATTTCTTTAAATAGAATAGAAAGGAGAAATAATGGAAGGGGTTTTTTGAGTCTTGTTCTTGCATTTTCCTGAACTATATTTTATTAGACATGCTCATAAGAGCTGTCTTGCTCATCTGAATAACATTTTTCATGATCAGAGCCATATTCAGTTAATATCATGGTAAAGGTAGATCACACAAGGATTTCTTTTACATTGAATGTTCGTTTGTTCACATTAAAATTGCAAATCCAGTTAATTAGTAACTGCACGATGTGTACACAGTAAAATTTCAAGGGAATTCATTTAGATGCAGTTCACAAAGCTCACTGATTAATAATTTTTTCTTAGCAAACACAAATGCCATGATTTTTAAAGTTCTGTTTAAATTAGGGTGGATATTGAGGGATTGAGCAATGCATGGCTCTTCCGATTGAGAAAGATAAGGGTGGCTAGAGATGATTTTTTTCCCCTTCAATCGGATAGTCAATGAGCCTGATTATTGCTTCTATTAAAATTTATTATAGTATAGCTCAGGGTTAAACCTTCTGTCCACACTGCTCCCTGCTTCCCTACTGCATCTCAAGGCAGACAATTAGCAGGATATTTTCTTCTTTCTGCTCCAACACCCCTTGACTGCATTATTGAACTGTGGTCAGAAAAATGTGTCTATTTTGTGCTGGATGACAGCTTTGGTGTGGGGCTGTAGCTATAGTAAAGGATTGTTAGCTTTTAAGGTATTAGACTTGCTACTGGTTAATTCTAAACATTGGTTGTTATATCCTAATTGTTCAAAGTAAGAGAGAGGTACTGTCAATTTTTTGATCTCCTTTTCACAGTTTGCTATTCCCAATTGTGGTTTATAGAGAATTTGATATTTTTCCTTGATCCCAGAATCTGAATCATGTGATTAGCCATGGCCTTCTATTTGAAAGGGAAAGGAAGGGAAGAATACTTCAGTTGGAAGGAACCTGCAATGATCTTCCAGTTCAACTCCCTGACCACTTCCAGGCTGAGCAAAAGTGAAAGCCTCATAATAAGATCTTTGTCCAAATGCCTCTTAAAAACTGACAGAAATAGGGTATTGACCATTTAGGAAGCCTGTTCCTTTGAACATGCTCTCTGTAAAATTGTCAAGTCTGAACCTCTCCTGATGCAGCTTTGAGCCATTCCTGTGTCCTGCATCTGGATCCCAGGGAGAAGAGGTCAGCACCTCTCTCTCCACTTCCTCAGAAAACTGTAGAGAGCAATAAGGTGACCCCTCAGACTCCTTTTCCTCAAACTAGACAAACCCAGAGTTCTCAGTCTCTCCTTGTAGAACTAATAATTTTGTTGGTCTTCTCTGGACACATTTGAGTACCTTCGAGCTCTTTATAGATTGTTGGGCCCAGCATGGCATAAAACACTCAAGGTGGTGTGACACCAACGTTCAATTCATCAGGATTATTTCCTCTTTTGACCACTTGGTTCTACAGTGTTTGATGTACCTCAGCATGCAGTTTGCCTTCTTGGGTACCCAGGCACACTGTTGCCTCATAATGAGCCTTCTGCCAAACAGCACCCCGAGATCCTGTTCTGCAGGGCTAATCCCCAACCACTCCCCTCCAAGTTCCTAATTGTGTCCAGAGTTATTACTCCACCCTAGGCACAGAATACGGTGTTAAATTTCATGCCACTGATGATTGCCCAATGCTGCAACCTATGTAGATCCTTCTGCAAGGTGTCTTTTCCCACAAGAGATTCAACAGCACATCTCAGACTGGTATCACTAGGATAATTGCAAATGGGCCATTCAACTCCTGAATCTTGATTATTGATAAAAATCTTAAGCAGAACTGGCCTTAGAATTGACCTTGAGGAAAACTGCTGGTGACCAGTCACCAGCCACATGTAGCCCGTTTCACTACAACCCTTTGATCCCTGTTTTTCATCCAGTTCTTCACCCAGAATCATGAATCTACTTGTGCCACACCTGGATAACTTGTCCAGAAGGATGATTTGGGAGACAGTGTCAAAAGGTTTACTAAAATCCAGAAAAAACACCCTTCTCTTCATCCATGAGGCAAGTGTGGAAGGCAAGGTGCAGAAGGACATCAGTTAGTTAGATTTTGCCTTTGTAAAGCCATGTAGACTGTGCCTGATGAATGCAGTGTCATTTAGATGCCATTCAACAGAATTCAGTATCATAATATCTGTAATTTTTCCAGGTGTTGAGGTTAGACTCATAGGTCTGTAGTTTCCTGGGTCTTCCTTCATACTCTTCAGTGGAGTGTAATTAAAATAATGTTGTCTAGCTTCCAGTTAGGAGGGACCTCCCCAGACTCTTATTCTTCTTACAAAGAAACCAAAAAGGGTGAATGAAAAGCATATATACAGAAATAAAGTTAAAAAGTATTTTGTGTCTTTATAAAACTTAGTAGCTAGAAAGCAAAGAAGCTATACTTGCTTGTAAATTAATCTTAGGGGGAAAGGTAACCGAACCATGATTTTTAATTATTAGAAAATTAAGATACTGTAAATAGCAGCAACAGGAAGAGGATAGGGAAGAACCCAGTTTTGTTTGTGCTTGCTTCTTGTTTGGTTTCCATTTTAACCAAATAGTCTAAGTCTATGCATAAATTATGTTCCATATTCATTTTAGATTAAAAAATAATAGAAATGGCTGCATAAGAAAAAAGGAAGATAGTGCTTTTAGCAATGTGATGGAGATTAAGAAACTTTTCCTCAAGTGTGAAATGAGAAGTGCCTAGATCAATCAGCAATTTCAGATGTTATTTCCACAGGTAGTAGGAGTTTGGTGGGAGGAAACAAAGGAGTAGGTACAAACAGAGAAATGGAAGGAAAAGCAGCTTCTGGACAGTGTGTAAAATACCTAGCAGTTGCATTGAATTTTGTGTCTATCATGCCATTGATTCTTGGGTCTTCTTTAATTGTGATGGTTCTTGTGCTTTGAGTTCTCTTACTTTTTGACCATTCCTCATCTCAAAGGGTTTTTGATGCAGTGTTAAGTTCTGATTCTCCTCTCATGAAATACTACTGCATGGTCATCTAATAGGGAAATATGCTTATTTTGGTAATGGTCTTATTAGGCTGGGACACATACAGGCATCTTTCAAATGAAGAAGCCCACAAGGAAACATATCAAGTAGCTTTGCAGGCATGAGAAATCTCAAAGCAAACATGCAACATTTCTACTTAGTTTTGTAGGTAACAATGAATGGGGTAGTATGGATTGATGCCAGCTCTGGAACTTATACCATGGCCATGGCCATGTGTTAATTACTTCTCTTAGGGGAAAGATCTCAAGGCACTGTAGAATAAGTAGGATCCTAAATCCAATCTTCACTGTCTTCAGAACTGTTACACTATTACCCTCAGTTTTTGTTAAGTTAGCTGAGTTGCCATCCTTGATTTTATTGTACAGTTTATTCTGTAAAAGGGTCACATAGTGGGATTCGGAAATTACTTGCAATGTTTTCCAGCTCTGTATCTCCGTCCAGACTATCCTTTGAAGATGTCCTCACTGAATATTACTTTTCTAAGATTCTGTGATTTAATAAAATCTATTTAATCAGAATTATTAAATTCAGAATTAGTTCAACTTTTGATTTTTTTCATAAAAATAGGTAAAGCTTTGCCAAGCAGTAGTCTTTCTCTTAAACAGAGAACCTGACAGTGAAAGTGCACAGGGATTCAAAATTGAATAGGTAATATCACATGACTACTGATGACTTTTCAAGCACAGTGGAGGGAACAGCTAATAGTTAATGCTTGATTTCTTATTTTTCGGTCTCTGGTGAATCTAAACTGCTCCAGGCTTACTGAGATGTTAATGATTGACAGAAGACTGCACAGCAAGCATGCAGGGAGGGGACATGCAGAGAAGGCCATGTGAGATGATTTAAGTATTATTGCATCAAGTAGGCAGGAAGAACAGAAATACCCCCTTGCCTCCCAAGACCAGCAGAATGTAACATGTTTGCTCTGATCTCCATTAAAGATACGTGCAGGAGACTCTACAGTACACGTGTGTTTGAGTTTCATGACTCTGGCATGTTGTTTGTGGCAGCAGGATTGTGCAGCACTACCCCTGGGATTCTAATAGACACCTTTCTTTAGGACAATGCAGGAAAAAAACCTGACTACCTTTAAGGATAAACTCAAACCTCATGAAGAGAAATACATTAAAGGTAAGTGTGCCTCAGCAAAAGACTAGACATTGAGTCATATGATCCTCTAGAGTCCTATTTCTTAATATAAAGTGAAGATGGGATTGAGCTGCCTTCCTCTTTGCCGCAGTTATCGTTGGTACGCGGAATCCTTAGAGCAGGCTTTGCCAGAGGCATTGCCTTAGCTGAACTTTAATTGGTTGTAAAGGACTTTCTTTAATATGCTTTTGGTCTGCTGCATCCTCCTGTGCAATTTTACTTTTTATAACATTTTTAATGAAACTTTTTTTTTGCCCTTAGCTTTATGGAGTCTCTGAAATGCCAGAGAAAAAAAGTAATTAAGTAGAGTAATGGCCTTAAATGCAGTTCACAGTTCTTTGTTGACAGAGTTTGAAGAATGCTTTCTGCAAAGCAAAATCCCACAGGAGAATTAATGTGCTCCAAAGGATATTACCTATATGATTTTATTATTTTATAAGACAACAAAAAAGGAAATTTTGGGGTTTTGGTCATATAGCAAGGCTGAAAGAAATATTAACTTTAGTCTTTGCCATATCTTTGCCCTCTCTTTCACAGTAGTATTTTCTTAAAAGCTAAAAGATTTGGGTCAAGTCTAAAGAGAAGTTCATGTGAAGGGAAGACTGGTGTGCAATTCAGTCACTTCAGTCTCAAAACTGCAAACCCAAAAACTTGCACAATGGCCACCTAATTATGGGCATGTCTTACCTTCATGGTCACATCACTTTCTCAGGGCAAAGTTTCCGCAAGGCCGCAGACTTTGTGGAAGCCCACAAGTGCTTCAGGTTCTGATTTCACCATATACAAAAAGTATAAAACAACACATACCAATTTTCTGAAGTCATTGCAGCTAAAACTATTCACCTCCTGTCCTCTTACTTAGAACATGTACTTGGATTTGTATCGTTGTTCTGAATGTTTCTATTTCCCAGGCTAGATCTTCACCCATCTTCCTTTCTGTGTGCCAGAGTGAGGGGCTGAAAAATTAATTCAAAGAAGTCCGTAGGAATGTAAGAATTGTCACAGCCCTGAAGATTATTTCATATTTTCCAGAGAGGAACAACACAATCTTTGGAGCACAAATGGGAAATCCTTCTTCATTCTTCATTTCTGATCTTGAATATAATTGTTTTACCTCCTTAGACTGACAGAAGTGCGTTTCCTGTTTCCTTTTTTTTTTCAGAATTAAACAGCCTGAGCAGGAAATGACACCTGTTTTATTACAAAGAAGCAGAGAGCAGGAATGGACACCCATAGGGCTGCTGAACTAGGATGTGTGTTTGCTTTTCATGCATCTGAAAACTGGGAAGGTGGTAGCGAAAGCCCCTGAAAATATGGGGTGCATCTTTGTAATTACACAAACAGAAGAATATCTGAATCTAAACATAATAATAGATTGTTCTACCTTTTTTTGTGATACTGTGACTCCCAAATGCAGATGAGTATCTACCATTTTAAAGGTTCTTTTGCAAGAAAGAATCCATAAACGGAAGTCTCCTACATGAAAATATACACTTTTTCTGTCTTTGTAGACATTTCCAAAATACTCAGAGATTCAAAATCTTTGTGTTTTTCATCTCACGATTAGACATTATAAAAAAAGACTGCTCTGCATGAACACAGAAGATTTTTATAATTATGTGACTAAATGTCTAAGCAAACACAGAGTTGTTCTCTGCTAGTAAATTTTTTCTCTGTTTCCTTGTGCAGAAGACAACAGCAGATGCTACTCTACCTTCTCACTCAACAACTAGTCATTATCTAATAGCTGTGGAGGTAGCTGGTTATAACCAAGACAGTGAGTAGTACATACGTAATGAGTCCTGCAGAAATCTCTGTGAATTTCCCATTACATTAAAAATCTGAAAATACTGATTTGCATTACTGACCATGATTTTTCTAGGTCTGTTCATATATTTTTAATTTTCAAATTTTAAAAAAAGGAAAAATAAATTTAAGAAATATTATTAAAAATGAAAAGTGTTGGGAGAAATGCTCAATTATGTCATAAGAAACATATCATTCAAGACATTTGTACAAGAAAATAGAAGTTATCAAAAAAAAAAAAGTCATGAATACACTGAAAATGCCTTCTGCATCCTAGTTACTCTTAGCTACATTTTAAATTAATTACTATATTTTATTTCCTGAAATGAAACAAAAATTAATTCCTTGGTCTTATTGGCTCATCTTGTTTGATACTTTTTGCTGCTATATCCATTAGTTCCATGTGGTATAAAAAAACATAATGACTTTGTTGCTTATCAAAGATCTGTTAATGTAATGGTAAAAGCTGTGATACTACATACAACTCACTAAATTACAAATTAGTGACAAAAGTCTTCCAGGTATGCTCTTCTATAATTAGAGTATGTCTGAGTTTTAGCTGTTCTTTTGTGTGATCTGTGGTTTGTGAGTTTGCCTTCTGTCACAGATTTTTTATTACAAAAAGTACTAAAAGGATTTTATTGGAGAGAAGCTATTTATATTGATAGACTGTGTAATTGATTAGCAGATGCTCTGGTTTAGAATATAGTATGTGTTTATGTAACAGTTACAAAAAGATTGGCTAATCTTTCACATGATTTCTTGTGAAGCAAATTAACTTTCAGAGTGAGGATTTGTGCACACACAAACTAACTCATGTATTTGCCAATTGGGCTGTTTTATTAACAGATGTGTCTTCCTTATGACTATCAGGTTGCAAGTTCATTTCCTAGGGGAATGTAGTAAAGTTTTTTTTTCTTTCCTAGCACATATATTTTGTTAGGTAATATAGTCAGCTATAGCCTGCCTGCTGAAATTTTTCATATTTTATTTCACTATAGAAAATCCCTTTAAAAAATTGATTTTTGGCTAATGTTCCTGACTATCTACAACCATACTAATTGAGCCTCCTCTTATTTTTGAAGTTTAAAATAAAGATTAATTTAGTAATTTATTTTACCTTCATTTAAAATATATAATAACATTTTTTTTGAATTTTATTTTTTGAATTATTTAAATTTCTATTAATTTACCACTCCACTGCACAATTCTCATCTCGTTTGGTGCTAGCGACAAAGTTGTGCAGTCATACCTCTTCATGCACGTCTCACTCATCATGGCAATGTAGACATAACTTGAGAAGCCCAGGGTTGAAAATATTGAAGCTACTCAACCTCCTGGTTCACTGCATGCAAGTGAGAATAAGAGTGCAGGATTTCTGAGTCATTGCAGAGTATTCTGTATAAAAGGCATTCCAGCCTCTCCCTTAAAGAGAAAGAGTACATTCTGTGTTGTCCATCCCCCAAGTTCCTGTAAGAATTTCAAATGGAAGAGGCTTGTTCAGAAGCTGATGCTTGACAAGTCTTGACAGTTGGCTTGGTGGTAGATCTTGTTTGTCAAAATTTTTGAGCTCTTGAATCCTCAAACACAGATCTTCTGTTATGCCTAGTTTACAGCAAGTTTTGCATCTTCCTTCAGTAAGAAATAGGAGTCCAGGCTCCTACTTCCAACAAAGGCAAGATTTATTTGCAATCAGATCAACTGTTTCTGATCTCCATCTCCCACTGAGTTGGGAAGTCATGGCAAGTCCCTGTCCTTCACAGTAAGAATATCTTTCTCCTGCTGTGTGTTAAAGTAGACTTTGCTCCCTTGAGTTTGATCATGTTCTCTGTTTTGGTGAACTACAAAGATCAACTCAGATCACATCAACTCAGTTTTTTTTCTCAGAATGTTCCTTTAAGAGTCAATTGCTTTTCATGAAAACTTATTTTTAATAAAAGCTTCAATTCTGAGCAAGCCCATGCCATGTTTTTCTACTCAGTTCTCTCCATTTTCTAAGTGGTATGGCATGGAAAATTACTAGAAACCTAGGCAAATATATTTTACACATTTTGCTTTTTAAAAATGTAACTTTAAATGCAATGGTTTCACAGATAAAAGATTTGAACTGGTATGGTTGTTTTGTTGTTCAGGTTTCTATGCAGAGAAAATTTCCAAAAATTCCCACAAAACCATAAAACCATTTGAACATTGTCCAATAAGAGCAAAATATTATTCTTATTCTGTTTACAACAAAACTTCAGAATGATTGTCCACACTTGGGTGAAGCTGTTGCAGAGGAGAGATGACCAAGAGCAGCAGGGAACTCTGGGTCTGATCTGTATGACAGGGCTGACTGAGATCTACACCAAGTCTGATGAGTGAAAGGCAACCTCGGTACATTTGATCTCACCTCAAAAAATACTATTTTAAAAATTATTACTTATTTAGTGATGGGTGCAAACAAAGTCATTTGATAACACCATCCTCAAAGTCTCTGTGGGACAAGGGATACCTTTGCTGGTGTTTCAATGAGTTGGGAAGGGTGTCAACATCTTCCTTAAAGTGCAGCAGCACAGCCACACTGGTGATGCTGGACCTAGGCATCCATCCATCGCTGTCCTTTCTTCAGATGTAATCATGATCAAAAAGGGATAACCACCCATTGATATCAATGTTTGGTGACAATTCATGATTTACTGAAATGTCTTGAGTGATAAGAATACTCCTATTTATAAAGAAGAAGAAAGGTTGCTAAAAATATATGTTCAACAATAAGTAGAGAAGTGTACCCCTATGAAGTTATATAAGTAAATAGAAAAGTCAAAATGTAATGGGAAGTACCTTGCAGCCTCTCCGTGGTAGACAGTTGTGCCAGAAAGCACAGTAAGCATTTATCTTGTATTTTTAATTTCTATTAAAAATGATTTCTATAACTTATTATGCATATTATTAGTTTATTTTTAGTTAGCAATGAAAAATTTGTTCCACGCCATATATTATTTCATAAGAAAATTTTTTTGGCATCATTCCTTTGTTCTTTATGTACCTGCAGTATGTTTCTTATAACAGGACACTCAGTTCCAGCAATAACACTGCATCCTAAATATGTGGAGAAAGGAAAAAAGTGTGCATTTTTTGGAGCAATTTTCTCTTTTTTTCCCACTTTTGCCTATCAGAAGTCCAACAAAATATTACTAAGATTTACTTGAGATTACAAAATATTTACTTTCATAAAATTGACTTGTTAGCTATCAGCATGTTTATTTCCACAGGTTGTGTGGAAATACTCTATGGAAAAGTGGAAATAAAGTTGATATTTTGAAAATAGACTCAGCATGCAAAGCAGAATATCAGGGGAAACTGTCTTTGAAATTGTTTTATGTTGTATTAGTTCTGTTCATTTAAGAAAAACTTAATATGCAAGTAATTACTTGTTTGTAAATCAAAGAAGAATATTTTATAGTTGTATAAAATTTCAAAGGAAGTACTTTGTGTATTATATAATTCTGAACAAATGTTTTTTGTGCAAATTCCTTTCCTCTGTGTAAAAATGAGAATGTGCCATTTGGCTACCTTTTCTACAAGCATTTAATCTTGCAATTAAAACAAATTTTTTCCCCCTAGAAATTTACTGTGACATTTTTGTACATGTGCTAGAATTTTTTGCATTGCAATACTTCTACTTGCGCTACTTGTTTTTTAAAGTGAAAAGCATAAGCACAGCTTCCAAGTTGCTAGTCCCAAAATCAGTCACTTATCATGTACTTCAAGCCAATTCCACAATTTTCTGAGCTGCCTGTCAAAGTCTTACACCTCTTACTTAAATTAGGATTTTTCACCTATCTCCTTTGCGCATAAGAAGGAAATAGAAGATGTTTTTTAGAGTGTAATGAGTAATGAAGCCGTCATTTCAATGAGCACTAGATGACACCACAAACCTTCTGGACATAATTATATTTTGAATTCCTTATATTTTCTTCTGTCAAAAAATCTAATTAGAGTTACAATATTTTTTCATCACTATTTACACAGTGGACAGCTAGGACCTGTTTCTGCAGACCATCTCAGAATAACTTTTCAAGCAGGTGAGTGTTGTGTTTATGGCTGTATTGCTTGTCTCTTTCTTTTCTTTCTTTCTTCCCTTTCTCAACATTTTAACCTTTTTCACTTCTCTCATGAGTCACTCCTCTGACTTATCAATCCCAACCTTTCTGGTGCCTTCCTTTCTTCTCTCCATTGATTTGGTCATAAATAATTCCCCTGGTTCTTGTTGCATGCTTTTATCTCTGTGTTCACCCCTCTCACCTGTTCCAGTGTTTCAGTTTTTGTAGCCTTCCAAGAAAGTCATCATTTCAAGGCAGACTTTCTCCATTTGTGCTCTCACTGCTATTGTCCTACCTCTTCTAGAAATTTAGTCCAGCAACTGCCTCTTAGTATTTCGCAGAGCTATTTTAACCAAGCTGTCTCAGACACATTTGAAATGCCATGTCTCACATAAGAACTTAGAAATGAGAACTTAATGACTTCTTTCATGTCAGAGTGACGTGTTTACAGTTCTTATCTTCATAGCAACCATAGCACCTTTATAACATCTTTTTTTTTGGGCCATGTTGATTGCTTTGTCCTCAGGGCTTCCACAATCTCTCTTTACTTCTTCCCAGCTCTAGAATTCTCTGTTTTCTACCAACATTTTATCTGTTCTGTACTTGTTCTTCTATATTTCCTATATGTAGATGTTTTCTCCTTCTCCAGTTGCTGACTCTGTTAGAAATTTTTCTCAGACTTCTTGCAATTCCTCTACACTTCTCCTCTCAAATTCAGATTTTACCCTGTCCCCTCACTGGAAGCTTCCACAGTCTTATGCCTCAGGTAACCTCTTCAAGGGCAATTTGCAGGATATCTTCATCTCCTTGACTATATTCTTCCATCTCAAAATCTTGTTTCAAGAATGTTGCTGACACTCTAGAGTTTTGGAAATTAAATGAAAACTGAGGATGAGATTCTGTAACTCTGAATGCTTCTCTTTTGGTAAATGACTTGAGAACATGAAGTGAAAATTGTAATAATGGACATTCCTATTTGACTGAAAGTAATTACCAAAAATATTTAGTCCTTAGCTGCCCTGATGTTTAAGCCATTTGCCGAAGAATTTAGCAGGTACCTTCATTCTAGGTAAAGTAGGATTTACTGCTTTTTATATTCCTTTTGCTAATAAGTTATGTTTAGAAATAAATATGCTTAACTAGAGAATTTTAAAAATATTTGTCACTTCTGCTCCCCAATTTAAAGTCCAAGTGTAAAATGTAATATACATAAATACTGAAATTTTCTAGTTTCAATAGTGTTCTAATATTTGCTGTATATCAAGGAATCAAAGAATCATAGAATGATTTGATTTGGAAAGGACCTTTAAGGATCCTCTAGTTCAACCCCCCCTGAATTAAGCAGAGACATCATAAACTAGATCAGGTTTCTCAAAGCCTCATCAAACCTGACCTTGAATGGTTGAGATCAACCACCTCTCTGGGCAACCTGTGTCAGTGTTTCATCACCCTCATTCTAAAATAATTCTTCATTGTAGCTAGTCTAAATCTGCCTTCTTTCAGATTGAAGTCCATTTTTAAAATCTTCATCTTTCTTGTACACTTCCTTCAGGTGCTGGAAGGCCATAATTAGGTCACATGGGAGGCTTCTCTTCTCCAGGCTAAACAATCCCAGCTCTCTCAGCCTCTCCTCATAGGAGAGAGGCCTCTGATCATTTTTGTGTCCCTCCTCTGGAAACACTCCAATAGGCCCATGTCCTGTGCTGGGGACTCCAGAGCTGGATGCAGCACTCCTGGGGTCTCACCAGAGCAGAGTAGTTCTGCAGAGTCCTTCCCTTGCTGCCCACACTGCTTTTGATGCAGCCCAGGATACATTTGGTAATCTGGGCTGCAAACGTGCATTGCTGGGTCATGTCCAGCCTGTCATCCACCAGCACCTCCAAGTCCTCGGCAGGGCTGCTTTTCATCAGTGCATCCCCCAACCTGTATTGGTATCAGGGATTTTCCTTGACCCAGGTACAGCACCTTGCATTTGGCCTTGTGAACCTCATGAGCTTCTCAAGCTTGTCCAGGTCCCGCTGGATGACATCCCAGCTCTTGAACCTGTCAACTGCATCATGTAGCTTGGTGTTATCTAAAAATTTGCTGAAGGTGCACCCTGTGACAGACTGGTTTTTGTCTGCTTTTTTTATTTCCAATTCTCAGAAATACAGCCATTTGCACATAACTGACATCACTGTTTCTCTTCTGCTCTTTTACCTGTCTCTTCATTTCATATGTACATAGAGGAGGATAAAGTAAAATTTATACTGGTTTCAGCAAAACCAGGTAGATTTTAGCTCAGTTGCATGTTTTGTGACATGCACCTGGAACTAATTTTTCTTTTTTATAAATGAATACTTTTAATTCAAATTTTATGGTAAAACTGAAAGACATTCACACCAATATTTGCAGCCATTCACATTGTGAATCATTTTGCATGAATGTGTATTAGTTATACATATTAGAATTATTTTGTACATCATGTGGTTAGATAAAATGTTCATATATTTTTTAATCTTGAAGAACAGGCTGGTAATTGAAACTACCCACTTTATCTTATTAGTGGATTGTCTAGCGGATTAGTGGATCTTATCTTTATTAGTGGATTGTCTAGTTAGGTGTAATCAGCTGCCAATTGATGAGCAAAATACTCAGTTTGCATTTATTGGAGCACTAATGAATGATCCTTTTCGTGTTTACACTGACCATAAGATCGTAGAAATTATGGGTTATTTCACATATCACCTTTTTTGTGTTCATAAGGCTCCTGCATGACATTTTAAATAAATGTTATCTGCACAAGCCTGGGAATGAGAGCCTTGAACTGTGATCAACATAGACTAGATGTGCTACACTTATTGCTAGTATGAAAACTGAGCACACAAAAGTAGAGTTAAGCTAATTATTTTTTCTTTAATTTTAGTAAGACCTGTCAAAAAGTCTACTATCTAAATTCAGAATTTCTGCAAAAAAGATTACCTGGTACTTGAGGGGTTTCATTCTCACATTTCTTTGTCTCTGGTTACAATTCTGCCATTTCTTTGTAGCCAAATCCCTGAAAATGGAGAAGGAGGTGGAAGAAAGTGTATTCTTTTATAGGAGCATTTTTATGTTGCCAGATTATGTGTTGGCATTCTAAGGAAAAGTGATAATATAAATTCCTTATAGCAGACTTCTGTTATCTGCAGTGAAGAGGGAAAGCATCAAGGGTAAACAAGATGGAAGTGAGGAAAGTTGTTGCAGAAAGTACTGGTGAACAATTGTCATACTGCTTTTGCCTCGAGGGTTTTAGTTTTTGTTGGAAATACTCTGTGGTATTGTTGGCATCACTTAGCATCATTTATCTCAGTGGGAGATGCTTCTGAGGTAAATCAAAGCTGCAGTGCAGCTAGTATGTCAGAACTGGCAACTGCGTCCTGAGATCATCTCTGCAGCTCAGCTGTTCAGAAGAATATTTTAATATCCCCAAAGGTTTGAGTCTTCCTGTTTATATCAGGTAAAGATGTTTTGCTTGTGAGTGAGGCAAGAGTATAGGACTTCATCTGTGATGCTGTTGTTTTCTGCACAGACAGCATTGCCTTTTTTTTCTTTTAACTTGGGCAACTGTTCAGAGCATCATCAGAACCCTGGTGGTTATTCATGTGAATAAAGGATCTATTAGCACATCATTTTAGAAGGGCAGCCACTGCCTTTGAGATTTGGCATCTTTACAACCACCATACATGTCTAAGGAGCCATGGAGTTGGCAGTTCTGTTCCCACAGGCCATATTTAGACAATGGCAGTGGCACCATATCACATAACTGCATCCCTAGAGCACCTTTGATGCAGGAGAAAATATGTACACACACACGCATATATACATATATATAGTCTGTGCAGGGTTCATATCTTTATATCACATCTCACAGGCTAATTTCTCAATGGCACTCTCAGTATCTCAGGTAAAAGAGTTACTTACTTAACGGTCTGGATTACCAGTCTGGATTCTGGCATCTTTAATGTCTCCAGGAAGTGAATGATCCTAGTACCTTCTGAAAAATCACCACAGATCTTCTTTCCAAACTCTTCTCTATAAATTCTTATGAAGAAAGTGGGTTTAGATATAGAAGAGGATGCCAAAAAGTGCAGGCCAGATCACAGCTGGTTCTGTGACTTAAAAGAGCTTCAGAGTCTTCCCTGAAATTTCTTAGGGCTGCTTCCATTTCTGGAATAGTTCAGAATAGGGTGACACTTCATCTTTGGCCTACTGTCATATGAATTTGGTATTGCACATTGAGACTAAGCTGCATAGAAACCCATGCTGTCTTTCATAGGTTAGAGACCCATGTTTCATGAGCTCCATATTCTTCCAGAAGAAGACTCAAAATCTGTGTTTTAGACTGTCATCTGTTACCTTCTGTCGTTCCAGATGCCACTAAATCAAAAAAGAAGGAAATGTGATGTGCAAAATTTTTCAGCTGTCACACATAGTTATCTAACCACTAGCAAGGTTGCAAGTAACCTTGTTATCCTGCTGTTGTGTCATCTTTTAGAGGTTTTGATCTTAAAAATCTCAGGTGGTCTTGTCCCCCTTTTCTTTATTTTCCAAACATGATTTGTTAGCATAATGAGAAGAAGAGACCAAAATGTCTAGGGGAAGGATAGCAAGGAAGTTGACTGTTTCAAAATAGTTTAAAATAAAAATTTCAATAATGCAGATGATGTTCTTTATTAATATTTACTCAAAACATGTGGTTTTTAAATGTCACTTCATTTTCCAGGAAGCAAACTATTGTGACTTTCCCTGTTTCTGTTTAAAAAGATCACTTTCCCTGGTGTCTTCTCTGTTTTTTACTGATACAACCTGATACAAAGATTAATCCCTAAAGCAGTACAAGAAAATTGAAATTGATTTTCATCACAGTGGTGAATAGTATTCCTAGTATGATGGGTTTGCAAGATGACTTCTTGACATTGTAAGTGAACAGCATAAACCTCATGAAGAATACTCTTCTTCTCTTGAAATTGTTAATTATGGGGATTCAATTTTATTTAAATAACAGTAGGACCAAATCATTTTGCCAACATGTCTTACGACTAAGCTAACTGCTGGGTCCTACACAAGCACTGAGCAGCTGTAGTTTCCTAGCTGAATGCTACCATTTTGAAGACTTGCCAGAAATATTCAGTCTATTTTCTTGGGAAATATCAGCAGGATCACAAGTATTTTTGCATATTAAAGATTAAACGGGGAGCATTATTGCTAGAGAGGATTAAACATTAATAATCCCTTTGAGAAATCAAAATTTAGAAATGCATACTGTGGAGAAAAATTTAGCTTTGACATTTGGTTTCAAGCTTCACATACTTTATTGGACTGAGGGTATAAACTATTTTCAAACTTGTCAATGATTATTTTGGCTTCTTTGAAAAGTGAAGTATATTGTGATTATCATGAATAAATGTTAAATATAATTTGATTTCTTTTAAATAAATGTCATGGCAACTAACTTATAATTACATTACCAGGTAATTAGGAAAATAAAAAATGAAATTATGGAAGCCAACATGAGACATACTTAGGATCAATATTATAATATTGATTACATTATAGCATGTTTGATGAAACTATATGTTCAAATAACATTTATAGATGGAAATATTACCATATGATATTTAAAGTTCTCCTGTCTTGAGTAACATTTGGCTCATACTATTCTGAGAGCGTTGTTTAGAAATAACATATAAAAGTATTTTGCCTTTATCCTTTGTACTCTTTTGTGACATTCAGTGCTAGTAAACTGGTAACAGTGGATGAGGAGAAGGCTGAGGTACTCAACAATACTTTTGTCTCAGTCTTCAGTGGGCAATCTCTCTTCTGGAGTGTGGGATGGGGACAGGAGGAGCAAAGTCCCTCGCACTGTTCAGGTTCATGACCACTTGAGGAACCTGAGAGTACATATGTCTGTGGGACCTAATGAGATACAGAGTTCTGAGGAAACTAGCTCATGTATTTGCCAAGCCACTCTCCATGATAATCTTGGCAGCAAGGTGAAGACCCAGGGGAACTGGAAAAAGTGAAATATAGTACCCATCTTTAAAAAGCATAGAAAGGATATTGCTTGCTTGTGGGAAGTAGAAAATTAAGTATTTTCTTTTAACATTTGTGTATGCACAAACTTTCTCTTTTGCTTTAGTAAACTGCCTTATCTCAACCTACAAGTTGTTTTCCAGTACTCTCTTCCCTATACAGCTGAAGAGGGGGAGTGACAGAGTGTCTTGGTGGGCACCAGCTATCCAGTTACTGCCAACACACCACACAATATTTATGCTATGCTACATACTACAATATGTTTTGTTAAGTTATGTTATTTTTACCAATTTCTTTCATCCAGACACTTAAAATTTACATATCCATAGTGCTGTAATTTAACCCCAGCCAGGAGCTATGCACTCCAGAGCCAGTCACTCATACTACTCTGGTAGGGTGGCAGAAAGAATCAGAATGGTAAAAGTAAGAAAACTCATAGGCTGAGAGAACGACAGTTTAAGAGGTAGAGCAAAAGCTGCACACACCAAAAGGAGAGATTCAGTCACCACTTCCCATCTGCAGGCAGGTGTTCAGCCATCTCCAGCAAAATAGGGCTCCATCTGCCATAACAGTTTCTTGGGAAGACAAACATCATCGCTTGGAATGTCCCCTCCTTACTTCTTCTCCCAGCTTTGTATGTGGAGCATAATGCCGTATGATTTTGGTTATCACTTGGGGTCAGTTAGGGTCAGCTGTCTCAGCTGTGTCCCCTCTCAACTCCTTGTGCAAGCCCAACCTCCTCGCTGGTGGGGTGAGCTGAGGAGCAGCAAAGGCCTTGGCTCTGTGGAAGCCCTGCTTGATGATAGTAGTTAAAGCATCCCTGTGTTATTGGTCCTTTTTCCAGCACAAATACAATGCATAGCCCCATAGTAGACTGAAGAAAATCAACTCTATTCCAGCCAAAACCAGCACAAGTAGCTATTGATTTCCTGTCACTGTGGAAGTGGGACAGAACTATTGAAATTCAGCTTGGATTGCAATGTGGCTGGTGCACAACATGGAGACCCACTGTACCCACTTAGTGGTTTCTCCCAGTGCAGCAAACCCAGAGGACATGTGTGGCTCCTGTCATCTCCTTCATAACACTTAGTGCCTCCTGCTTCTAGTGCAGTCCAGCCCAGGAATCCCAAAAGTGTGTTATTGGACCAGGCATTGACTTGAAACATGAAAATTTCCAGGCAGGTCTCTGGGTGTCATCTCATACACCACATGACAAAGATAGCTCTGGGTGCCTTGGCACGTGGTTTTTGACACACGAGGGGCCATGCTCACTGATGGCTACTGTTTTTTTTCATTGCCTAATAAGAACATGATTAATTCAGGCAATACATTTATTACTACCAAGTCGAGGAAGAGTAAAATCTTGCTGTACTCACTAATGTCTGTTTTGTTGAAAGTCTAAAAATTACTTTTTTAGACTTCCAACTTTTCCAATCATTATCAATTATCAAATTGGTAATGATTAGAGACAGTGATGGTTATTACATACTGGCCTGCCACAGGTGTCATTCCCTTGTTATGCTGAATTCAAACTGGTAAATTCAGTCTTTAGAAACTGGAATAAGAGATTTCTAAGAGTATGTTTGATTGGGTGAGGGTGTCTTTAACTGGTGGATAGTACAAATAGGGCACATTTTGCTTATTTCTTTGACTAATTTTTCAATAATTGTTATACTTTTGGAGGACAAAAAAAAAGAATGAGCATACAGGAAAACTACTTTCCCCTCCTTGTGAAGGCCGTTAAGAGCCACTTGCACATTCTTGTGCTGGTACTTAAATTGCTGTTGTCAATCTCTGGCTTTTAATTAAAGCATCAACATGTTGGACTTTTTGCTGCCTTGGTGAATGATAACTGTTAGAATGAGAGGGGAGAGGGTGGCTGTCAAAGTGGGCATGTGAGTGCTGCTCAGCCACTGCCCTGGCAACATCTTCCACCTCCCAAGAGACTGAGTGGGCAGTGTAAAGCAGAGGTAACTGGCTGTGGAGAAAGTCAGTCTTCTGTAAAAACAACCAGTGACACAATGGCATATTCAGGCAGTATCAGCAAGGTCCATCTTGGATCCCTGGGAATAACTCATTTTTGATGGGGTTTGTCTTGGGTTTTTCCCTCTAAATGAATTGGTTCCAGTTAGATGGAAAAGGTTACTTAACAAAGTTTTGTACCTTTTTAAGTTACCATTTTTTCATTTCTCTCATAGTGTGAGAGAAATCCTCGGGATAAAAATGTTTAAATAAAAGAAGTGACAAATCAATATTATATTTAAAGTCTTTCACATATAGTTTCCTCCTTGAAACTCATAATGAAATTTTTCAGTTTGCCCATTACCTTTTCTTCTTGCCTTGTTTCTCCTCACCTCATCTCTCACATGACAACTATGCGGAAAAGTCTCTATACTTTTAGTTCAAGTTCTTGTGTATTTTGTGGAAAATTTTGGGTTCTGTTGCAGGGAGTAAACCTTCTTGGTACAAGTATACTACCCATCAGAAGTGAGCAAGGTTTCTAATGAGATTAGTAGGAAGCAGATGTGTTATCAAAAAGAGAAAACAATTTCCTGTGTGTTGTATCTAGTGAGGCAGAGTTTTACAAAATGGGTCTTAACTTATACCTTTAGGATAACAAAAAACTGTTATGTCTTCTTCAAATTTTAAACATCCTCTCAATTGCTGAAATTTTAGACACAAAAAGCAGTGGGAAAGTTCTTTTGCAAATTGATGTTTAGGATACAAACAACAGTTGAATAAGCTCCATCAAAATACTTAGATTCAATTTTGATCTTTAAAGTGATTTTAAACTGTTCTGAAATGTTAACTAAAATTAGATAAATAAGGAATAAAGAACACGTATAAAACCTAAGTTTTCCTCTAGAAAGCAGCAAAACAGCCTTCTTCCAGAAAGAAAAGCTTGCTTCTTCTCACTTCCCCAGGCAAGCTACTAAAACAAAAACAACTCCCATCAGACTTATGGTGTCTTTTTAAGGATATGGGTTTGTATTACTCACTTTTCATGTTATGTAGCCCCAGTAAAGGGCAAAATCACTTGACAGAGGAAAATGGCAGTGGCCACAGGGAAGAAATGGGGAGCAGGCATCAGCTGCATTTTAATGTGCTTTCCTGCTTTAAAGTGGAATAAGAAGCAGTGCACCCATGCTAGAATTCAGTTAATTGGTGTTGTTTTGGCTAATAGTAATTTCATGGGGTAAGTTTTTTATGTTCCTAAAGCTAAACATGGTAAGAAACTGTACTATCAATCTGAAAAGAAAGAAAAGCTCTGTCTGCTGCAGTACCTAACCATAGCCTAGAATAGAGGCAACTATTGTGTATGTATTTGTTATGTAAAATGAAGAAGTTTTTAAAATTAAGAAATATGCTGAATTCTATCAAAGAAATCTTTAAACAGCAGGACAAGATGGAAGGGAGAAGCAAAAGGACAATTGAAAATACAATCCTACTATAGAAACAATCTTCTTCAATGTGAAAGAGGTGTCTTTAAAAAGTAATTTGTATAAATTGGATTTCTAAAAAACTACATCTGTGGATTAGGGGTTATTTACAGAGCACTTCACTTTTACCACTCTGTAGAGTCTTTGAACCATCAAGCAGATTGATGCTCCTGCTCAATTTGGTGTCATCTGCAAACTGGATGAGGCTGCACCCAATCCTCTCATACAGATGGCTGATAAAGATATTGAACAGCAGTGATCCATTAGTGCTCATTGCAGCAGGGAAACTTATTACATTTGTGTTAATAATAATTAAAAAGCAATCAGTCATTTAATCTTGCTTTCACTGATTTATAAGAGATCTTTCTGTGTCAGGCTCTGCTTTATCTGACATACTGAATAGTATGTGCTGTTATTCATATCTCTAAAATAGTGGGGAAATACCTACCAGGGAGGGAGGTCTGTGCAGTGGCAATTCTCATAAAAATGTTCAGAGACAGGGGAGCCTAAGTATTTGCACACATTTGTACACAAAATGAACAATTAATTTTGCTTCAATTGTCAACGTGAGACCTAAACCAAGAGTTTGTGTGACAGCCTGTGAAGTGCAAGTTATAACTAGCTGATAACAAGATATTTCACTGGAAATATTTATGCAACTTCAATTGAGTAGTCATACCTAATATTTTGTACACTCTATGTTGAATTATGCATCAAGTATCTATCTGCCAAAGGGAATAAATTCAGAACTGCAAAGGCTACTGAATCATCTGGAACTATCAATGCGTGCATACCACAGTTATGGTGGACAGACAAGGGAGATCCCAGGTGGCGAGGATGTTTGAGAAGTTGGAGAGCCAGTACCTAGCTTCACTTCTCAAATAAAAAAAATGTGTTTCTTATTAGGAAACTTTCTGGACATGATTGTGATAGTTAAACCCTTTAACAGAACAGTATGTTCATATCTACTTGAAGGATCATAATGGTAGCATTATGGTAGAAGATTTTTCTGAATTTCTAGATCAATGTTAAATGTCCATCAAATACATAAAAATATTTTCACTTATTTGTAATGTTACTATTGTAGTAGATCAGTTTCGTCAAGCAGTAGTCAAATTTATAGCTGCTTGATCTTTCACTGGTTTTACTGGCAGTCATTTGTTTTTAAGTGCACTACTTGGCATTTGAATAATGAAACAGCTCTAAACATGGTTAAGGCTCTTCACAGAAATGTCTCCTTCTAATACGGTGACATTGAAGGGCAGCATTAAGACCTTTTGTGGCTATAAGCATCTTTTCACTCTTGGAGTGTAGTTTGCCTTGATATCACATCAAATGGTCACTGTACTGTTTTGTTATTTAGAAATAAAAATGGAATACTTCAGTATGGTAAAGAAGTGAAATTTAGGGAGAATTTTTCCTGTGTTGTACACCAGTTAGGTACAACACCTTCATACTGCATTTAGAATACTTCCCTCCAAAGGTCAGATAAGAAGTTCCTCCTTTCAGGGGGCAGGGAGGAAGAATTTCGATTCTTACTGCGTTGCTTACTGAGGTTTATGCTGTAAATATTTGTGTATATGCAGAGACATGCACGTGTAATGTATGTATAGCTTTTTCTGTTTCCTTCAACTTAAGGTTTCAATGTACCCAGGCAAAAATATCAACTAAATTATTGCTTATCCCATATGAATAATATTTTGGTAAAAACAGCTTTTGGTTAAAACTTGACTTGAATATTCACTTGGTACAGAGAAAATATTTGCAGGCACACAATTGACAGTGCTACTGACTGAGAGCTCTGTTGTGTTGGATAGGTGTTTTTTCTGTAGGTGTTGTATGGCTTGTGAATATTTGAGAGGAGAAGCTGAGCTCCTGCACAGATGATTTTCTGAATAGCCTTTCTGCATCAAGCTGTGCATACACTTGTGTGCAAACTCACACAGTCAGAGCCAATAGTCTCAGCAAAAGGTTGAAAACCTCTTGTATGCCTTTTAGTGAAAAACATTGATGTCATAGAGATACCTATCTAAAACCATTCTACAACAATGTAAAAATATCTGGAAGAAGCTAGTGAACTGGATCATTTGAAACCGCATCTTGTGAGGTCATATTGGATAAAGACACAAAGGATGATTTTATTTTCTCTTAGAGAAGATGGATAATTTTTGTCTGTCTGGTTTTGTTTCTTTTTAAAGCCCAGCTCCAGAAATAATTGATACCATTCTCCTTCTGTAATTGTTGGATTCCCTAGCTCAGCAGCTTGGAAGACCATGCTACTGATTTAGGAACTTAACTCAAAGCATTTAAATATAAATTGTGATGTCATGAATTTTAACTTGGAGAAGGCCCTACCTTTCTCATCTTTCCCTTCTGATCCTCAAACACCTTAAAGATCTGTAAAAAAATAATCTCACAAAAACTGAATAGCCAAGAGATTTCTGACGTCCTGTAGAAAATAAGGGCATTATGCGTTGTTCCTTCATGTGCGGTTTTTTTGCAACATAACGATGATTAGAGTATTTCTAAGCCTGATGTGAAATATTACTGAAGAATAATTACATTTTCTTGCTCAAATGCACAGCCATTTAAAATAGTTATTATAATTTGGGAATCTGTTTATTACAGAGAAGTTGCTGAGGAAAAGAAATTACTTGGCTCTGTGGTGTTTTCAATTCAAGAAAAGCAGTAACAACCTACTGTTGGGTTTATTGTACTTTTCATTAAAGCAGCTGGTATTGGCCGTTCTCAGAGTAAGGATATGAACCATTGTTCTGATGCAATAATTACTACCTTCATATGGAACCATCTGTTTTACCTCTGTTCTCAGTATTTCTAACAATGTGAGAAAAAATGAATAGTCATAAAAGCTCTGAGTTTTTATGTAAGTTTCCAATAATTAGATTTGTGTGTTTTGGTTCAGTTAATACAGGACACTACACTTAATTTGTAGCCTTGTCTCCAACACAAAATTAGGAATTTTTAAGGACAGTCTCTGAATACCATTGGATGGTTTGGCAGAAACTTAATGCAAGTTGTGCCATTTTGTTGGGTTGGGATTTTCTTGGTCAGTTTATTTGTGTACTTGTTTCTTTTGGTGGGGTTTGTGTGTGTTTTTTTTTTTTTTTTTTTTTTTTTTTTTTTTTTTTTTTTTTTTTTTTTTTTTTTTTTTTTTTTTTTTTTTTTTTTTTTGTTTTTGTTTTTTTGTTTTGGTTTGGTTTGTTTTTTTTTTTTGTTTTTTGTTTGTTTGTTTTGTTTGTTTTGTTCTGTTTTTTTACTTAAATTGAAACATTATGTAAAGATTTTTACATTAGAAGTACACCTCATAACATGCCCAGCACTTTACGTCAAATAGTCATGTAGTAGTTTTTCCCAGTTTCACCAGAAATAAGTACACGGTTGAGTCAGGTGAATAAGTGTCCTCTTTCAGATGAATTTAGAACCTGTCTTAGATCAAAAGATATAAAAATGTAACTTCTCCATTCACAAGTTGATAAAGTGGTACCAAACTTTTGATTTCAAGATTCTGATAATAATTAATTTTTTCACTCAGAATGTAAATGCAGTCCCTAATCTCACAGGCTTGGAAGAATGAGGAATATGTCAAGGCTATTTGCTTTTTCCCGCACTAGTCACAAATCTCCGAAATTGTTGTAGTTAAAATACTACTAATGACTAATTATCTTCAAAAGGATTTTACTACTTCACAGTTTCACATTTTAAGATGGGCTTAATACAGGTTACCAAATGAGCTCCTCTTGCTTGTCTTTCAGTGTTTATCTTTGCCAGATGTAGTAGGGAACATTTCCTAGTTTCAAGGGCATTCCTGGCAGAAAGTATATAATAATATTAGTTGAAAAACTCTCCAGATACTTGTCAAAGTCCTGAAGAGATCAGCCTGCACTGGCATTATGTGTTCAGATAAAGCTCTGCAAGCAGCAGGATGCTTGGATTTAATGCTGCTGCTAGAAAGCAGGGACCGTCTAGTGCTAATGGTTTGTCAATAGTGCTGTGCACTTTTGGAAGCTGCTGGTAATTTTATTTTATATTTTACCTAAGTTTTTTGGGCATTGAGATGACAAAAACAAATCAACATTAATAGATCCACATACTTGGGAGTTTTATGCTGGAAGTGATGTTCCAGCATGAAAGTTAAAGTTTTGCATATGTCCAAACTGTATGGATCTGTTCTGTGATTGAGACAACTGAATAGTCTTCTCCTAATGGTAATTTAGACACAGCATTTTACTAGAGATGAGAGACGATCTCAAGTTAATAAATTTACCCAAATTTTCAAATGAGGAAAGATGGCTCATGCTGATATCTAGATGTTTACTATTGTAAAAATATTCACCCTGGAAATTCAGTTTGCCACATCCTCTTCATGTGTGAAAGTAAAGTGCATCTGAAGAAAAACTGTGGTGAAGGACTCCCAAAGGTGCTTCTCCACAACAGTTCCTGAGGCTTCATCTCTTGAGCTTGTCCAAGAGCTTGGACATATGAGTTTAGCCAATTAAAGCTGAATGATACTAGTGCTGATCAAAGGCTGGATGGTGGAAGTTGGAAAATCTTATAAAGAAATCTAATGTACTTATCCTTCATATCTGAAAATATGATTTAACATTGTTTTGTGCAATATTAACTATGTTTCATTTGAAAATCTGGTTTATCTTGGTGTACTGTTGAGAAAAAGAGACAGTCTACAAATACTTTCCTAAGTTGTGTAAGAATTTTCAGAGTTCACAGTAAACTTTAGTGGTATATTAGTGACTTCAAACCCAGCATCATTTGTTACTGCTTTCTGATTTTTCTGGATGGCTTCAGGTGACTAAGAATTGATACTTTTATTACCACTGCTCACCTTATTTCCTAACACTTGCTATAATAGATATTTTACTCTCCTAAAACTAGTTTTTAAAGGTGTTTAACCCTATTGTGTTACTTGTCATTTGCGTGTTTCTTATAGGAGTTTTAGTCTTGTGAAAAAAAAATTTTATAAGATTCCTAATTTATTTTCATCCCTATCCAGCATATTTCTTTTTTAGTACTGATAAACCAAGTATTGATTTCACGTTGGCTTCATCAAACATAAGATTTATTTTTTTTTCAATTTAAGGAAAAATTCCACCAAGTTTCTTCTAACAAATTAAAAAAATATGAAAAAACAAACCTGCTTTTATGGACAGAAGGTGACTTAGGAAGGAGTTTATTTTGAAATCAGAAACATACAAGAAGTTTCTTTAAGAAATAAAAAAATAGAAAACCAGGGATCATTCAAGGCACTGTTTAAATTCATCTTGTGCTCTTTTTGATCAACATACAGGAATTAAAATATGGACAGAATAATAATAATAAAATCTGTACACTAATCTTTCAAAATGGGCAATACAAATTGCATGTATTCTTCAAAACAAAACTTTATATTGTATGTGATGGTGATACGGGTGTCTTAACACCATATTTTTTGTATAGTAGCTATCATGAGGAAACAGCATATCATTCTCTGCGTAAATGTTGCAATTAATTGCCAGTGTCATTTTTGTCTCAGGATATAACTGTTGCTGGTCTTTTGGAAAATGAAAGTAATATCGTAATTGATGCTGATATTTACTTATAGCATGTACACAGATGTAGTGGCTGTGCTGAATGCTTTGTCACAAGGAGGCTTAAGACACACTTAGGGACATTTGAGTTTGTTTTATGCAAATACTTGCGAGGCAGTCCATCAAAAAAAAAAAATCTAATTATTACAGCAATTCTTGTGCAGATTTCTAATTTCAGTCAGAAATCTCTGAAACATATGTAGTCTTAGGTCCTTCCATACCTGGCACTGAGGAGGCAGAATTTCCTTTCCAAGACTCATAAATGTAAATTGTTAAAGCAGTGACACCTTTGACATTTAACCCTAGAGGAGTTAGACCCTTTGCAGTTGTTAGCCAGGTTAGAGGATTATGATCTGTCAACTGAATCTGCATCTGTGAAAGCAGCATTATAAAGCTCCCTAGAAAGTACCTCTTGTAAAACATGTCGTCATTATGGCTGCACATTCATGATCTCTAGATAGCAATGCTTTATGTGCAGTTGTGAGGTTTCCTTACCGACATCTTCAGTTAATACAGAACCCAAGCTTTGCACCCCTTGGTTTGCATAAGAAGCAGATAATGAAGCACTAATTTATAGGCAGAATCCAACACACTGTCAATAGGGGGTAAATTGCCTTTTCTTGTCATGTGAAGCTGAAAATTGTGTGTATCCTTCTGAAAGAAAATCTGTGCTTAATGACCACACTGTTTTTTTACTGTTTCTGTGAGTAGGTGCATTCAGATTTATTTCTTTTCATTACCAGTGTAATTCAAAAGTGTTTGTAGTGACCTTAATTTGAGTAGGTCTACAAAAGTGAAAAAAAAAAGTCAAGTGGGAGTAGCCTACAATGTTATTTACAAAAATACTGTATGACTTAAGTAAATTATTTCACAAGATAATATATTAATGAGTTTCATTAAGTTTCGACACAAATTTGGTGGACTGGATAAATATTTAAATTTAAAATTCTAGAAAGCATAAATAGAGATTTTATTATATGAATCATGCTTAGGTGTTTCTTTCCAACATTCTGGATAAATCAAATCCATCATTTGAAAGTACATCTCTGAAAATGGCATTCAAGTAGATACAGAAATACTTGATGATGAGTTTTTGAATCGTCATGACCCGTAGATTTGACCAAATTACTTGAAGTGATATAGAAAAATGTCCTGAATGAGAGTGCTAGATGGCATTGAAACTGACTTCCAAGGAAAACAGAGTGGAATTTATCACTTTTTACATTTATTACTGTTTCCTTAAATTAAAACATTAAAAAATGTAAATATATTACTTATTCTTTTCAAATGTGGGAGAGTGGGAGTGAAGCCACAGTGCTGAGTTACAGGCCACAGGAGTCCAGTTGAAGAAGATTCAAAGTGAATGAACAAGAAGCACTGGGAGTTGTAGAAAACATTTTTTCTTAGAGGAAGTTGTTTTCTTTAGCCTAAAGAAAACTGCCATAAGAGAAGACATCTTGTGTAAAAGCTGCTGAAGGGAACAGAATAATGTGTTTGTGTTAAATAAGAAAAGAACAAGTGGGTGCAAAATGCACTGAAGAAATCAGAAAGGGCCAGATATATTTTTCATGACAGACTTTGGCCTTGATAAAAACATTCTTTCTTCAGGTATAAGCATATTTATATGATTATGAGAAGTGGTAACGAATAGCTAACAAAGAAAACCTTTTTGTACACTTGTCACTGGAGATGGTGTACATACCTTTTTAGGCAATACTCTTCTTCTTCCTCTTCCTGGAAAACGCAACACCATTTCTGGTGGTCAGAAATGCTCAGGACTTGGAAAATGGTATTTGGGTTACTGTCTGTTTTTGAAGAGAGGAAGCAGCTTTTGTTTCAACTTTTGCAATGAATAATTCTTTTGTTACTTTTTTTTTTTTCTTAATGCAAGGAAGGAGTTCTTGCAGCCTGACCAATGGTGCTGAAACAGAAAATAACCAGGAAAATAGTATACTCCTTGGCCACTGAAGCGACAATGTGTTCTGGGTCATAACTGTTCTCAGCTAAGTAATTTTGCTCCTCAGACCCTGTGTAAAGAAAACTTGTGCAGGCAATCCATCCAATGATGAAGAACACAGTAATAAAATCCCTTGTGGAAACTATTCAAAAAGTAAAAATGTGTAAATATTTTTTATACTGTTATTTTTGCATTATTTAGCTCTGTAACTGTTCTCTTTGATTTTCTGATTAAAGCCTTGCAATTGCCAGTAGACCTCACGAAGATAGAACTGTAATCCTACTTTTTGGAAGAAAAGAGCTTCTTTATATATTTGTAGACTTTCATACTGAGCTGAATATACATTGACCAAAAACCCTCATTTTTGGAGACCTTTTTCTAGAAAGCTTAATTTCTAGTATTTACTGGAGAAAGTGGGATGTAAACCCAGGAGTATGTAGTGTCATGCAATAGTTTTTGAGTTTAGACAACATGAAGGTATTTCTGTTTCCCTATTTTGTGATTAGAAAGCAGAGCTGATTGGATTGTCTTGTAGTTACAGGATGTACCTAAGATTTATTAGATCTATTCCTCCCTAGCCTTTGTCCAGCTATATAAACTATCCAATTGGTCTGCTCTGGCCGCCAATTGGGAGGCCTGGAGACAAACCATCTACAATGCTGCTGCCTCCTTCGAGAACTCACGAAAGATCACTCTCAAGGAGAAAAGACAACTCAGAAAGAATCACGTCCAGTCGTTGCCACCTGGGGAATCTTTCTCGTGTCCCTTCTGCCACCGGACTTGTCTGTCGTGCATTGGCCTTTTCAGCCATCAGTGAGCCTGTAGCAAGCGCGGGTAGAGCCCTTCAAAATCTTCGTTCGCGAAGCCAAGCCATGAATGAATGAAACTATCCAATCCTTTATTTCTGTGTTTCAAGACTGGGAAAATGCCTTTATTTGCCTTGTCTGTTTATACAAGCTTTCCCAAATAATGATTTTTTATTGGTAACTTGAGTTCAGGGACCAAATGGAGTAATTAAAATAATATATATGGATGAAAAAGAAAAATGATGATATTAACTTTAAAATATGTTCTTCTATTTTGAAAATGTTATGTCTGCAGAGAAAACTGTTTGGGTAAATTATTTATAATCAAATATAATAAGAGTACAACGTAAGTTTCAATGGTAAGCGCTAGTAGTGGATCAAGGGTTGGACTTGATGATCTCAGAGGTCCTTTGTAACCCATCTGAAAATTTGCATTGTAATTGACAGGGGAAGAAGGGAGGAGAATGAGGTTTTTTGTAGTATTTTATTTATAGGTAACAAAACAAGACAGATATTTGAATTAAGTCCTATTTTTTTATCACAAACAGAAATGTCAGCACCTGGGCAAAATTTTTACCATAATTTGGAGCTCTGACTCTCATAAAGACTGGGGAAGTAGAACAGACATTAAACCTGGAGGTAAAGAGTCTAATTGTCAGAAGCCTAAATAAAATGAGCACGTCTTTTTATTCAAATAGCTGCTTGAGAAGCTACATTTTCTATTTTGTGTAATTTACACCATTTTCATTACATAATTTAGCAGAAAAACTGTACCAGAAATGTCAGTGAAGTACACACTTTTACTCAAAGTTTATGAGAAATATGAGAAATACCTGAATTTTTCTCACCTACTGTACCTAGATTCTTTTTTTTTTTTAAATGAATGTGACTTTTAAAAAAACTTTAATTTTTCTTTTCAGTCTTCATCATTGACCATGTGGATTGACTATGGATATGTCTATGTACTTCCATTGCAGGATACAGATATTTAAAAAATGACTGAATTTGAAACCCTTCTAATACACCTAGTTTACTAATGAGACAAATTATTTTTTTCAGATATGCTCTCTGCATAATTTTCTTGGTCAGGAGTAGCTCTCTGATTGGCATAAATAAAAATGCAGCCTATCCACTTTTGCTGTGTTTCTTGCCCCTGTCATTGCTTCAGATGGTGAAGTAACTAGAACGGAAATGACCAAGGTTGCAGAAAATGTTGAACTGTTCACTTGCATCGAAACAAGTCCCAAGAGATGTCAGTAACCTTTGCAGAAAAGATAGTAAAGGGCAAGATGTTGACTGTAGCTCTTTGGTTGGCAGTTATCAAGAGCTGCAGTAATGTCTAGGTTTATGCGCTCCATTTGCTCTCATTGAAAATGCAGACCAGGCATATCACACACTTAGCATTCAGCAAGAGTGGAATCACTGCGTCTTACAAGGAAATGCTTGTTAACAATGTGTTAAGCTGAACTTGGGAGGAGAAAAGGACATCTGAATTATGAAAATCTAGTCTTTCCATAATATTACAACAGTAATACCCCTAACTGAGTCAGTCTTTTTCCAGCAAGGCCAAGTCCTTGTCTTTACACATGCCAACGTCTTCAATATCTGGCTTATATTGACAGCTATACTAATTTTTAAATTTTTTAATACGCACTTCATTTTCATCTTCTCCTCTGAGAAGACGGTACAGCTTTTTATAGCAGTTAAGGAATGAGAGCAGCAGTCCCCATCTCTCTTCAGTGTTATGTTTTTCAACTTCAAATTCCTTCTAGGCTTAATATCAAAGAATGCAAGCTCACTAACAAGACCAATCTGACTGTGATGAGAGAAAACCTTGATTAATAATTGAATGTATATTTTAGGCAGTGTTGTGGCCTAATGTTGTTGTAGATTATAACACTTTTTTTTCTTAATACAAAATAGTGTGATATGAGATAGAGCTGTGCTGATTGGAAAGTATGATTACATGGCATGCTGAATTCATAAACTGAACACTAATATTAATCTTGTCTTAATGTTTGAGATAGTCCAAAACTGAAAAAAAATAGGCTTCTGAGTTACTAAGATACAGGACGGACTCTTTGAAATTTTTTCCCATCATCTTCCTGGAGCCTCCAAAACAATGTTAAATATTGAAGCTCACCATTCTTCTAAGTTTTAGTACATTTAGAGGAAGCCTGCATTTTCATCTCAGTTTTTTTTCTTTTTCTTCTCTCTCCAATAATGAAATTTCAGTAATCAGTTATCTGTTTTCCAGAGGTTAATTTTAAGTTAGTTTTCCAAAAGGAAAAACTAACTTTTCCCCCTTGTACAACGATAAAAATCTCCTTACCGGAGTCAAACTCTCACTTTTTAGTACCTTGTAAGCATTTTTGCAGGAAGGTAATGGCATGATGAGTATACTGAAGAAGGTGCAGATAGTATTTCTTGGATTTTCTGTTTCATCTGGATTTCCTTAGATAAGCTAATTTGATGGAATAAAAGATGTAAAAGAGGAACGATGAATCTGCATGCCATGGACAGAATAAATTACAGAATATTAGAGTCTAAGAAACACATTTCTTTTAGTTATCTCATATATAGTATAAAAACCTAAGACAGAGTGGGGTTTTTTTTAGATTTAGTATAAATACACTTTCTAAAGAGCTAGGAAACCTTTTTTACCCCCAAATGAAGATGGTTTTAATCCATTCTCCTATAGTACCCATAATAAATTAAGAATATGAACATTTTCCCTTCCAGATCACACATGAGTTTTCTCAGGACAGCAGCTTTCAAGCTTGGAAAATTAGTATTCCTGTCACACCAGTTGCACTTAGTTTAATCAGGAATACTGAATTATCAAAAGTAGAAGCCGTGTATCTAATTTACACTTCTGTATTGAAGTGTTCATATTTGCATAAAATGCTGAAAGTTTATTATAATGCTATATTTCATATTTTCCCTCGTGCAAGGAAATAGCACTTCAGTAAGCATTTGTGTCAGATCTATGAAGACATTTCAGATCATGTTATAATGCATTCTAGTTTTACATTGGTTTAGATAAGCAGAATTTCACATTCTCTATTTTCTGAACACTACAAAGCACATCAGTGATTTAAATAAATTAGGAGACTGTGGTTGTAATAGAGAGCACCATGGACTTGAAACACTGCTGCTTAAGTTATTGGTGATGAATTGGTGAGGTGTGTGTTTTAGTCTTCACCAGTATGGGCAGTTCCTGACATCATGACCGTCTGTACTGAATAATGTTTCAAGAAGAGAAATTAAGTAAAATAGCAGTTCTACATGACAAAAATAATGCGCTTTAGAATGTAGAACAAGAACAAGTCTCCTAATTTGTAATGCCTATAGGAAAAAATTGTATGAAATGCAGGGGAACGTAAACACATTTTAATTTAACTTGAAGAATCCAGAAATACATGATTAATCCTGCTTAATGGATCCTGCTTAAAATATGTGTCTGCCTTTATACTTCATGAAATGTTATGAGATTGCACAAACTGCACCAGTAGTTCCTTTCTTATGATATACTGGTGGAAATGTTTACAGCTCTTCTTTAGAACATTGTATATAAAACAAACAAAAAAATTCTGTTGAAGAGAAAGTTTCAGATATCTTTTGGGAATATAGTATATGGCTAAACAGTCAGAAAAATATTTTTTAATATTTAATATTCCAGAACTAGTTTAGAAAGCCATAATTTTTCTGTGCTAAACCGTCTAGATTAGGAAAAAGTGCACAATTTCTTGGTAAATTTGAATACTGGAACTGGTAGTTATTCACTTCTGTGAGGAACTGGGAATAACAGATGCAACATATTAAAATATAGATTTTGGGTTCCTCAGCCTATCTCAATTTTTTTTTTTTGGTGCTGAGAAGTGAAAAGTGAATTATTTTTTTAAACTAGAACTTGATTCATAAATGATTCAGTGCAGGATCGATACTCTAGAATCAGCAGGTATACTTTAGAATGTTGTGGAACTGCGGCTGGAAAGGACAACAGGAAAAAAAATGCTAGTAGCTTTATTTAATCTACAAATAAGTGATCTACTGTAATTCCATACCCCCCCCCCCAAATCAGATCTTTCCCTGTAAATCAAGGAGTATGGATTGACTTGAGCACTACTTCAGATGAATTTATTTGTTATCAAATTACAAATTATTCATTCCTGCCTCCCTAATAAGTTCTGAATTTTATTTCAAGACAGAATTTTATTTTAATCCTGAAACTTTTTATGTTCTCTAGTTAAGTCTACTCTAAAAGTCACCATAAATACATTTGTCAGCACTATTTGCTCACGTATGAAAAAAACTAGAATATCTTCTAAGCAGTCAAAACCTCTCTAACTAGAAGAGAGCAGTCAGATATTTGCTATATAAAAAGTCATAGACAATTGATTTTCCTGTCACTCTTGGGGTGCCATATCCATAAATGTATTTGAAAAGTCCCATAATGTCTATCTTCAGATAGTCCACAATTACATGAAAAACAAATACATCCCTTAGGTAACCATGTTGAAGATTACTCTTCATATGTATTTATATATATAGGATAGAATAGAAAAAAATATAGAAAATGATAGACTAGAATAGTTCAGCTGGACGGGACCTAAAATGATCATTCTGTCCAACTGCCTAATCAATTCAGGACTGACCAGAAGTTAAAGCATGTTTTTAAGGTTACTGTCCAAATGTCTCTTGAACACTGACAGACATGGGGCATTGGCCACCTCTAGAAGCCTGTTCCAGTGTTTGACTATTTTTCTGGTATAGAAATGGTTCCTAATGTCAAGTCCAAACCTCCCCTTGTATAGCTTTGAGCCGCTCCCATGCCTCCTGCTGCTGGGTATCAGTAGGTTGACCAGTTTCTCAGGCAATTGTTCTTTACTAGTACTTAGGTTCTTTCAAGTGTCATGTCTTTCTGTTGAAATTGTTGGGTTTACCATTATACTTTCCACAGAGTCTGTTGTCACACTAATAATTTAATTTTTTTGGTATTAATGAGTGTTCTCATTTAGACCTACTTCCAGCAATACCACCTGTCTGTAGATCATAAATGGGGGACAAGTGCCATGTAATGAATATTCTTTTTCTCTGGTTTCTTATGCAACACAAACAGCACTCTATAACTGACCCTCCTCTTTCTTCCTGGCTCTATCACTTTTGATTCAGAAAATAATGGAGTCAATTAAGTAATTTCTGATAGTTCACTGGATCTTCCTTCTATGAAACAGGTAACAGCAGTAGAGTTCTCTGAGATACCACTGCTTTGGTCATAACAAGCTTATGTATAAGCCAAGCTAAGGCTTTATAATGGAGAGGTCTACAAATTCCTCAGGAGCCAGTGAGAATTACCGATACTTTCTTCTCGAGACAGACTGTTATTGGTTTCAAAGTGATAATATTGTGGTGCAAACTCTAAAATTAATCACATACTTTTCAGATTTCCACCTGTCAGATGAGTATGTCTTTATTTTTAAGATGGGGTGAAAGAGTAAGTTCTATGATTTTCAAATGAGAAAACACTAACTATAAAAAGAAAAGGGAGGATAGACTGGTGACTTCTTTGTATGTATCAGTTCTGCCTATTTGCTCTCTGAGATATAAGTTGAGCAATCTGCAGCCCTGTAACAACTGTCACCAAGAATATAGACATCTTCAGCTGGAAATCAGAATGCCTTTATCTCTGGATCTCTGGATCTCTGGAAGGCTGTGATATGTGACGTTTTAAATAAAGCTTCAAGCATAAGCAAGTTGATGTTTTTAATTAACAGTTTAAAGAGGATAGTAGGGGAATTAACAGTGGAATAGTGAGCCTTGATGGACCTTTAGATCATGATTCTCTGCCACATGTACACATATGGTCCTGGAAAATTGTTTAATTTCATTTTGTTTAATTTTTCCTTTGCAAACACTAAGCTAATCTTTTAGTTCAAGGAGTATATCCCCCAGAATGGGAATCATCTTTCTGTGGTGTCAACACCTAATGCAAATGGGTTTGGTTTCATACTCACTTTCTGTTCTTCTGCAGTAGTGATTTCAAAAAGTTGTATTGACTTCTAAGCAGCATTGAAAAATGGTAGATAGATAGTATAGGAATTGTAATAATTTTAGTAAGAAAAAAATTACTATTCATATATCAGGCTACATTTTTATATTTGCTTTTATGAGAAAAATAAAAAGCAATGTGACTGCATAAATTGATTTATTCCCATTTAACCATTTTATGAAAGTGCTATACAAATGTGCTTCATATTAAATATTGGTTGTATGGAATTAACTTAGTAAAATGCTTACACTGCTTAAGTACTAAATGGAGAAAGATTGAAACACAGCACTTGCTAGTTCCTTCATAGTACGAGGCAGCATTAGTTTTGCTGCTCTGTTCAAAATCAATCATGTTTAACAGCTTTTGGGGGTATACATCATGGTTTATAAAATTGAGTTCTGATTTCCTAGAGTCATTTATTTTTCCACACTGAAAAATTGAGAAATATAAACAGATTTCAAATACTTTTTGTTTCCTTGAGTGTTTGACCTCAGAAAGTCTTAAAAATACATGATATACTAAAAGAACTATAAATAGATGAGAAACTAATTAGTTTTATCAGAGTATATAACAATACATAAAACTGAAGAGGTCTAAAGTTTAAGAGTCCTACTACAAGAGCTACAGTCATTTGAAATTCTTATCTTTATTTCAGCAGCACCAAGGTTAGATCTTAAAAATTTATTCTATGCGTGCAGTTCAGAAACTAAAAAATCTCTGAGGGATTTAGGTCTGAGTATTTTCTGAAAACTTCAGATGCCTTTTTTACTTTGGAGTTCTGTTAAGTGTTCAGAGAAGATGACAGATCTCAGCTGAGATCTGAGAAGGAATTAACATAGAGCTTCTGGAGTGTCCGTCTACCTATTTCTTCACAGATACCTTGACCAATGTTTCTTGATGTTTTGGTTTAGTAATATTTATTCAGGTGTTTAAAAGTGAAATACCTTATGGACTGTAACTATCAATTTAAGTCCAGACCAGACATGTAAGTAGTCTAAATCATGAGAATGTAATGACATAATGTAAAGACAGAATATGTAAACTCATGATCAGATGTAAACTCTTTTTACTATTAGAAAAGAATTAACTACTCTTAAAACAAGTATAGAGAACCATTTCCTGTCCAGATAGTGTAGATTAAGTGGTTAGATTTCCCATGCTGCTTTTATGGAATTTTAAATATACAGTCTTAACTGTCCAGATGTACTTGCATATTTCTAGGTACCAAGCATTGCTACAATCACTTCTGAAGGTTTGGCAAAGACCGTAATAAATTTTATCAAGTATTTCTAATATTTTCTTCAGTTCAGTCTGTGAAAATCAATAAGAAAATGTTTCTACCTTTCCAGTCTGACTTGAATCTGCTACTCCAAAAATAATACCCCTCTGAAAATACACCATCATAATCTTCAAAATCAGGAAAAGCTGAATACCAGATTTATTTTATTAGAGTTCTGCAAAAATATCCATTATTTTTGAAGAAGTAATATCTTGTAAAAATAGTCCTTTCAGCTAGTTTGAGTGTCTAAAACACTGAAGTCCTTGAGTGTTGATAATTAACCCTGCGCCTAGGAATGTTTTCTGTAAAACCAAGGGAACTGTTTAGATACAGAGCTTAACCCAGCTCTATCAGCCTATCCTCATAGGAGAGGTGTTTCATCTTCGTGGCTCTCCTCTGGACTCACTCCAACAAGTCCACATCCCTCCTGTGTTGGGGGCCCCAGAGCCCCACCAGTACTCCAGGCAGGGTCTCACCAGAGTGAAGTAGGCGGGTGGGATCATTTCCCTTGCCCTGCTGGCCATGGTGGTTTTGGTGCAGCCTAGGATAAATTTGGCTTCCTGAGCTGTGAGTACACATTGCAGGGTCGCATTCCCGTTTTCATCCACCAGCACCTCCAAGTCGTCTTCCTCAGGGCTGCTCTCAATCCCTGGTCACCCAGACAGTAACCACATTTGGGATTGCCCTCACGCATGTGCAGGACCTTACACTTGACCTTGTTGAACTTCATGAGGTCATGCAGGCCCACCTCAAAATCCTGTCAAGGTCCCTCTGATTTTGCTACTCTTCCCTCTAGAATATCAGCCACATAACTTGGCACTGACACAGACTTCAGAATCAATCATCCATTTTGTTCCATTTCAGGTTTCTGGACTTTTCCCACAATAATCAGATAAGGAAGAGTGTAAGAAAATGAGAGCATATAGGTTCTGGTAATTTGTGTTTTAGGGACATACTGGACAACAGATTCCCTCAAAACTTCCTGTATTTCATTAAGAACAGATTATATGAGCTTACCATTTAATATTTTTGGATTCCACAATATTCTGAGACATTTATCCCTTTTTTCCTAGTTCCTAACTTATTTATTGTCTTCTTGAATTGCGGTTGTTTAGTTTTTCTGCTTAAACTTAAGCTTCTAATTTGTGTCTTTTCTAGTATTATATAAGACATACTATATTCTTCCTTCACTGAATATTATATGGTTATGAAATGCACCATTTTACTTAGGAATTTCTAAACACTTTCCCATGTGTCATGAGTATTCTGAGGAAGACACTATATTTGATAAAATTACTAAGGTTGGTGTATTATTTTTATCTTCATTTCCTATGTAAATTAGGTTTACATGGTTGTATTCTTTGTCAGAAACTAAGTTTGTTTCTTCCTTCTGATACCTTTATGTTCACTGTGATACCTTTATATTCACTGCTGCCTCTATTAGCAAGTAATTTTTCTATCTTTGTCTGTAAGCTAGAAAGTTCATTGACATGAAACCCTAGAAATCTGAATTTGAGTAGAGAGATATGCTTTAAGATTTCCTTAGCAAGGAAAATACTTTGCAACACAGAGGACTTCTGTCTTGAATGCCTGGATGTTTGAAAGCATGTAAGTAAAACATATATTAGGTTGTATAGGTTGTGGGGTTTTGCTTGGTAAGGGATTTGGATTCAATACTTCAGGCAAGCAAAGGCAAAAGTTTCTCATTTAGTGCAAAGAAGGTATGTGGGATGTCCATGGGAAAGTGGTAAGAGCTAAGTGAGGAGAGGGGTTTGGTTGGTTGCTTGGTTTGTTTTTTTTTTTCATTTTGTGGCTAAAATATTGGGAAATAATGATCAAGATCTCCAGGAAATGCTGGAATTCTGTATCCATAAACGTACTGAGTATTTAATTTTACATGCATTTTAGGGAAACTACCCAAATATATTGAAGGTGGTGTATGAAGGAGAAATACACCCATACATCTATAACACCTAGAGATTAGAGATTTAGTTTAGCTTGAACTGAAACAAAAACCCTGAAGCATTTTGGTTCTTAGGCTTATATCTCATGATATGTTAAAGATGGTACTAACTAGTAAAATGCAGAATATTTTCTTGTTTAGGTAAAAAAATGTCTTAAAAGACATGCTCTTTGCATGCCTCTTGTTGCCACTTGACACCAAAACACCAAGCTTGTTTGCAGAAAGTATCTATTAAGTGTGATTACTGTTCAGTATGATGTTTAGAGGTGTGAATTAATAGGAGCTAAACGATCATGTTCAATCTCTTCAGACACAACATTCCTATGTGGTGACTTGGCAGAGCTGGGCAATGATCAGGTGGTCTCAAACATTTTTTTTTTTAATTCTAAATTTTGTATTATAAAGAGTCTTTGTATTTTACAAATGGGTATGCTACTTTATTTTAGCTAAGATAGGAAGTTACTTGTGTCCTTTTTTCCTTTCATGAGAGTTGCAAATTTCTGCTCTGTTCATGTCATCTGCAGTTGTTTAAATGGATGGTTCATGAGGCAATCAGCCTGCTATTCAAAATGCCTGCAGTATCTGTACTGATAAGGCAGACTGCTCACTGAAAGAAACCTGTCAGTATCTGAAGAGAAGTATAAGTTATGGAATCTTCTGCATGCTCACTAATTAACTGACTGATTAGGTTTACATCCTTATTATTGACAGAAGCCCTTATTTGCTATGCATTTAAAACCTAGTATTAACAGCACTTTGCTGAACATTCAGCTGACTCTTTCATATAATATTATAATGATTATTAGATTATTGGAGGGTGATTAAACTTCTTTTTATATATACAAACTCAACTATTGCTTTGGTTAATTTACTTGATTACAGAAAGTGAGGTGTAGTCTGCAAATGTTAGCACCCAATGATATGAAATCATACTAAATCTGCTTCATTTTGATTTTTAAAATGCCCGTTTTATTGGGTTGTTCAGTTCTAAGACAGAATGCACCAAACTTGAATTTCAAAAAACATCAGATAATATGATCTTTTTCTCTTGGTTTTGCAGAGAAAAGTGTGCACTCCTTTTGCATTTTCTCATGTCAACAGATCTCACCGGTCTCTTGCCAGCAATGATTGTATGGAGAAAAGGACAATCCTTTAGCTAAGAAATTATTTTGAGTCCTCATTGTGAAAAGGCAACTTGAATGTTCCAGACCCACAGATAACTTTAGACTTTACTTGTCTGTGTTAAAAAAGTACAGGCAAAACCCCCTCATTGAAACAAAGACATTGGGATTTGCACAGAAAACTTACAGGAAAACATTGTACACAAAATATCTGAGTATAATTTCGGTCAGATGAAATCTGCTCTAGAAATCAGTGTACTCATCAGGGCAATCAGGAACTCTCTTCCATTTCACTGATGCCACAGTACCTGCTTACCTCCCAGATATAATGAATTTTCTCATTTCACTTGGAGTGTCAGGAAAATGTGTTCATCAGGGTGGTGGTTAGATTCAAGCTTTTAACATCCAGAATAGAGTTTATGCCTGGAAATCTAAGAAGCAGGAACAGACTTTTTTCAGCTAGGCACTTTTTGCATGGTAGCTAAAAGTAGGGCAAAAATGTTTTACCTAGCTTTCTAATAAACACAAAACACTGCCATTTTCCCAAGTTCAGAAGTTTTAGTTTAAAACCCTTCACTAAAATAAACGCATAAAGGTGCTGGCACATGTCCAGGGAAGGGCAACAAGGCTCATGAAGGGTCTGGAGCTCAAGTCTTGTGAAGAACAGCTGAGGGAGGTGGGGTTGTTTAGCCTGGAGGAGGCTCACAGGGGACCTTATTGCTCTGTACAACTACCTGAAAGGAGGTTGTAGTGAGGTGCATGTCAGTCTCTTCTGGTAGGTAACAGGTGATAGGATGAAAGAAAATGGCTTTAGCTGCACCAGCGGAGGTTTAGATTGGATAGTAGGAAAATTTCTTTGCAGAAAAGGTTTTCAAGCACTGAAACAGGCTGTCCAGGGAAGTGGTTGAGTCACCATCCGTGTTAGATGTGGCACTTAGGGACGCGGTTTAGTGGTGGACTTAGGCAGTAGTGGGTTAACAACTGAACTTGATAAGCTTATAGAATGCAATACATTTTTTCCCCACATTACTAAACTATAGCTATTTTTATTCAGAAAGGAAGGAAAAAGAGGGGAAAAAAAAGAGTTAATTGGAGTGGATATGATGATATTCATTATTAATTCAAAGTATTTTCATCTGATCATGATTGAACTTGTTTAGCTGCTGCCAGTCTGTGTTCTTTGAGGAAAACTGCCTACTAGCAAAGAAGGGAGTTGTGTCAGAAAATCATTGTGGAATTAGGGTGACAGGAATAGAAATATGAGCCTGAAACAGAAACAGACAACAGCATTGGATTTATTGCATTCTCTATCTCCTGCATATTCCAGTATAAATATGTATGACTTTCCTGTTGACTGAGTTTTGTTTAGTACAGATTTGTGCCAGGACTAAGGGGCTGGTGGTTACTCCCTTTTTTTTTTTCCCCCCGTGATGCTCACTGCTAAATCTAAAAGTCTGTCTGTCTTTAATTTAAGGGAAGTTTCAAAGATGTCACTGTTAATCACACCTGTGTTTTCAGCAGGAACAGCAGGACTGCAAGTTAAACATAAAACATATTAATTTCAGTACCTTCTTAAGTGCTTTATGGAATAAGACTGTCTGCCAGTACTAATGTAGACTTAGAAAAAGCTCCAATGAGAAGACATAAAGAATTGGTATAATCTCTCGATCTCGTGTTTTGTAATTCCATGGCAAAAATAATTCTGTTCTAGGGACACAAGTAATAAATGGATAAATTCCTTGTCAGCTATGTCTCTGTTTTGCAAATTACATAAGTATACCTGATAATTGCATTATTTACTTAGAATCTCAGACAACTGGAAGTATCAAATTCATGGTCAGGAAAATTTTGGGTTTGTTCACTTCATGAAGTTCAACACTAGTGGTTTAATTTTTGTTTCCATGTATTTCTAAGATACTGCTAACAGACCTGATTTGCAGGTAAAAGGGGGAGTCAGAGAACTATGGAGAAAGTACCGAATGTGACTTACTCATACTCTTTCAAAGAAGTCACAATCTGCTTTCAGTGGGTTAAAATCAGACAGTATTCAACATACATACTTAAAACATATTATTTTGGCCGTTTTTTTTTCTATTTGCTCTTAGGTACTTAAGTATCTTTATATTTCAACAGTCACTATTTTTGTATAGACAATGCCAGAGGAATTATCTTGTTTTAAGAGTGTTGGCTGTGTAAGTGCACAGGATTTGTCTCATTGTGAAAACATTGCAAACAGATGGGCAAACGTTTAACATGAAGTTAATTCCTTATAAAACACAATGGCTGGTGTTTGGAGGTTTTTTTATATTTTTTTAAATAAAGCATTAGGAATAATCTTGAATTACTCAAATGGGTTTTTTTCCTTGGAGTAGAAACAGTGTTTCTCACGGCTGCATTAATTTCAATTATTTCTCATGCTAGACAATTAATGTTTTATGAAATACCATAGACAGTTGTACTGGAATAAAAATAAAAATAAAATTTTGGACATTTAATTGAACTTGAAAAACAATGCAGATTCAAACCTGGACTCAGTAACAAAGTCCAGGCCTTAGAAACTTACTTTATTGAGCTCTTTCACAAAACACCACTGAGTCACCCTAGGGAAATAAAACACAAAATTTCAATCCTTTCTTTCAAGTCACGTGGCCTAGAAAAATCTCAAAAATAAAAAAAATCCATTCAAAGCCACTACAACTTTTTTGTAAGGGCCGGAATTGTAAGTACATATCTTGGTATGTAGGTACATATCCCATACATATGGGATGAGGTAGAATTTTCACATACAAAATGCTCTAAGGTACCATTTTCTAAATGCAGAAGACCTATAATACACTGACGACAACAACTTCACCCTTATTCTTTAATCTGAAGAAGAATAAGAAGAAGAAAAAAAAAAGGAGAAGAAAAAGAAAATAACAAGAAGAAGAAGTAAAAGAGGAAAAGAAGAAGCAAAAAATGACCCATGCTTTTGCATTCTGCAGAAAATCTACTGGCTAGGTGAACAAATTATACTGAATTTCAGTTGATAGTATAGAGATTTCTCTTTATATCTCTTTATTTATGGTTTCTAGAACCTTTCAGATATTATTTATCTCTTAATTAATTTTAAAACTTCAATTTTACAAAAATTTCTGAACTTTTGACTTTACTTCCAAGTTCTTGCTAGTTTAGAAACTAACAAGAAAGAAAGTAAGTAACTAACAAGAAAGTAAGAAGTAACCCATGACAAATGCTACTGAAATAAACTTATATTTATAATTCCTCCAAGTGGATGAGTCTTAATAGAAAATTCTAGTGTTTAGGGAAACAAGATTTTTAGATGAATACCAGTAATAGTGGCACTGACTTAGCTTGTTGTACTGATGAGCTATAATTATGCAGTAACCAATCATTAATTTTTTAGTTGCAAGTATTAATATTCTATCAAGATAATTAAGCTGACCTGTGATGATATCAGTCTAAAACTCCAATTTTAAATAATGACAGTAATTTTAAAGAGTAAAACCTAATAGGTGTGGTTTAAAATGTCATCACTGTCATTAAAACACTAACACAAAGTAAACCAGAATTTAAATTTTGGCTTAGCTCAAAAAAAAAAAAAGAAAATTGTTTCTATATGTAATCACTTCCCCAAAACTGTATACTTTATGGTACATGAGGTGGGGCCTTCAAACCCTCAAGCAGACCAATGTTCCCACACAACACGGTGTTGTCTGCAAACTGACTGAGGCTGCCCTCAATCCCTTTGTCTGAATTTTGGTAAAGATATTAAACTGAACTGGTCCTGGTACTGAGCCCTGGAGAGCAACACTCATGACTATTTGCCAGCTGGATTTAACTCCACTCACCATCACTCTTTGGTGTGGGCCAACCAGCCAGTAAAAATTACAAACATCCAAAGACAACTCATAAACCTTTTTTTTCTTTCCCCTGTAGAAAAAACTCTTTTTCTGCTACAGTGAAGTAATACTGTATTTTCAAGAATGATCTAAGTCTGGTCCTCTGTGAATAAGCATTTGGTGTAGAATATACAGTGGTTGTCAAAAATTCTACTGTAATATTCATGTCCATAAGAGTAATTCAAAATATTTAATTAATATTAGACTAAAATCACAAATATTTTTACAGGTTACATTACACTACTTAATGAAAAACCCCAGTTGATATCTGGCAGATATCAACTACTAAATTGATGCAGAAATGAGTGTCAACTGCAAATCAAATATTTTTAATCAAAGTTTCTTTCTAAATGTTAATTTAACAGATATTTTCTGTTGATCTGCAGTTCTGAAATATTAGTGTGGCTGAAAACAGTAAAGGCTTTATTTAGACTCTCTATATATATTCTTTTGGAGGCTATGGTTTTATGAGTTCATAATGGATTTTAGTCTGAATGGAACATTTATCTATTTCACTTGAATATGTATCCACAGCTTATGCATCTGCATTAAATAATTCAAATGTATCAAATATTATCTGTTCTGGAAGCTCCCAGATATCCCTTTTACAGGTATCCTAGAGATGAGACTCAGAGCTATGCTTCATTAGCACAATATTTAGTTTTTTAGGGAGTGGAGCTTCTGAGGCCACAATGGTCTTACAGATATATATGGTCACAGATATATACAGTGTTGGATTCAGTTGAAATGAAAACAGACTTCAGACTTCAGGAAAATAGTTGCAGGTCAAAAGACTGGTCTAGTAGGTGATGTAGTTTTTAATGCTGTTAATCTGCTAAGTAGAGGATGTAGGTTGTTCCCTGTAGCTTTGAAGTTTTACTTTCTACCACAAATCAATTCTGAGTAAAATGAATCATTGAATCATAGAATCAGCCAGGTTGGAAAAGACCTCTGAGATCATCAAGTCCAAATCCTTGATCCACTACTGCCGAGGTTACTAGATCATGGCACTGAATGCCGCATTCAGTCTCATCTTAAAGACCTTCAGGGATGGAGAAAACCTCCAGGGACGTGAAGACATGTTGATGATGCTGGCATTTGCAATAAACTTCAAATTCTACTTCCTTCTTACCCCAATCATGAATGTAAGTCATTTTGTGAAAGTGAAGAAGCCTGAAAATGTTTATGTTTAAAAGCTAAAAATCTTAATAATTTTTTTCATAGCTTGAATATATTAACCTCACAGCCAATTTTAATAGATTTAATTAAGCTCAAAGAATAGGATAGTGAATCTTTAAATGCTCCAGTTAACTAGAAAATGGCATCATCTTCCTTTCATTCTCCCACACCGCTTTAAATTATTCCCCTTGAATTACTATTTGCTGTAATTAATTTTTTTCTTGCACAGGTGCCACTGTATAAAGTAGGGGGAAATGCATGACTATTACACATAAATACAGTTCATCTCATAACTAATTTCTGAAGACATATGACTGAATGTAACATAAAAATGTTGCTTATAATAGACTTATTTTAACCCCAGAGGAAGTGGAGAGTACTGAAGTTTATGACACATTCATTTCAGGACACAATTAAGGATTTAAATCTTCCTTCCCTTTGTTACCCTCCTATCTCCAAATCCCAAAATATTCTGTGAATTATTACCTTAAAAGAAGGAAGTGACAAAGCTGAACTCAGGACATTAGGTTTATTTGAACATTTATTAGTATAGGGCTTAGTTTTCCAGTTCAAATTAATTATTTTTAACAGTGTTTATTCTGTGCTTAAATTTAGCATCTGAACTTAGAGTTTAGCTATTCACACACAGCAGATAAGGACAAATATGCCTAAAGAGTACTGTATAAATTGTGGGAGTTGAACAAATTCTATACTTTTAATAATTTTCAAATGAAAGCCTTACAGATAAATTGATTCATTTATTTTTTTGGCTACTAAGGCACTCTGTATTTATACCAGCTCATATCACATCAGTTATCACTATGTACCTGCTATGATTCAGCATATGATTGTGTATGGGCTTTTTTATTCCCAGGTGTTCTCCTGATATGCTTCTGGGATACCACATCATCTTAATTGCCTTACTTGAAAATAAGTACCAAAGTATCCAGCATTTGAATCCTGTAAGTGGCTGTTTGGTATCCTAAGAGTTAGGGTAGAAATGGTACAAAGCAAGTTCTTACTTTCTGAGAAGATATATTTGTAAGATTAGTGTAAAGGACAATATAATCCTAACTCTACTGCTCAGTAATAGGGGAATTTTTCTAATCACCAGTAATGATGGTGGAATGCTCCCGAGAAACATGGGGGAATAAAAATAAATATTTAGTAATTCACAGTTATTAACAGGGAATAACTGCCCTATGAGATCTAGTTGAGTTATTTCACTACTGTTGATAGCAATGACTACTCATGATCATGAAATCATTTATTAATTTATTTATTTTGTGTTTATGTTGACTCGCAGAAATCGCTCGAAATACCATTAAGCTTAAAAAATGTGTAGAGTATATACAACACTAGAAGCATTAGTAACACAAGTTTGTTCACATGTTGGATTTTATTGTCCTAATAAGATACCTATGAAATCTCATTAAAATGAAATGGCATGTCAAATATCTTTCATTATTGGTAGTTTTCAAGTGTATTTGACTGCAAGGGGAGATCTTCTGCTATGAAATTATATGATGTAGCTGATCATTTTGGCTGTGGTAATATAAGGAAAATCAATTTGATTTGAAGGCAAAAAACACAGATTCTGCTTTGGAACAGTAACAACTGACATGAAAAAAGATATCTTGAGGTTTAGCAAATGGAGTATTAAAAATTACAGGGGTAGCTGTGTTTAATGATACCATACAATTAGTATTTTTTCGTTTTATGGCAGAGCAGTAGGACTATACCAAGGCAGATGGGAAAAAACCCACCAAAAAACATAAACAAGCCAAACCAGAGGGTTAATTGTTTTTCAAACAATGATTATAATTAAAGCTGCATGGGGACACAGCTTACGGCTATTCAGATCTTCTGGGAGGTGATAGAGAACTACAAGATTCTTGCTGGTAACTTCATTAATCTGAATTTCTAGGTGGCAGGAGGTAGTCCGGTTACAGAATTCAAGTTGTTAGCTTTGCATGTTATAACTGCATATCTTTCTTTTCCCATTTTAATTACTATCTTTCGTGTGTATATATTTTGGGAGTTCATAAAAAATATTATCATTCTGCTGCAGAATTTTTGAATGTAAAGGACTTTTTATGATGCCCACAAATGTGGGCGTTTTCTGTTTTGTTTTGTTCCTTTTTTACCCTACAGATTATAATCATCTTATTATATTAAAAATCTGATTAGAAGTCTAATGTACACTGCATCAAAGTTTTACATATTTTAATACTTGTGCTTACATTTTTTAGATGATTTACATCAAGGAATCCTTATCAAATAGGGAGATAATTTCATTTTGGGAAAAAAAGCCATTGGCAAATGATTTCAAAGTAGTTTAATACAGTCTTGTAGATGTCTTAGATATTCATTAAAATCTTACTGGTTTTAATGCACATTACTCGAGAGCCATGAAATTTGATAATGGTTTGGGTAAAATTGCTTCTTTTCTTTTAAATAATCATAAAATAATGAATGCTAAATTAGTTAATGGTCATAAGCTACTGCTTTAATGAGATTCCTAATTATTTAGAAGTTTTCTTCAGCTACTAGAAGAAGCCAATATTTCAGGTAACTTATGAATACTTGTCATTCACATAGTAATTCAAAACTTTTAATACAGATGTACATTTCAGTTAGAGTGGGTCTGCTCAATTATTACTAAAAGAAAGATCAAGTGTATTTTATGATGAGTTTAACTTTTGTGAAGTGTTATTGTAAACCATAGACTCACGTGAAAAACATGGTTTGTTTTCAATGTTCACTTGGACAATTCAAACTTCTGTACATTAACAGAGCTATTCAAGAGTTTTATTTCTGACTGACAGGAAGTGAACAACTTTTAGGTGTAGAAAAACTTTCATTTCTCAGAAAGAAGCTCTGAGTAATTTCAGCTTCACCTACATGCCTGGATTCCCAACTAAGCTCCATCTTGACAATTTAAGCTCCAGTTGTTGGTACTACAGGTGACGCAAGGAGAAACAAGTACCAGAGTGCAGCATGAGGAGTAGGTCTGTCTTTGCTTCTGTACCTCAGGCATCATTCCCTGACCAACTCTGTGGTCCTGTTTTATGTCACAGTGAGCTGTAACTGCTGTCTGTGTCTGCTTTTATGGACAGCTCCTCTTAGCCGTGGTTCAGCTACTGATGGTCCTGCTCTTCAAACTGGTGGAAGTCTTTATATAGAGAAGAGTCACAGTAATCTTCTACTGAGTTAGTAGTACAACTATGAGAGTGATCTTTAAATTTGAACTTTGGACAGCATTTTTTCTTTAGCTTTTTTTTTTTTTTTTCCCCTAAATCTTTGTGGTAAGTGCTAGCGAAATTGCTTCTAAACCTTTTTTTTTAAAAGGTTGATCAACTCTAACCCATTTTGAATTCATGGAGACTTAATTTTAAAGCAAAGCCATTTTGATAAATCCAGATTAAAGTATTTCAAAATTGCTCTGACTACAGTTATTTGAATCTTTTAATTGCTTGTATGCTCCCTGTTACCTAATTATATTACATTAGACAATTTGTGATTTCCTTATTTTACCTAAATACATCAAGAGATGAACTATTGGAGAATGTTGCCTATGAGTATAACAAATTAATGAGAACTGTGAGTGGTTAATAGCTTTACAAATCACACTTAGAAAACTAGAATTTATTTCAACACCTTATTGGCTAACTCTGCTAAACCAGCACTTCCCATACCTTTTTTCTTTTCCCTTCTGTCAGCTAAACAAGTAACAACTGTACTTGCCTTCTTCATGTATTAAAATATGATTTTCCATTAGCTTATTTATTATTAAAATGGAAATCATAGAATCATTGAGGAATGGTTTGGGTTGGACAGGACTTTAAAGATCATTTAGTTCCATCCCCTGCTGTGGGCAGGGACGCCTTTCACTAGACCAGGCTGCTCAGAGCCCCGTCCAACTTGGCCTTTAACATCTTCAGAGATGGGCCATCTACAGCTTCTCTGGGCAACCTTTTTCAGTACATCACCACTCTCACAGAAAAGAACTTCCTAAATAGATGCTTGGTGCATACATGATCCTTGCATCCTTTGTGCTTTTATCATCCTTTCTTATTTGAAAAATTGCTGAGGATCTTACGGAAACTTAAAATGCATTTTCAGTGAAATGAGGCACAGAAAAATGCAGATAAACTTGCTTCCTGTAAAGAAAATACTACGATGAATGACACAATGATTTAATAGATCAAATGAATGAGAAGAAGGTAATCAAATGGACTTTCTGACAAGCATCAGTATATAGAAGTTGTTGATCTTACTCATGTAAGCCCATCATCTGGCTGCTGCTTAGCAGTAATCCACTTCCACAGCAAGAGAACATGGGTCAACAGAGAAGGTGCTATGGTTTGTCTGTACAAGCAAACCTTGAGTTATAAAACTTTTTTTAACAAATGGACATATCAGTAGAATTCGTATCACTGACCCTGACTTATCATTGTCTTAATGATACCTATGAGTTTATTGTGGTATATTTTGCCTGTTCTGCTATCAGGTGGTATTCACAGCCAGATGCACCAAATTAAAAATAAATGTGTAAAACCGCAATTAGGTTGCTGTCATATTGTATGGGAGTAGATGGAGAGGGTTTTCTGCTTTATTATGAAGCTCCTTCTGGCCTTTGTTCATGCAAGGTGCAGTGCAGAATTGTAGGTGACCAGTACTGCTTTAACCAGGGGGAGACCAATGACTCTTGTTGTGTCAGTCTTCAGCAGTGCTTTGTTCTTACCCAGGTGTAGTGTGAGGTGCACTCTGCTGTTGGCAGTTCGGGAAAACTCAGTAGGAATAGACACACAGAAAGGGGTGCTAGAAAGAGGAAAAGACTTTAAAACTATCTGTCTGAAACTTTTATGCATATGACTAAGTTGAAGATCCACTTAAAACAGCTCATTAGTCAGATAGATACCATGCTTTCTAATCATTGCTCATTTCAAAACCTTATTCTGGATATTATACAGCAAAATACTATACTAATTATAGAACAATTTTTTAATAAAAAACCCAACCTTTATGTGTTGAATAACTATTATAAGAAGATGGGTATTTGGAGAAATATTGTGGTTTTGTCTTGATGATTCTCTCAGTTCAAAAAAATTAAAAGTTAATTGGTCAGTTCTTGGTAATAAGCAAGAATTTTCTGGAAAAGTGGTTATTTTAGCAAACAAAAAAATCCCAAACAATAAATAGCAATTTTCTCTGTAAGGAAAAAAACATTAACACATATTTAAGTGCTATCACTTTCAGGAGTCTTCACAGAAATTTCTCGGACTCTGGAAGGTACTAGGAGGACAAGTTAGGAAGTGGCCATTCTCTATGTATACATTTTAATTAATCTAGGCAGTGGTTTTCTTTAAATTGATAATCTGAAAAGAGATACTTATTTACATTTGAGAGGGTAAATACCATAGTTAGCATAGTAAATACAGGGCACAGAGAATGAATTTTAATAGACGGAGGGGCAGTGGCTGTTCTGAGGATACATTTGGGTTTTGAGGAACAGTAGTCACTAGAAAAGTGACTAGGAATGCCACTGTTCATTCCAGCTTCCCATTCATTTTGATGGGTGTTATTGTGACATGGATATTCTTGTCGAATAGATATCTTAAATCCAGTCCCATAGCACAACCATTTTGAATGACTGAAAAATGGAGGGCTACAAATAATTCTGTCATTAAGCAGTTGTTAAATCTTCACCATAATCTGTTTTCATCCATGATTTTAAATAGACTGAAATACTGTTCTCATCCTTTGACTGTTTAATTAGAATTGGGGGGTTTTATTTGTTTGGTTTGGCTTGGTTTCTTCTCAGTTGTTTGACAGTAAAAGTTAACTTTCTTCCATGCAAGTACTAAATTAGATTCTGTATTCATAGAACACATGAGCAAATGCTCAATATTTTTTAGGCATATAATTTAAATGCAAATGACTCCTAAGCTTTAAATGAATCATGTTCTTTACTAAATATGAACCAAAACAGTGAGCAGGGGCATAGGAGGTGGGAGGAAGCTATTCTATTAGGAGCATATGTCAGCTCTATCTTCTTTGTGTGGTCTTAGGGCTGATTAACAAGGTGTACTACACTGTGAAATAATACATTTAAATTGTTTATTTACAGCGCAGTGGATTTGTGAATTAGGCATAATTTATGTGAAATTATTGGGTGAGGCATGAGGATGTGGACAGTATGTAGAATAAATAGATTGTATTACTGAATCTAGAAAACAGCATTCAATTAAATGAAAATTAAATTTTCAAGAAACACGATGATTGGTTATAGAAATGTGATTAACTCATTGCTTGTAATACTGCCATTGGGGAAAAACACTTGTAATACAATTACAGTAAATGAAGCTAAATTATTGTGTATTTAAAGGTTTAGAGGCATTGTGTGTCTTCTTAATTGGCCAGATTTTTTTTAATAAATTCATCCCTAACATGTTGCAAAAAATAGAAAGCTGTACTTTTCAAAATGAGAAACAGTTTCCGATTTTAATTATATTTAGAAAAGAAAAATATTAATAAAATTTTAGGAAAATTTATTTCACAAAAGGTAAATTATTATTATATTTTTAACGTTCTGATAAAAAATAGACTCAGCTCAAGGTGTATTAAAAATATGCCAAATATAACACATTCAAAATAAATCAGTATCAAAAGAGATTTTGTTATTTAACTGGGTGAATGTATTTTCACAGGCCAGAAAACTGACTGTACCAGCTTACTTTGCACCTTGAAGATAGCAATGCATGACTGCGGACAGTTTAAATTTATAAAGGAGATCTGCATTCAGATCTTGTAGGTGAATAGTTCCCGTTCATGCAAATGACAGGAGTTGCCATAAATATTTTAAAACATGGCTCTTTGTTAGTAGTCCATTAAAACAATTGCATACCCAACCCGTCCAAGAAATTACCCTTCCCAATTTTCTGCCTAAAGGGCACTGTTATGAATTCACCGGAAATGCAGGAGGTCATGATGGCCTCTAGCAACTCTGTGTTACTGTCTAGTAACAACATGGAAAACCAGCCAATGCAATTCTTTGAGAAGGATGCTGGGTCTTGGACATGAAGCAGAAGGTAAACGAGATAGGTAAGAAATTTAAGCATACAGAGATCCTGTGTGCCACTGAGTTTTGGGGACAAATGAAGGCACCAAAGTATGAAAAGAAGTGGTGGACAGAGAAAATCTTAAATATAAGGAATTTGAACACCACAAGATGCCCCAGAATGTAAAATACATGGGAAGAAGGTCATATTTGGGTCCCTATTGGTAAGTGTAGGTGACAAAGAATGCAAAAGAATAGTTAATTTTAGGATTATCTGCCACTAATAGGAAAGCAAACAAAGTACTAGAAAGGGAGGAATAGTGTAAGTGTGTAAGTCTTTTCATAGTGAAAAAAATGCCTACAAGAGGAAGAAGTAACCTTTCTAGGAGCTGTTGGAAACTCAATTTCTTTTCAGCTTCCTCTGAGAACAGAAGAAAGTCTCTAGCAGATAGTTTGGCAATAGTCAGGGACAAAATGGTTAAAACATACTGCTTAACTGCCAGGCTCAAGGTTCCAGCATTATATCAGACAGAGGCCTCACCAGAGCCAGCTGCTAATGAGAACTATTTTTGTTTCAAATAAGCCTTCTCTGGATTTCCAAGCTACAACAAGGGAGGGGGCTAATATTCCTCTCATCCCTCTCTTCTCTTGATGCCAACTCTTAAGCTCATCGGATAACACAGGAAGCAAATTTTAAACTCTAACCCAGAAAAAGGTTTCTTTCATCTTCCAACTCCCCATCCCCACACTGTGACAGAAGAAAACAGCTTACTGTAGTCCTTTTATAGTGAGAGGAATGAGCATTCTCTTTGGCAAAAATGCTCCAAGTGCTTTCAAAGCACAGGGAGAAGAGAAAGTAAAAGAGAGTACCTGGACTTTCCTCATTTTGGTTGACAATGAAATATTAATCCTTCTGCAGCCTTCTCATGAGACTCTTCAGGCAAAGCCTGTCCACAGGCAAATGAAAAAGGGTGATCTGTATCAGAGAGCTCTCTCTGAATGCTATTAACAGCTCTCTCTACTTGCTAATAGCTGCATAGAAGGTGTGTTTTAGCTGCTAGCTGCATGGGTCATTTACTTTTGACCTTGATAATAGCAATTTTTACCAGTTCCCATGTATATTTATAAAACAAATTAATTTGCTTCATTGCTTCTAAATCCTTTATAATACACACATCTCAAAGGTATGATTATTATCTTCAGTTTTTCCAGCACTGTTGGAAAGATTTCCTTCTATTTCAGTATAATAAAGACGTTTTTTATTTTGTAAATTAATAATGCATTTGAATTATGCAGCTGTTTTTCCTGTGTGCCTTAATATCTGTCCGATAATATCCTCTTGATGGTCCAAAAGACCACTTAGCCCATGTAATATGGTCAATTTACCATTGCTGTAGGCATTCACTTACACCTGTATGATAGCTGAGCTTTTTTTTTTTTTAATAGATGTGGTTGATCAACCATTTTACTGCTTACCATTTTTTTGGTGACAAATAGCATGAGGATGTACTGAAATTAATTTTCAGTAGAGAAACACTGTCAAGGCTGCAGAGTCACACTCTGAAAGTTGTCCTTTACTGCATCTATGCATTAATATTTTTTTCCACAAACAATCCCTGAAAGAATGCTTTCCTCTAATGTCTTTTTTTCTACCTTTATTATAGGTACTGCCAAAAGTCTCTAAGATTATAGTTATTCTAAATGCATTCTTTTTCAATTGCAATGGCAGCTCTTCTAAGTGTGCAAAACATCTTGCAAATATCCATACTGGAACACAATATAAGCCCTTCTCTTGTCTTTTTTTTTCCTTCTCGTTGTTGTTGTTGTTGTTTTTAGGGTTTTTAGGTTTTCTCCTTTATATGATTTTTTTTTTTTTTATGTGTCTCTTTATAGCTAGAGGGAATGCTTTCCCATTCATGCCATTTATTTTTCACTACTTAAAATTGACTGAAAGAGACAAACTTGCAACTGTGTTTATGCCTGGAAACAGACAATAGGTCAAAAATGACTCCTGCTACAATGTACAGTTTGCAATGATAGTTTAGCTTCTGGGAATGATGCAGGTATGGGAAGTACTGTCATCAGGACAGTGTTTATGGATGTATAACTTCAGTGTAAAAAGCCCAGAGGTAGAACTCTTCAGGCTAAGCTCTCCAGAGGTGAAAGTCATAGAAATCTCCACAAGCAAAGCCTTGAGAGTCTTTGTAAGTAAGAACGAGCATCACAACCAGGTTTACGTTTTTCTGGAGCAATGGCTCAGGACACTTGAACTGCTCTGAAAAGGATCTCTAGAGGACTACGGCTCTAGGCCAAGTGAAAGTGAAAAGGGATAATTTAATACCATGTTAAGAAACTCTGATTTGTGAGGAATTTCTGGTATGCTCAAAAAATGTGCTCTGGAGAGGATTCAGAACTTTGGATGCATCTTATGTGTTGGTCTCATAGGTATACTGAATGGGTAACATGGGACAAAAAAAGCACTATTTTAACTTTCCAGAAGGTCAAGAATTAGATGTATGTTATGTCTGGTGGAATGCCAGGTGATCCTCATGATGGAAGCCAAGCTTTCTGCTTTATGTAAAATGCTGTTGCTATGGGTTTAAATTCCTTTTTGACCTAAAATCTCCTGCAGCCTTGGCAGAAGGAGGAACTCCTTATTTCCTTAGTGCTTTTTTTTTTTTTTTTAGCCTTGACAATACAGGCCTTGAAATAAAAATAAAAGTAATAGAAGTTGGTTTTTTTTTCAAAAAAGAACATGATAAAGTGACAGAAAAAAGTAAAAAAAAAGCTGAAGTTATACAAGGAGATAGAGTTTTGCTAACATGCAATAGAACCTGGGAGTTTTCAGCAGAATTCGGGTTGATTTTGGATCAGGAATTTTGTTTCTTTTTGTCTCTAAAATATTAATATTTTACACAGAAATTTTCAATAATTTAAATAACTGTGTTCCTTTAAGCCTATCACAGGTTTATGCAGAAACCAAATAGAAATGATGAAGTTTGAATATATTTAACAAGGGCAAGTGCCAGATTTTGCACCTGGGATGGGGCAAGCCCCACAGAAAGGGACCTTATGGTCCTGGTTGTTGGCAAGTTGAATGTGAGTCAGCAGTGCCCTGGCAGCCAGGAGGGCCAACCCTGTCCTGAGGGGCATCAGACAAAGCATCACCAGCCAGTCAAGAGAGGGGATTGTCCTGCTCTGCTCTGACCTGGGGCAGCCTCACCTTGAATATTGTGGCAGTTTTAAGCAGCACAATATAAAAAAGATATTAAGCCATTAGAGAGTGTCCAAATGAGGACAACAAAGACGGTGAAGTGTCTGAAGGCCATACAAGAAACAGCTGAGGTCACTTTGTCTGTTCGGCCTGGGGATTAGGAGACTGAAGGGACACCTCATTGCAGTTACAACTTCTTCATGAGCAAAAGTGGAGGTATAGGCACTAATTTCTTCTCTGTGGTGGCCAGTGACAGTATCCAAAAAAATGTCATGAAGCTGTGTCAGGGTTTAGATTAGATATTAGGAAAAGGTTCTTTCCCCAGAGGGTAGTTGGGCACTGGAACAGGCTCCCCAGGGAAGTGGTCACAGCACAAGCAGTGACAGATTTCCAGAAGCATTTGGACGATGCTCTCAGGAACATGGTGTGATTCTGGGATCTGTTCTGTGCAGTGACAGGAATTTGATGATCTTTGTGGGTCCCTTCCAACTCAGAATATTCACTGATTACATGACATAATAATAGCTATCAAAATTTGTCTTATGTATATTTGAATTGTAAAGTTTTCAACAATTCCTGTATAAAACACGTCAGGAATAGCATATTCTATTTGCCAACTAAAACATGATCATGGTTTTATAGTTTCATGATCTGTCCTGTTTAGCTTAATGCAGTGCTGGCCAAGACTTATCTGACTTGCAAAGATGTCACCGGTTTAGTCTAGATTAATATTTAGTGCTCATGTATGTTGGGACTGCCCATAATTAAAAAAGCAGTCACATCACCACTGCACATACAGAGGCAATAAACAAACAAGCAAACAAATGCTTTTGTTTCGTGAACCCCACAAAAAAAGCAGGTGAAGAAATTTTATGAGTTTCATTGGGAGCAGTATTCTTGCAGGATCTTCTTTTCCTGGCAGTGCTCAGAACTGAGATCAGTAAGGGATATTTCTTCCTGTCCTCCTACCCACATTATTTTCCACCACCTCAGTCAACCAGGCAGCAGCATGCAGACAAACCTGGAGAGGAGGCAGTCAGGGAAACAAACAAAAGAAAGAGAGGGCTGCTAACATTTTCTCCAACCATGATTTCTGGTGGTTTGTTTTTCTATTTATGTGTTTCAAATTTTATTGTCACATTAACTTGGGAAATACCTTTTGTTTTTACATTTGGAATCAACTTTTAATTCTCTTTGAAGAACTAAACACAGTAGAACACATTTGTCTTCCAGGAATGCAATACTTTCTCTGTGAGGATGACACATAACTTGAAATCATAAGAAGACCTGTGGAAAGATGAAAGGAGTTGCCTCTCTATCTCATGCAATTTTTCTTGGCCTAATTAATGGTGAGGCTTCACAAGATGGCAGAGATGATCTAACAAATCACAGATGTCAAAGGCCTCCCCTTTCTCTTTCATGTAGTCTGCCAGCTGCCTTCTGATGCCAAGCTCCACGCTGGTTTTTTTTTTTTTCCCATGCAGTGATTTCAGTGCTCATTTGACTACTCAGTGTATTGACTCATCTTGCTAAACTGTCAGGATGTTAACCTGACAAGAAAGGCAAATTGCTTTATTTGAGGTTCAGAGTCTTATTTGGCTTACCTGAGGGCTGACAGAAGTGCGAGAGCTGATCCATGGGTCATCACAAGAGTCTAGGGATGTACCTGTGTAAGTGAGCAATTAGGCCAATGCCGATATAATAGGAAAACTTCAATTGGCTTTATTTTGTTTTTCTTTCTGTCCAGTAAATTACATACAATGTTCCTAATGTCGTGGGTTAACCAGGGGATCGAAACCTTTTTTTCACAAACTCCCCCCTTCACACAATTACTATCAGTTGAGAGAGGTTTTATCCAGACAAAACAGAGGCTTGACTTAAGGGATATAATACTAAGATTTATTACTAGAAAGATAACTAAGAAAATCACACGCACTACACCAGTACTAATTAGACTTACTTATCTTATGGAATAATATATACTACAAGAGTACTACTTAAACTTAGCTTATCTTATGGAAATAACATATATTATAACATTAATTAAACTAACTTATGAATAAAAAGAATATCAGGTTGCTATATACAAATTTGGTGGCTCTATTCGGACTTTCAGTCTTTATTGC
>VYXB01008758.1:237622-267569 GCA_013397135.1 Pachyramphus minor
GCTGCAGGGAGAGAAGGGGGGCCTCTCCCCCCTCGTCTCAACTCTTCTCTTGCTAGAACTGACCTTGAAGCTGCTGATTATCTCAAGTCGTCCTCTGCTCTCCGCCAAAGCTGGGATCCTTGCAGCATGTTTCAGCTGGGCAGTTTTCTCTCTGAAGTTTGTTTCTGTTACACATCCCGGCTGGAGAGACTTCATACCTGCCGCTGGCCCAAGGCCGGGGGAGAGGGCCTGGCCCCCCAACTTGGGGCCTGCTGCCCCTCTCCTCACATGGTGGCTGAATTCCTTACTGCGACAACACCTTCTCTTCCGTTTTCTTAAATATGTCATTAGCAGAGGCGTTACTAAAACTTTTGATTGGCTTTTCCTCCGGAACTATACCTGGGCCTGACCATTTCAGCCCAGGGGGGGCTGGTAACCCACGACACCTAACTACCTCTTTTGACTGTTTTCTTGAACAAAGCTGGTAAGAATGGACTGAGAAAATAGCAACACACATTTAATTCTTTGTGAGGCACAAATTTAATCATTAAAGCATGCAAATTATATATTTAATAAGAAAGTCACAAAATCAAAAAGCATAAATATCAGCTTGCATAGAAATAGAAGAAAAAATGACAGATTTTTCCAATTGTTAATATAATACAAAAAATGTCTAGTTATCTTACTAGTGTATTAATTGCTTATCAGTGTTTTGTATGGGATAGCTTCATTCCCACAATAAAGCAATTTGACTACAATGACCCATAGCTTTTCAGTACTTCTTTACTATGAGTCTGTACTATACTGTGCTATTGTATCATCACATCTCCAGGACAGAGACTTTTTATTTTGACACCTTTCTCCTATTATTTAGTGCTGTGCGTGCTAGGATTGTTCTGGCTGTATAAATAGTAGTTGACTCTGTATGTGCATATGTGCATAAGAGACAGAGAAAGAGGGAGAGAGATGGAGAAAGATGGGGAGAGGGATGGTGCACAGGAGAGGGAGGAAGAAAAAGGTAACACCCAGGCAATAGCTAAAAAACAACAGGGTTCCCCCAAACAGGGTGTTAATAATTTTGCTACCTGGCTTGACCATGAGGAAAATGGACACAATATTTACCATAATCTGCTGGTGGTTAATTTTTCATTTGGAAAGGAGACTGCAGCTTTGCATCTACCTAAGAGCTGAATGTTTTATAATGCTGTGTGCTGAGAAGGAAAGAGAAAAAAATTAAATATCAAAAATGCAGAAACAACCCAGCCTTTACCTGCCAAAGCTGACATGCTGTGGAGAAAGAATATTTAAATCTACCTGCTGCTTTTAATGAATCCTGAGATATTTGCTGCAAACATGAGTATCAGATCAAGTGCTGACTAAATGAATACTGACCATCACAGAGCTGCTGACTAAAGGCCTTTTTACTAGGTTGGTCTAATTTAGCACTCTGCATTTTGGAGACACTTTGATACTCCTTTTCAGTAGCAGCAGTATGCTAAATGTAAATAGTTAATTCCAGCTTTGTGATTGGACTGTAAAGAAGTTGCGCTACTCTGTCAGTCATGTAAATAATGTATGAATGCGAGCACAAGACCAAGAAAACCTTGATATCTTTCCTTAGCATCAGCTTTCACAGGAAGGATATTCTCACTTGGTATCCTTCAGTTACTCAGATTTCTCGTTTTGATGCTGAAGATTTTGGAAGCAAATGAAGAACTTTTGACTCCCATTGTCTATTTTACTGTGGAATAGAGTATGATAATGCAACAAGACATAGTAAGAGACAGAGGTGATACTTGTTAGGAAGAAGTCATTACATGAGTTGATAAAATTATAAGACTATTTTTTTTTAATTTCTGTAATATTTACATGCATACGACATAACCTTGTACCTCAGACCACTGACATATATGAACTGCTTGTATATTGACATAGTTTTGGTTTAGTAGTGTAAATCACAGATTCTATAAGGAAATTAGTATTGCATCAACTGAAAACTACTCATCAGTATTTGAGTAATAATATATCTGGGGGCAACTTTAAGAAAACATTAAAAGGCAGAATAAAAATTAAAAATAATCAAAACATTTTTGTACATGGACGTAACTGCTGCTAGTGGAAATCTCTACTTATGCAGTTGTTTGGTGGGGTTTTTTTGTTTGTTTGGTTTGATTTTTTTTTTTACTTTTCTAGCTACAAGAGTGAATTTTGCCCACCAAGATGTAAACATTCCTTTAGCATTTGTTCCAGCCCAGTTGTTGCCCTAGAGTTGTGATGTGTCACATACAAACATGACAACTTGCAGTGATTGGCAAACAGCGTGGATGGATTGGTGCATCTCACTGTTCCTCCAGTTTCAGACCACCTATAGACAACACAGTAGTAAGCGTATCTAAGTGAAAAAGAAAAGAGATGAGGGAAGCACATGGGATCAGGTAGAAATGCCACCCCTTATTGACACCCTGATGCACAGGCTCAGGGATGAACTTAACAAGAGGACCAGGATGAACAAATTGTCCATTTTGCAGCTGACAGAGCTGATGTTCTTGTCCTTGAAAGAAATGCCACAGAGTGCTGGCAGCTGTCTTTCTTCTTCTAATCAGTTCCCAAACTCTTCTCCGACTTGCAACCCCCAGAGAATTTTTTATTGTAATTTATTTTTTTTTTCCTGCTGGCTTCCCCTTCTCTACTCCTTCATGGATTTTTGCCATTTGCCTCAACTCTGTCCCATGGAAAGCACTGAGGATACTTTAATGTGACAATGAATCATCACACTAAAATATCTGTCATGATGTTAGATTACTGTACAGAAAATAAAAGATTAACAACATATTTTCAGTGTTATTCATTTCCACTAAGGTGGTTCTGCCTTGAGAATTGTTTTTTTAGTGATAGGTTGGCAAAATTTGCAGGAATTTTTATGGACAGATAGTTTTACTTGTTCTAACATGTTCTAATGATGGCTTTTATTTGAATGGATTGCATTAAAGAAATTGAAAAAGTCTATATAGCTAAAGTAGATCTCAACTAGAAATTGTTGAACTCTAAATAAGAAGAGTAATAAGTGGGTTTTTTTAATTTATGCCTCCAGAAAAACCATCACGTTGGACAGGTAGAATGATGAAGCCTTAAGGTTGCATTATACATTGATCCATCAATAACATAAGCCCTGCTCTCCCTTCTCTTTCCCTCCCCTCTGCCTTTTTGGCTCATAGAAGACCTGACATGAAACAGAAGGATTACTGACTTTGCTGCAGTAATAAAAGTCAGAGAACCTTCTGATACTGTGTTTTCTAACCTGAGAGTGGATAAGTTATCTCATCCCCCACTCTCATTCTGTTCAGTCTCAACTTATGCAGGAAGAACTGAAATGCTTAAATTTCTATTATAGATTTCCCAAATGCCTGGGAAGCATTTAAAGGAAATTCTTATTTCACAGCCTTCTACACAAAGCCTTTGCTAACTTCTTTGTATGCATATATCACTGTATGTTCTTGTAGGAGGCTTACTGTTAGGTCAACAGTAATACAAGGAAAAGTGCTTCTTAGCCTTCTGCACTTATTCGTCATACTAGATCTTACATATTCACCAGACAAAGGACCTGCTCTTGCCTTGGAAGTTGTGCAGTCCATACCCACCAAAACCTGAAAAACTTGCTAAAAACTGCCTTTTTTTTTCTTGTCTCTCACTGTGGATTTTTTATGGTTCTGTTGACTACTAAAAGTTCAGTAGAATAACAATAGATTAATTATTATGAGGAAAACAGAAACAAGGTTGAATGTTTAATTCTTATACTCTGAAACCCACAAAAAGGTGGCTTTTATCTTTCTATCTTTCTAATTTGTACTCCATTTTTTTACTCGGTAGTGCCTATAATTGTGATAGCCAGTAAAATCTCCACTGAGCATTAGTAAATAGATAAATGACAATGTAAGAACTTTATGATGTGTTTCAACATTGTTAAAAATATATGTATCTATGGAAACTTGTTAAAACAAGAGACAAGATGTTGTTACAAGATGAAAGGTGAAATATAGTCCCTTCAGGCAAAAGCCTACATTTGCTTGGGTATAGATCAGACTGCACCAAAAGCAGTACCTGTTTGTGGTTTTTTTCTGGATAACCGTGATAGAGGTATTTGTCTAGTAAGGTAAGAGCTTTGCTTCAGTCCTGTGCAACAATAACCAATATTTCTTGCCTGATTTCATTTTTCTCTTGAATTCGTGCTATGAATGAGTGCCATAAATTGGTGCCATGGAAGTTGTAAGAAAATGTGTAGTGTTTGAAAGAATGGAGTTAAGGGAAGCATTGCACCCTGTCCTTTTCTTCCTATTTGACTCCCATTTTTAACTTTTCTCACAACACCAAAATTGGGAAAAAAAAAAAATTTCACTACAGTTAACCCTAAATCATTCCCATGTTCCAACTTAGACTAAATTCATTGCTTTACCCAATTATCCCATAATCTGGTCGTGTAATTTTTTGCCAATTTAATGTTATGTATGTAGAGGGTAAGAAGCGATGCATTATATTTCCTCATCAACATGGGAATTTTTTTTTCTATATTTCATATAATCTCCCAAGTTCAGGCAGTGTGTTTCTTCCATTTTTGTTATGGTCAGTATGGTAAATGGAAGCTATGGAAGCGCAGTGTCGTAAAATTAGAGGAACAACTCGAGTAACTGCTATGTAACATGGATACTGCAATGACGAATTGTATTCTGCAGTCAAGGTCTACTTCCTTTTAGTGGCCATTTGGGTTAATTTTCATCCCACATTAAAGGCAATGGCTTATCCATAATAATATCTGTAACTAGTTACAAACACACTGCAATAGCTTTACTGAGGCTGTAACACCTCTTTGTAGCAAACCCTGTGACAATAGCTAACATTGCTGGGTTAAGAACAGGCTGGAGGGCTGGGCCCAGAGAGTGGTGGAGAATGGTGCTGCATCCAGTTGGTGACTGGGCAGTAGTGGTGTCCCCCAGGGATCAGTGTTGGGCCCAGTCCTGTTTAATATCTTTACTGGTGGTGTGGATGAGGGGAATGAGTCCACCACCAGCAGGTTTTCAGACGACACAAAGTTGGGGGGCAGTGTCAGTCTGCTGGAGGGTAGGAGGGCTCTGTGGAGGAACATGGATGGGCTGAATAAATGGGATGAATCCAAGTAACAAGACCACATGCTGGGTCCTGCGCTTTGGCCACAACAACCCCCTGCATGGGGGGCACAGAGTGGCTGGAAAGCAACCAGGCAGAAAGGGACCTGGGAATTTGGATTGACAGGAAGCTGAACATGAGCCAGCAGTGTGCCCAGGTGGCTAAGAAGACCGATGACATCCTGGCCCGGATCAGGAACAGTGTGGCCAGCAGGAGCAGGGAAGTGATTCTGTATTCAGCACTGGTGAGGCCACACCTCGAGTACTGTGTCGAGTTCTGGGCCTCTCAGTTCAGGAAGGACATTGAGGTGCTGGAGCAGGTCCAGAGAAGGACAACAAGGCTGGTGAAGGGACTGGAGCACAGGCCCTTCATGAGGAACAGCTGAGGAAGCTGGGATTGTTCACCCTCGAAAAGAGGAGTCTCAGGGGAGACCTTATTTTTCTCTACAACTCCGTGACAGGAGGCTGTAGCCAGTGGGGGTCAGTCTCTCCTCCCGGACAACCAGCAGTAGGACAAGAGGCTGTCCTACTTATGTAGTCTTATGCTGTGCCAGGGGAGGCCTAGGTTAGATATTAGGAAGAAATTCTTTACAGAGTGATCAGACATTGGAATGGGCTGCCCAGGGAGGTGATGGATTCAGTGTCCCTGGTGGTATTTAAGAAGAGACTGAATGTGGCACTTAGTACCATGCCTGAGTTGACAGGGTGGTGTTTGATCATGGATTGGACTCCATAATCTCAGAGGTCTTTTCCAACCTGGTTGATTCTATGATTCTGTGATTGTTATGGCCTAAGCTAGACATGGAGTAGTGTATTCAAGAATACATACTGCAATGCTAGGGCTTATCTTTCCAAATTAGGTAATCCTTTACCTGACAAAAAGATCAGGAATGAATTTTGCTGTCTTCAGAACAGATTCAGATGTCCTACTTTTTTTGTCAGGGTACTGAAGGATCAGAATGAAGCAACGACTGGCTGATAAACTTGGTTTGCAATTTTGCAGCATGATTTATTGGTTGTCTGCCTGTCTGTATATATAATATTTGTTCGTCCAGGCATTTTAAGGTCTTCTGTCTTCTAGTGCATTCAGAATCCTAGTTCTAGCCTGAATATTACTGTCAGTAATCTTGCCCTCTGTTGCTATTTGTAGTTAATTAGGATAGACTTAACAGACTATTAACTCAGAATTTAAGAAGCAGGAGTTGTCTTAGTGTTGGCAGTTTGTATTTGCTGAGGAGGCTTGGCTTGGCCTCCCAAATATTCACCTAATTTCACTTAATTTATTTGCTTTCATTAATTTCTTGCATAATTCTGTGATCAACCATGTGGCCATTATTAACAGTAATTGGACACATAGCTGAATGCAAAAATTTTTATTAAGTTGAAGAGAGGAAAATTCTGATTTAGGCTCTTTTCAATTAACTTGACAGATACATAGATAGCACTAGATGGGTAGATTCAAAGAATAAAAAATACTGGCATAGACATAGTGTCATTACTTTTTCAAATTTGCATCTGATGAGGCGTTTTCAGATAAACAGACCTAATCATTCTCAATTTGATGCAGGGACACTTGTGTCTGAGCTTTTAGTTTTAAAAAAATACATGAAACAAACTGAAGAAACATGAAGGGGCTCATTAATAAAGGTACACCATTTAGATCAAGTCCATTGCTAATAATATTTTCCAGTAAAATGAGGGACTTGGGGCCTAGCTATTTTTCTTTGTCACTTTAGAGTGTAAATATAAGTATTTTTATAATACTCTGGAATACTAAATGTGTTCCTTTGAAAAATTGTGCAGCATACTTTGACAAAAGACATGTTTGGGTATTCACTACTGTCCTGATAGCCAAGGCATTGTGCCATGTGATACCACATTACATCATTACTGTAGACGGAGGGGTTCCGAACAAATTCTGCTAACGACCAATGTGATCAACAGTGTTCTGCTTTATTTACATAAGCTGCTCTTTTATACACTTCCAATACACCCTGGCTCGTTATCACTCTTAAGTTATTGGATCCATGAACTAAACATGCGTTACTAACACACTTTTAATTGGATTACTACAGATGTCCACACAGAGTGAAATCATTATTTACCTACTGGGACTCCTCCCTTATTTTGGCACAGGTTTCTCTTTGTTTCAGACCAGAAGGTCGTTATCAATATAGTTCAGCATTCCCACACTGTCTGTGGTTGGTTATGTTAAGGCTGGGCCTACAGAAATGCAGCATGGATTGCTCACCACAATCCTGTTCTCTCCACACATTACCAGGGTGGGGACCCTCTCTCTCACTTCTGGGAAGGGGAGACATCCCTTTCCAGTGGAATAAAAGCATGGCTTTCGAACCCATTGACCGTTGTTCTTTATCTCAGGGGTCTGTGGTGAGGATTTTTACATGTGAATCATCCTCTCTTTATGAATACTTTTGTTATTAATATTGTTGCTGTTACTGTTCATTTGCTTATCTCATTGCTGTTTCCAGTAATTTTTTTTTATGTCAACCCGTGATCTTTGCCTTTTGTACCTCCAGTTCTCCTCTCCAACCACCTGAGGTAGGGGGGGCAGAGGGTGGGGGAGAGGGGTATCAAGTGAGCAGCGATTTGGAAAGTGTTGGAGGGAGAACTAGATTGGAGAGTACCATTCCTAAACCATGACAATTACTCAGTTGTTTTACTCCTGTTACATGAAGAATAATATGTCTCCTTATGTTTTTACCAGGCCATTTAGCCTTCTCCAACTTTTTTCTAATGTACATTCTTTGGGCTTGGCATAAAATCCTTTTGCTTTGTTCAGAATCCTTATCATTAATAACATCTTTTTTTTTGTGAGAGAGGGAAATGCATCAGGAAGCAACATCATCTCTTCTGTCTTGTATATTGAATTTGTGTTTACACAGTTCAATCAGTCCAATATCTTGTTCTTTTCACAGCAGGTGTGCACATAAGCACATGCTTTCAGTGCTTTTCAGAGCAGTAACCAATAGTATTACCCCTTTATAGTCATATAATGTAGTTATATAAATTGATTGTTTCATTCAGCTCATCATTCTTAGGTTTACTTTTTTGTTCATAGACTCTGTGAGAAAAAGTAAATGGAACATTGATCATAGAGATTTAATCTTCATGGTTGATAATCATAATTTAATTTCTAAAATCCTATGCAATATGAAGCTTTTGAAATTAGCTGCAATTTATTCAAGCAAAGGGGTCATATAGCTAAAATCTGGCTAGGAAAACACCGGGCTATATCCAAAGGTAGGTGTGAAACAAAGATAATTAAAGATCTAAATCCTTTAAAGGAAGACCGATGGTGGGTTAGTTACTTTTATCATCATTACCATTTTTTTTAGTAGGTACAGTTGTATGGGATAGACAGCAGAACGTGATTGTCTGTCAGTATGTTACCCTGGTGGTCTTCCTGAATTTCTTGGCCCAGCCACCAATAAACTTTTAACATTTGACACACAGCTTAATATGTTCAGCCATATGCCAAGTTTCTGCAACCAAAACAGAGCATTATGTACAGTAAAAGGAAATAAATATCTAAAAGCATGATAAAAATACCCTTTACAGCTGTAAGACAATGATAAGCTTATTCTTTTCAGAAAGGAAAGATTTCTTATTTCAAGTTCAATAGTCTTTAATGTTTAGGACAAAAAAACACAAAAGGACAGCAGCCAAGTGATGAGAGGAGTTCTGTTTGGACAGACTACTAGGAATTATTTTGAAGACTGCCAAGTTTAATGTAATGAAATACATATAATACTGGAAGTGAAGCTCTGCCTTTCTGACACTGTATTAGTGACCATAAAAAAGAATGAGAAAAAAAGGACATATGGAGAGATGAACCACTTAGTCTTGATAAGCATCAAAAGTTCTAATTCTTCAACTACATTTTAAGACAAAACAGGAAAGAAATACTGTTTTTATGCCTTGAAAGTTCAGCAAGGAACTTTACTTTAGAAGGTACCTAAGAGTTTACTTTACAAACGAAAGAACAGGAAAGACAACAAAACAGGAACCCATGTTACTGATTCTGTCTGGGAAGATGAATTGAGACTATCAGAAATTATCAAGTTTTGCTGATAAAAAGAGGTCTCCATCTCACTCCTCTGTATCAAGCTTTTGATTCATGTGGGGTTTTGCCTTATACTTTTGATGGTGTTGGTCTTATTCTTACAGGATAACACATTGGCATGAAGAACCTGTACTCTGCTTCATTGTAGAGATACAGTAACCCAAATTTTAGCTTCCCAGTAACTGAGATAAAACATGATGAAAGTAGGGTTTGTTCATTTAAGACACATTATATACTCTTTACACAAATCTGTATAGCAGTCTTTGCGAACGGGAAAAACCTTTTGCATGGGGGTTTGCCATATGCCCATAGTCAATGAGAACAAGCACAATGAAATCAAACTGCAATGTCATTTTTAAAATATATTAAAAAGTAAAGTGCAACTGTACAAGTACGGAAGTACTTAATTAGAACACCTGTGTGAAGTAGCTTATTCAGTCAAGTAAGGTGTAAGTGCAGCTAATTTCCATTAAGGGAATGGGATTAATGAATGACTCTGAAGTCTCTTTGGATCATACTTTTCTCTGAGTCACTCCCATTTAAAAAAATTCTCCCCTTCAGGAGGAAATTCTCAACTGGAGAAATGTTGAACAGCTCAGAAAATGGAAGAAAATATTTTAATTGGAGAATTTTTTCTGCCATATTTATCTCTTAAAGATGAGGGTGAGAATTACAGTAATCCTTAGGTTTTATATATACTAAAATTGTGATTCTACATTACTGTACTTGTTACACATAGGTATATGTAAAACATAGGTATACATATACATAGCTATGTATATATATATGTGCATAGGTATAATAAGTATAATAATATAAATAGAGGAAACTTTCAAACCTAGTCAGTGGAGTTTGGGTCATCTCAGTGTTTTTCTGTTGCTTGAAGTTCATGTGCAAATAAAGCATTTGCTTTGAGAAACCACTGTAGTATTATTTGTAAGTTCAGAAAACTTGTAGACATAAGAATTGAAGGCAAGATAGGAATAAATACAAAATAATTGTTCTCTGAAACAGTACTGATAATAATAGCAAGAGAGCAAGTCACTGCCTTAATTTATTGACAGTAATCTCTTTTTTTTGTGCAATGCACTGGGAATATTTTGCATAGGGAAGATGTGAAGATAGTATTTACGCAGGCTTAGAGGTTTCAGTAGATTTTTTCTTTGTAGTGTTTTCTAAAATTCAATGTAGATTGAATTTTCCAGTAGTTCTTCATTGTGTGCAATATACACCAATCTAATCAAGACCAGATAACATCTGCCCTTCTGTCAGGCATTCTGGTGCTTTCACTGACTTAATTAGACAAGTGTGAGTGGTAACAGCAGTTGGGTTTTATAGGTTTCATGGCAGCTTCAGAGCTACATACAGCTGTAATACTTTCCTGGTAAAAAAGTACCATGTAAATATAAAGGGGAGCCTTTTAATGCTCTGATGAGCCACAGTAGAAGTATTTTCTGCATAACTTCAGTGGAAGAAAAGTTCTATACCTGAAGATATAGAAAACCAGATTTCCTTAGTTTTGGTTGGGTTTCTGTCATTAGACATTTCTGTTTCCAGTGACGACCCAGCCACCTGGGCAGTTTTCACTTAAAAAAGAACTGACAATAATAAAATTCTTCTCACCCTATGTAATAGTATGAGCATGCACCCTGTTCTCTTCAGAACTGGGAATTCAGTGCATGAAGGCATTCAGAGCCAGCTGTATATGTCCTATCTGTCCTTCTGTGCAAGGTGGGGTCTCTTGGAGCCATGATCTATATATTTGTTGTCAAGCATCCCAGATTTTAATATCTTATTGTGCAAACAAACAACACATGAAAATGTCCACATAGTTGTGGCTGTCTCTGCACCTGACCTTAAAAAAAATCCCTCTGGAGCCCATAGGAAGCATGCAGTTTCACCAAGCTGGTCTGTAGGCCAGTCCAAATTCTACATGGTTTGCATGAACTGAAACAAACAAATCAAGATGAATCTTAGCTTGTCCAAGTAACTAAGGTTTAACTGGTTTAACTGGAAGCTGATTCAGCCTTGTCTAGATTTTTGTGGAGACATTGAATGTCCTTGCACCAAAAATCTCAGTGTGATCTCTAAGACTGTGGATAGCCTGGGTTTTCAAATACCTTTTTATTACCTGAGTTAATAGGGTTGGCAATAGAGTGCCAGAAACACTGACACCACAGAATCATAAGACCTGTTGGGAAAGAAAGTGGAACAAATCAGGATTTTCACCCTTTGAGTACTAAGTATCTCCTACATTGTTCTTCTCATGCAATGTAGGTATAAATATTACAGAGAAGGTCAACAATGTAGAACATTTTTTATATGAAGAGATAGTTGTTCATGACCCTGAAAAAAAAAGTGAATGGGTTATGATCTAGACATGCTATAAAACTGAATGGTGTGAAGGCAAGGAGAGCATCATTATTTTCTGTTTCCCATAACACAAAAACAAAAAAAAATCAGATGGTATTGTTGGATAGGGTTTTTAGAATGATTGAAAGGTACTTATTCCCATGGTACATCATATACCTTAGTCCAATGTAGATACAGACTTTATGTTGAAAAAATAATCATTCTAATTATGTCCAGTGCAGACAGACAAAACTGTTGCTGTTTCCAAGCTCACCAGTTTTCCCAAAGTTCACATATTTTAGGCTTTATGGCCATGTTCATTTGGAATTGGTAGAAACACTGAATGTCTGTGTCTGCCTTTCTTCTTGACACAAATTATAAGTTGGGATTTTTTTAAAGTTTCCAGTTAAGGACAAAGTACAAATCTGAAATAACAACACTAGGAAGCAGAGCTCTTACAGTGAGATTTCATTTATTATTTTAAAGCAGCTGCTTTTCTGCTTCAGTGCTGCATGGTTGGATATGACAAGTGCTGGGTGGCTGACAGTCTTACCAGAAAACACATCCAACTTCAGCCAACAACTCTTGGGTGTGCAATAACAATTTCTTTGTGTATCTACTTGCCTCCTGGTAGGTAAGAATCGGATTAGAATACATTAAATTAATTTAGGTGATCACAGTGATCCATGTGAATCAGTTTGCTGGATTGTGCTTTCAGAATATCATGAGAAACAATGGACATTTCAGAGATGTAATATTTTCACCTGGATTTAACATCTTCCTTAGCCATGATCCATCATCAAACGGCATCTATCCATTTGATAGATTTTCATTTTTTAGGTTAAGAAATTCCTTAAATGTCATTCTGCTGTGTCTTACCAGTCTTCTCTTTTCAGTGAGGCAGCTTCTGTAAAGCCATCAGTTGCTATAAAAAAATAAGTATGGCTGTGATAAATCCCTTAAATTGTCACTGACTCCAAGAAAAGCAATATCCCTGCTCTTTTAATGTGGTCTGCCCTTGCCACTCAACACAGTCCCATCCTTTTAATAAATTTTAATTTAGTTTTTCATATCTATGAAATGCATGTTTAGAAAGTTCCCTTTGTTGGATCATATCTGTGTATTGACATATATGTATTTATGTATGTACATATATATATATATGCACAGATACATATGTATATGTTTGTCATGGATGTATTTATGTGTATATGTATTTAGGCCAAGCCTAATTTACACAGCTTTGTAAAGGTTTACACATAGCTGATATAAGCTAGAATAGCAATTGCAAATAACAAGTGCTCATTTGTGTTCGTGCAATGATAATTATGGTGAAGACCATATCATATATATATGTTAACCTTTTTTATAAACAAAGAGGAAAATGTGCCCTTTTTAAAGGAATCCAATTCTGGAATTATTTTTGATCACTAGCAGAATTTTCTGGGTTTGGAACATGGACTCTCTATGTATTCTAGCAGTACAATACTTGTTGTGGATGTATTTATAAATTACTTATGTGTTGGCTAATCTTCTGTATGTATTCATGGATCTTCATTGATACTGGTTTCATAATACAGGCCACTTGTTTTAGCATCCTAAGAACTCCACAAGCACTGATTGCAATACCCTTGTAGATGAGGGATGTCAAAAAGGAAATACAGAAACTTATTCACTGTGGTTACACAAAAGAGCTCAATTCTGTTACATGTTACTGGAAGTAATAAGGCTTCCAGCAGAAGCTTTGTGAATGTGTATGTGTCTGTTCAAAATATATTGGTTCCAAAATCAGGCTATCCTTGACTATCATGATTTGAAACTTCCATCTTTATTTAGGGCTATTGTGAATAAAGACCAAAGTGCAGTAATAGGTGCTAATATTTATAAAACAGAATATTAAACTTATTTCCATTACCTTCCTACTGTGAAGAAAGAAAGCACAACTTGAGTACCATGAAGAATTAAACTCATTTTGTCCTGTGGCTTGGTCTTGTTTAGAAATTCCTTTTAATTTTCAGATATTGAACACTTTTCATGTCTCTGCAAGCTAGACAAATACATCATTAACATCTCATTTTAGTACCTTAGAATAGAAACCATGAAGATGTATGTTTAAAGATTTTTTTTATCTTTTTTTTTTTTTTCTATAATCAACCAGGTACTGGACCAAGAATAGAACTAGAAGTTTTGATTCATTTTTCTATGAGATATTATACTGTTTCATGGTATTTTAGTGGGGTTTTTTTGGGACCATAGGGACAGTCAGGTTCTTTTGTTTCCTTTTGCAAATACAACTGGAAAAACAGGAAGTGTCAGGAATGTTATGCAATCTCATATGTTTATTCTAAAAATGTTTGTACTTTATTACAAACTAGCAGTAATTGAGCAGTCTAGTTTTACCTGATCCTACACTGAATGAAGTTATGGAAGCATGAAAATTGGCTGCACTTCCGTCATTCTTTTACTTCTGTTTGGATGTCCTATGAGGCATATTTCAAAACTCAATTCGATGCCCAGTCTATCAGCCCAAACCAGAGTTGAATGTGAGGAGATTGTTGGAGAACTGTGGGGGGTTATTTCTTCAGGTACAAACAAACGCTGGCAAAGCTGTTTGGTTACTTTTTAGCACATAGTTAAGCACGTTCAACACACTTGTTTACAGAAGTTTAGTGACTCGATATGTTCATGCATTTCCATAGCATGTAAAAGACTTTATAGGTCTTATTCATTTCATTCCAGACATGTCAATGCAATAGATCTAGTTAGAATAGGAAGAAATTAATTAGCATGTAATTAGAGATTGCTGGAAAGAACAAAATGCCTGACTGCTGTGTTGCAACTGACAAGTGTCCTTAATTCAGTGTGAAAATATTTATGCAAGGTTATCCTTCAGCTTTGCATTTGAATTTGGGTTTCGGCTTGAGGTCTTCCTTGTCATGGGCTTCCTTTGCTTCTATATAACATTTTTGCTTAAAGACCTCCAAATGCTCAGTATTCCTGAGCCTATATTTCTTTTATAGAAATAAACAGTTTTTGTCAAAAGCTGTTATTGGTCATTGCTAGCAGATCATAAAAGAATTTATTATGAAAAAGCCCTAAAAATGAAAGTTGTCTTCCAGCTTCACATTAAAGGACACAATGAGTACATTTAAACAGAAATTAACAAAACACACACATTCTGTGTGTGTAAGACCTGGAGTTTTCACTCTGGAGGCTGAGCATAACCAGAGTGCAAAACTAGCTACTTTATACTTGTCCCTATAATTTCTGACCTGGGTTGATAGGTAAGTGTTTTAGATATGGCAAGCACAATGACAAACTTTTTTGACAAATTACAACAGGTCACACTGAGAAAGGGTGTCATTAATACTTTTGTAGTTTTATTTCTGTAGCACTAAACGCATTATTTTGACTTTATGTCAGGTGCATAGTGTGCTGCAAAAATTTGGGGGTTTGCCTGGAGTTGTTCAATTTCTGCCCCCCCCAACAAAAAACCCCAAAAAAACAACACACCCTGCCATTCCTGCCAAAAAATGACTAATCTCCTCAGAACTGATCCTATTGAGGGGTCATGCAGAGGTACAGTTTGATTCATGGCCTCCCACATGCCTCCTAAGGTGCAGATAGCCTGCTCCTCATCTGACACATTGTTTTGAAGAAAGTGTGTCGCAATACTTCCAGCTTTATTGTCTGTTTGAATAACAGAAAAGCTGAGAATTTTAGTTCATTCTTGTGAAATCAAAACATTAAAGTTCTTGAATTGTAAAGTTCCAGAAGAGAAACATAAAGTGAGAAAATGAACATAACTCTTCTTTCTCAGTTTCTTTCACATCCTTGAAATGCATTTTGACTGCATCACTCAAAGGCAACAACTCACCAAGCAGCAGCTCACCTTCTGGTCCCTCAGAGAAAAACCTATTATTATAGTGTCGGATTAGGGCTAGTGAATTTTACTGTCCTCCTCCTCCTCCCATTTGGTCTTGAGCAGCTGCACATGACAGTACAGCATTACTCCTCTAGTTCCAATTACCTTAAATTTGTCTTTTTTAAAATAAATTAGTTTCATGATTTTTTCATCAAGCTGATTTGTTCTCCTCCATCTTTTATTCCACACTGCTACAGACAGTTTGATTTTCGGTCCAAGACTGATGCAAGGTAAATCACCAGGCCTGAGCAGTAAGTATTCAAAATGCCTAGTATACTTTATGGATTGTAGCACTGCAGAAAATTCAGGATGATGAGGATCTCCAGAGGTCTCTGGTCCAGCACTGCCCAGGGCAGGCTCAGCTGTGGGTCAGGCCAAATTGCTGGGGGCTTTATTCTGTGGCAGCTGGAACTTTTCTGCATGCCTAGGACAGGGCTGCCCTTTGTTCCTGCCCTGGTTACCTGAGGGGCCCATTGACCTCTTCATCCCACAGTCTGTACAAAAGGCCTGCCCACACACATATGGACTTGTCTGCTCCCCCAATTTGGTGTCACCTGCAAACCTGAAGGTGCGCTTCACCAGTCATGGGTAGAGATGTTAAACAGAACAAACAACAGGGCAGACCCTGTGAGACCCCACAGGACACCAGCATCCAGGCAGATATGGTGTAGTGGCCATCATCTCTGAGGCCAACAACCCAACCCATATTTCCCCTGCTGTGGGGCACCCACCTCATCCTCATCATGGCTTGGCTTCGCGAACGAAGATTTCGAAGGGCTCTACCCGCGCTTGCTGCAGGTTCACTGATGGCTGAAAAGGCCAATGCACGACAGACAAGTCCGGTTGCAGAAGGGACAAGAGAAAGATTCCCCAGGCGGCAACAACTGGACGCGATTCTTTCTGAGTTGTCTTTTCTCCTCGAGAGTGATCTTGCGTGAGTTCTCAAAGGAGGCAGTAGCGTTATAGGTGGTTTTTCTCCAGGCCTCCCAACTGGAGGCCAGAGCAGACCAATGATGATGGTCAATATGGCCAAGGCTGAGATGTTGTTTCAGGGAGTCCTTGTATCTCCTTTTCGGGGCTCCTCTCTTGCGGCAGCCGGTGGTGAGTTCACCGTAGAGCACAATCTTAGGGAGACAGTGGTCCTTCATCCTGGAGACGTGCCCTGCCCAACGCAGCTGTGTTCTCAGCAGCATGGCCTCGATACTTGTGACTGCTGCCTGTTCAAGAACAGACGTATTGGTCATATAGTCCACCCAGTGGATGTTGAGGATTTTACAGAGGCAGCATTGATGGAAACGTTCTAGGAGTCGCAGGGGTGGTGGTAAATGACCCAAGACTCAGACCCGTACAAAAGAGCAGACAGTACGATGGCTCTGTAAACACTGATCTTCGTACTTTTCTTCAGGTGTTTATTTTGCCAAACTCTTTTATGGAGTCTACCAAAAGCACTGTATGCCTTTGCCAGCCTGTTGTGAATTTCTTTGTTGATCTTACCATCTGAGGAGATGATGCTTCCCAGGTAATTAAATTGCTGGGCTGGCTGCACCCACCTACAGCTCGGCTATAGGGACACTGTGGGAAAGTGCTGGAAGCCTTGCTGAAGTTAACCTAAATAGCCCGTGCTTTCCATGTGTCCACAAATTCAGTCTGTTTATCACAGAAGGTAACCAGATGATTCAGGCATGAGTCACTTTTGGTTAAACCATCACAACAGTTCCCCATCACCTTCTTCTCCCTCATGTTCAGAAATGTGCCCCTCCATAATTTTCCCAGGGACCAAAGTAAAGCTTGTAGCGTGATCCATCATTGTCTTTCTCTCTGTGGACAGAGTTCTCCACAGTCTCCAGGACTTTTCTTGTTGAAGAATGGCCTTGCAAGCACACCAGCCAGCTTTCTTGGCACAGCTAGGTGCAGCCCATGAGCTTACTGAGAGCTCACAAATAATTCTGGACTCATCCTCCTCTGATTATCCTCCTGTGGTCATCCTCCTTGCTCTTGAATCTCATCCTTACGTACAGAGAGATACTTTGTTAATGAATACGAAGACAAAAGACATTCCCTTGTTAAGCCAGGCTCACGTGCCATTGTGTGGTAGCCCTATGCATTTGGGCTGTTCCGTCACAATGAGAATGAACTTCATGTCTTCCTCTTCCCTGTCTACCTGTACTATAGGGGTTTTACTCATTCACTGGTTACTTCAGTTTGAGCTTTCCCTCTAGATGTTAGTCACTGTGGGTTTTTTCCCACCCTGGGGTGGGAGCCCTGACACCGTGCAATACTGTTCCTGGGGTCTCTTTTACTCCCATTTTGCAGCACCCTTTTCTTTTCACTCTATCCATCATTTCTTTACTAGTCTCTAGGTTGTCATCTGTCTTCCCTATTATTTCTGTTTAAAAGATTTCACAGTGTGATTTAATCTTTTCACAGAAATCATATGTTCCACATTATTAACACCAAGGAGAGATTTGGGTTTTATACAGTTTCCTCCCTCCTACTGGGAGACTGCCAGAGATGTTGTTCCCTGCCTGAAGTCTTGTTTATGGCTTCTGAAGTCATGATGCCACCCTGTGTACAGCAGCAATATTTAGAATTTTAGAACAGATGTAAACTCGGTAGAGGAGGAAAGACTGTGAATAGTTGTTTATAGCCAATAAAGCCCGGCAATCATTTCCTGAAAACCTTCTGATTCTGTCATATTTTTGTGATTACAGTTTTGAAACTCAACCTTTCATTACTGTGTGAATTTTTAATAGGTTTTCTAGAGGTTTGTATTTATAATATCCTGTCTGGAAGTCTGTTTTCATAGTTTAAGCTTTTTAAATTTCTTTACTTCTTTTTTTCCTGCTGAAATGGAATATTTATATGTATAAGTTCTTATTAAGAAGTGACATGAATAAATTTAACCACATATGCATAATTTTAAGGGCTTTGTAATTTAAAGTGTGGTCATTGCCATGATATTCTCATTTTTTTCCATATATAGATCCATGCACAGGATTTCCTTCCGTATATAGAAAATCTCATGAATGGGGTTATTGAGTTAATTCTCAGTTTGCTGCCAAAGTCAGGACTAAAGTTTTAGTTTTGAAATTACATTTACAGGAATTCAATGCCAAGTCTTATCACTAAAAATTTCCAATTTCTTGGGATGTCAGACAATGTTTTAGCTAAATCCCCTGCCTTACTCAAAGAATGTCAATAGAAGGTGTTCTAGTGTTCCAGCTGCCCTTTACAAAATCAGCTGGTTCTGCATACGTATGTCTTAGATCAGCAACTTTAGAAAATCTTGAACATTTCAGACTTCAGTCAGGTGGTCATTCTCACTAGGAAGTTAGACAATTACTATATCAAAACTCCTGCTTCATAACTTGTGGAACCACAGTGGATTTTGGTGGTAACAAAGTGTTTTGAATGAAAATTTGTGTTGTTTTACAGCCAGTCCCTTTTTTTTTTTTTTTTTAATTTTTATTTTTCTTTCTGACTTTGACATTACAGTTGCAGTAAAGGTTCGGGGGGAAAGATTTCTAGCTTCCATTTTAGATTTTACCTGTAACATCTTCAGCTAAGTCAGGAAGCTCTCTAAGTGTTAAATCACTTACAGTGCAGATTATACTCAAAATGTTGGAATCAACTTCCAGCTGAAGTAATCACATCAAGTGATTTCAGCAAAGAACGTGCTTTTGTGAGTTCATGGGTTTTAGCTCAGCCTCCATGCTGTCTTACTGACTACAGAAATTTTCACCTGCATTCATGCACACTCATAGCTACAGAAAAGACCTGTTTAAAAGCCATTTGTGACCTGAAAAGTTTAAGAGTCCTAATGTGAAATTCGAGGGACTGTGTTCCTGCCTGTAAGAAGAGGATAAATACTCGGCACTCGAAGACTAAGATGAATATGTTTGAAATTTGTGCAAGGTTGTTGATTCTGAATAAGGTCTGCAGAGTGGTTCAAATATATATATATATATATATATATATATATGTATGTATGTATGTATGTATAAATATTAGTAGTTTCTGTTACCAAATGAAAAAAATAGCAAGAATTAATTCCAGTTCTAATAGTGTGCTGTTTGTTGTCAATTGTTTCATGAATGGAGTAGCTTATTTCAGGCAATAAATTGCTCCCACACTCTTTGTTATACTCCAGGTGTCCTGTACTCCAGCATGTTTTTATGGTCCCTAAAGAATTATGATATATTTCTGTTACTTAACTGAATGAATACGGCAGCTCCTTGAATCATGCTGCCTGTGCGAATTACGAATTGAGAACTTCCCTTCTGCTGCATTTGCAGGAAATCATTCCTGTGAGCAAACAGAAATCTGCAGAAAGTGATTACAACTAATATGAAAACAATGAGACTTATTGAATAATAAGAATAATTTAAATAATTGAAAATTTTTAGTCTTTGCTCCCTGTGCCTTCCTGTGGAATGTGAGATTTATTTATTTAACCTCAGAAGAATGTAAGGATTTATTTGTGTAATGTCTGCTAGTGCTGTAACCACTAGTGCTAATAGTTGTTATTGTGTTAGATGGGTTGGTTGAGTTTTCCCTTTCTACAAGCTATTGTAAGTTGTGGCACAGTCATCTTCTAGCTCTTCCATTTTATCCTTTTGACCTCCATATAATTAGATGGTCTAGAGAACTTACATGAAAAATTACACCCATGCTGAGTGTATAGAACAATGATGTGTTAGATTATAACACTGCAGTTATGTGAAATGGAGCAAGGCAGTTTAGCTGCAGAAGGGGGCAATCCCTTTACAGGCTTTCCTACCTTAATGTTGCCTTTCCAAAGCTACCTATTCTGGGAGCTTACCTCCTGCAACTTCCAATTGCCATTGATTTTCTGGCTCTGCTCCTCATCAGACCCCTCCATGGGCTGACACAGTTTACTAATCTATTAGAAAACTAACTCAGCTGACCTTCTCAAGAGAGTTTATTCACCAGACATATTAAAAGGGATCTTCAGTTGAAGGAAGGTTGGTGGCACGAATGCACAGCCATGAACACTAGGAAGCAGGAAAGGAAGAAAGCGGAGGAAGCGGAAATGTATCCTTTCCCATGCAAGTAGCTGTGAGCTGGCAAACAACTGCTGATGAGCAATGTGGATTGGGGCAACCTGCTGCACCAGGGCTATGCCTCCTTCAGTCATTACAAAGTGACTTTGCATGGTGACATGCAAATCAGTATTTAAATTTTATGTCGTACCAGGACCCAGTACCTGTGTTTTGATGTAAAATTATATCAGCCAGACTAGAATAACGTGATTCCCTCTTAACACCTGTATGCATTCTGTACGTCAAGTGTCAGACAAGATTTCCAGTGCTCCTCTTGGTGTGTGCTTATTTCAATCCCAGGGAGAGCTGAGATTATACATTCTACTGCAACATAATGAAGCAGTGAGGACTGAGGCAAAAAAACTAGGTTACATTGTGATTTATATCTCTGTCAGCCCAGTCTTGGTGCATCCGCTTGAGACAGCGATCACAAAAGGCACATTTTTCAGATGCTGCAGTACACATTTAGGACTGACATCACGTCACCTTTATTTTCCTTGTAGATAATTCTTTCTGAGGGGATAACTGTAATCTAAGTGCATCTCATTTCTTCTGTTTTGCTGGTCATTCTCCTGTGCACTGTTTCTTCTTTCTCTCTATGACCTTCCTGTTCATGGTGTTCTGCAAAGTGAGGAAACAGCATGACTCTGCTTTATGTTCCACAGGGAATATATATATTTTCTTTTTCTTGTAAAAACCTTTTCTTACTCAAAATAACTACCTTTCATTATTTATAATTTGTGGTAAATGCATAAAGCGCTTCATAAAACAAGGATAAGGCAAAATCTTTGCACTCCAAAGAGCACTATTTTATGATCTCCAACAAGCTACAGAAAATAAACAAAGGTTTCTAGGAGTCTACAGCTGTATTCCTGCAGCAGTAAGATTATTGTGAGCTTTGCCATTAATTTAAATGAATCAAAAATTAGCTCCTAAAGACTTCTTAGGATGGAACTCAGAGGAGTTGAAGTAAAGTTTTGTTTCTTGTGGTTTTCTTAGGAATTGTGTAACAGGATTGCTTGTGAGCTAAAATAAATAAGGGATGTTAGCGTTTTGGCAGACTAGGCTAGTTTCACCAAAAGTAGCCTGTATAACTTCAGGTGAATTAAAGTCTGCAGTCAGTCCTTTAAAGTTAACTTGATACCATGTTTCTGCTAGGCGTAAGTTGTCAGTATTTTTGTCAATCAGTCTTAAAAGCTGGCTCCCCAGGGAAGTGATCACAGTAGTAAACCTGACAGATTTCAAGAAGCATTTAGATGAAGCTCTCAGGCATATAGTGTGACTCTTGGGGACGGTCCTGTGCAGGGCTAAGAGTTGGACTTAATGATCCTTGTGGATCATCATCAGACTAACCCTTCTAACTTGGCATAGTCTGTGATTCTGTGATAACATTTGCTTCAAGGACACAGTGGGATCAAGTTTGCAGATGACACCAAGCTGTGTCATGGTCAACACACTGGAGGGAACGGATGCCATCCAGAAGAACCCTGACAAACTTGAGGAGGGACCCTGTACAAACCCCTTGATGTTCAACAAGGCCAAGTGCAAAGTCTTGCATCTGGGTCAGGGCAACCCCCAGTATCAGTACAGGTTGAGCGATGAAAAGACTGAGAGCAGTGCTGCTGAGAAGGGATACTGGTGAATGCAAAATTGGACATGACTAATCAAAGTGCACTTGCAGTCCAGAAAGCCTTGCACTGCATCAAAAGCAGCATAGCCAGCAGGTCAGGAAGATGATTCCACTCTGGTGAGACCCCACTCGGACTCCATCTCTGGTGTCCCTAACACAAGAAAGATGTGAAGCTGTTGGAGCAGGTCCAGTGGAGGATCATGAAAATGATCAGAGGGATGGGGCACCTCTTCTATGAGAACAGCCTGAGAGAGTTGAGCCTGGAGAAGAGAAGGCTCTGGGAAAATCTCATTTCAGTCTTTCAGTACTTAAAGGCAGTCTGTAGGAAAGATGGAGAGGGACTTTTTACTAAGGTCCCTAGTGACAGGACAAGGGACAATGGTTTTAAACAGAAAGAGGGTAGATTTAGATTGAAAGCAAGAAAGAATTTTTTTTACAAGGGAGGTGAAACACTGGCATAGGGGCATAGGCTACCCAGAGAACTTGTTGATGCCCCTTCAAGGTCAGGCTGGATGGAGCTTTGAGCAACTTGATCTAGTAAAAGATCCACCATGACAGGTGGTTTGGAATAGATGATCTTGGAAGTTGGATCCCTTCCAATCCCCACCATTCTATGATTCTGTGGTACTTTCCTGTAGAGAGAAAGATGGTAGTGCAGCTAATTAATTTCCTGACTTGCAATAATCTTTACTTACTTACAGATTTTCAAATCTGGCTTTACATTAAGATCTGATTTAGGTGCGGCCAACCTGGTAGTATGAATATACTCTGTTGACTTCTCCTTTCACTCACTCACAAGCTTCTCCCTCACTGCTCTTCATACCCATATTTTCCATTTCTTCAATGCCACAACTGCTAGGATTTTTGTCCTAGAATGTGTGGACCTATGGGTGTTTGTCTGTACTCTCTTTAGGCCTCAGTAACTTCTTAAGTCTTTTGAAACAAAAGAGTCCCTAGAAGGTGCAAATGACACTGATTGGAAAGGAACTGTGAATGAAAAATTGATCACCGTAAATCTCACTGTTTTTTGCACAGAAAGTAATATCTCAAATTCTTCATTTTTGAACACAAAAAACCCCAAGTAAATCCACTCTATAGGTTAACTCCAGCCTGTTTTGAGTATATTTATTTGTTCACTGCAATAAATACTGCAGTTCTGATACAAAATCCGTTAAGTAGCTGGCAACCATTGTATGCAAACCCATGTTTTGTAGAGAATGATATCAAATAATGTTTATCATGACAATAAATAAGCTTATTTGAAAAATTTTAGAAAGAAACGGAGTCTCTCAGTTCTTTTTGCAAGCACACTGAATTTGAGGTGGTTTTAATTTTTTCCCTTTTTTTTTTTTTTTTGCTTCACAGAAAAATGTTTTCAGAAAGGTTTCTTTATTTTGTTATATAATAGGCTTTCAAGCATGATTGGAATTCTGCACAGCATCATAGTTCTGATTTGCATGTCCTCTTAGAGACATTATTCAACTGTAAATTAATTATGGAAAATAATTAGACTCTATAATTAAGATTTGGCAAAAGTCAGTAAGACTATCTTCTATTGTATTTTAGAATATTTTCTATATTGAATGAATATCCTTGAAAAAAAGAGGGTTATATGTTTTTATGCCTCAATTTCTGAGTCATTCATCTGCTTCTAAATAAGCTGATGAAGTCTCTAGTTACATTGTGACTCTGGAAAATATGACCTTCACTGAAAAGGAGTCATTCCTTACCTAAATGTTCTGCTTGCTATCACTTTTGATACAAATCAGCAATAGAACAGCAACAGCGCTTCTTGTTAGGCTTTATTAGCAATGGAAAGATACTCTTAACTGTGGAGTGCCAATCATTGAGTTTCAGCTCATTTCTGATTCTTCTAGGCAAAGTGGAGAAGCCAACCACAGTTGCTAGCCTTGATAACAATTTAAAAATATGTCACAAAGAGAGTGCCTGTGTTTTACCCAAATCATTTCGAGCTGATAAATCCATGTTTATTTGTCATAGGGAAAATAATGCATAATGATATTTTGTTAAATTAATTATTATTTTGTTTTAAATACAGATGTCTGAAACACACTGACAGTATTATTAGCTTTTCAGACATAGTGACAGAAAATACAGCAGCAGCATAAACCCACTTATTTTTACTTATGCAAAAGTTAAGCAGATGGCTGAGCTTCTTTGTGATGGTTATGTGCTTTCTGGTTTTGACACTGAGCAGTGATACAACACACATAAGGCATAGATGTACCACCCTGCATTTTCACTCTATGGATGATAAGCAATGTGTGCATAAAAAATATTAATAAAATACTGTTCTTAGTAAAATAGTTATTTATTGCTATTTAGTCATAAAACTTAAATGCATTATTAAAAGTCTTTTGTACTCTTTTTTTTTTTTTTTTTTTTTTTTTTTAACAGGAAACTGGACAAACAAAACCAATGTTTTTAGCCTCCTAATTCATTTGCATTAAAAAATACCAGTTAGCCGTTCTTTACCTAAAATTTTGCTTGTGATTCAAGTTTATCGTGAATGCTAAATGTGGTTAGCCTTCTGTATGGTCTTTACATAGATTCAAATGTTGTTTCTAAGTATTCAGATATGAAAAATGTGGAGAATACTAGCCTGTTCCTCCCAAAATTTTCCAAATATGTAAAACCGCTAAGGATTCTTTGCAGGCAAAGGAGGCAAAAAATTAGTTTTTCAATGTTTCTTGAAATAGCTATAACAAGTTATTTCTTCCAGGGTTATGCCTGCATGCTTTGCGGCAACAGTTGAAATCCATAAAAATATTTTTAAAGGCAATCACTACTTTTGTGTCCTAACTGCAACCACCAAACTCTTCCTTAGGCAATGTTTCCTTCTGCTCTCCAAAAGCCACAATATCCAGATGCTCTTAAAATGAAAATCTTGTTTACACACCAGTTCCTGCTTCCAGTTGTTATTTTTCTAAGGCATTCTAAGGAATGAACCCTCTTAAATATCACCTAGTTCATTTACTTTTATAGGAAAGAAATCAAATGGACAAGTTAAAATGGAATATTAATTTGGAATACCATCTGCTATATCTTATATTAAAATGCCTTATTCTGTGCCTAGTGTTGCAAACATTTATTTTAGACTGCTCACTTCATTCCAGAAAAAAATGCCTTAAATCATTGGAAGCAAATATTCACATGATTTGAAGGAAGTTTAGCAAAGCCAAATGGCATGAAGAAATTGATATGTGCAGATCGAGGAAATCATATCACTTAGGGAATTATAATTCTTAATTTTATTAAACCTAATATTAACCTTTTTTTCTATTTAAAAATTTTGATTGTGATTACCAAGTCATGTCACCTAACATATTTTTTTCAAAATTCAGTCTGTGCAGTTATATACTGAAAAATATGCACTTCTGTTGTGAACATTTGGAAATGTTAATCCTTTTCCAAAGACATGGTTGGGGATTTTTTAATAGAGCATAATTTTTGTCAAATCAGAGTTATCCTTTCTTGAAAAAAATTAAAATATGTCAATCCATTATTATTCTGAGCTCTCCATGCTAAAATTTAAATTAAATACTTATTAAATTATTTTAATTGGAATCCAAATGCTTTAATTCACTGAATTAAAATGAACATTTCTTTTTACTTAACCAAAGTGTTAGTTTCTATTTCCCACCATGAAGGCAATCAAATTCTGATTTGGTTGCATTCCAGAAGTGAATAGATTACTTTTTGGATTACACTTGCCTTTAGACAAATTTGTTTCATTATAGGAGTTAAATAGCTCTTAGTACCTAATGGAGGACACTCAAATGTTTTGCCCACTGAAAAGAATGGGAAAAAAGATCAATACAACACTGAGAACACCGTACAGATTTTAAAGAAAAAAGATTTCATTTTAATTTAGCCCTGGCAGCTGATGTTGATGACCTGAAAGGAAACATACTTTTTTGGTAAAAGTTTCATCTTTTTGTACGATAAAGGCGTAATCAAACTGCCTAATAGATATTTTTGGCACTTTTTATTTTATTTATTTGCACCATTTGCAGTTAAAAAATAACTTCTTCAGTTCTACTGTAAACTGCCATAGAGTTCACTCTGTTTTTCTGAGTTAGTGATAAATTTATATGAGACTGTCACCTGCTTACTAACATTTTTTTAATAGCTCGTGGCTATCCACTGCATTTTTCTTTTCTCCCATAATTTTGGAATAAAGCTGACACTGTAGCTATAGACTCGCAGCCCATCAAGCTTCATATTTCAACAACCAGATTAAAAATTATAGTAAGTGTCAATCTCTATAGTATCACAGGGCCGATAACACTCAACCTTTTTTCTGTACCAATTGCTGTCTGCACATCTGTCTCAGATTGTAATCTGAATTTCATAGCCTTCTTTCTGAAGTCAGAGAAAGTGCTTGTGGATTTGGTGTAGTGATCGTGTTTCCAATAGGCTTGAAAACTACTGTCTTTTCCAGACCTGTTCTGGGAGTCTACTTAATCTGTAAGTTCAAAAGGACTTTGAGCAATTATAAAAAAGACTATAATTACTAAGAACTTGCTGAAAATAAGGGGAAAATAGTTCACAAGTAGAAATTATGTTAGCATTTAAAAAAAAAATTGAAGGAGTCTTAGATTAGCATGGAATAGAAATTCCAACATTTCATTTTAGTATCTGAGTCCAACAGAATTAAACTCATGTTCATGCCGTGTTACACTAAAGGTAATGAACATAAACTGAAAACTCAAGGAACCCGCAGTGTGCACTGCAGAGATGATCAAAACTGTGCCAGTTTTGAACCTGTGCCAGTCTCTTGCAGGAAAGTGAGGAGTGTTCATATCATAAACACCATGGAATTTGCAGGAACTGTATTATTGTAAATACAGAGATGTCATATGAATGGAATCTCTACATATCCCAAGCAGAAAATATATTCCCTAAGACAGCACCTGGAACACTGGTAAGTGGTAGAAATTCCAGTGGAAATAGCTCCAAGCCAGTATACCTGTAGTAACAAATCACTCACCTGGTTAAGTGACTCTGCCTGAAACCTTCCCATCCTTGTGTCAGGATTCTCGTGTCTTCTTTATCTGGCAGGACAGTGGAAAACATCTGCATCCAAAGTGACCGCTGTGAGTTTTTGAGTAGAGGAAAAATGCAACTATCTTGTTCCCAAACAGAGTTCGCTCCTCAGACAATATGAAAAACCTTCAGTTTGTCAAGAAGGGTGATGTGCATATATTTAGAAGTCATGGAGAAAGATTTTATTATCTGCTTTGGAAGTATTTATAGGGAGAGCTTTGAACCTGTATGGTGATAAGAAGAGGGTTTGTAAAAGCCATTCAGGGAAATGAGTTCAATTTGTTTGGGCAATTACAGTTAATTCTTTGAAATAATGTGCTTTAAATAGGCTCAATATGTTTTCTGAATCTCTGAAATTATGAACAATAATTGGAAAAATAAATCACTAGTTCAGATGTTGTCAGTGGTGTTAGGTCAATTTTCTTTATTTCCTTGGAGTATTTATCAGCTGAGTTAAAACATTTTATATTTCACCCAAAATATCAGCTCTGCATCTCAGTAGTATCTCAAATAACATTTAGGTGGAATATATCTCTAATTCCTAGTATGTTGGCTCAAACTACACACACTGTACTCACAAGCGCAGGCTACTTTAAGTGCGTATTTTATCTTTCTGTTTCGTATGCCCAGATGGTATTCTGTTTGCTTTGGGGTAAATTCATGAAATGAAGCATCTGGAGTTTAGAGTGTTTTGATTTGCTTCACTAGCTTCACCAAGCTCTGACTATATTACAGAATATTTGCTGTTTAGAGCTCTTACCCTGAAAGTAATGTTGCCAAAGGGTAAGGAAATCATCAATGTGTTGGTACTCTTTTCCAGATTACAATTCTGCTAAAATTACTGCAAATCTTAAAATCAAGAGCGCAGTTTACCAGTCTGAAGATGAATGTCATGTGTCTTATAAACACAGTCCCCTAAAATGAAACAGGTCTTCACTTCAATCACCTATTGAGTTACAACTGCAAGGTCAAACAACATTTTGCTTACTGTAAGAACATTCGTAAAAAATTGATTTAGTTATAGTGTTCTCTTTTATATTTCAAAAAGATATGAATTACATTGGAGATAAATTAGAGTTGTAAAATGTAGTCGCTCTTATGTGTGCATGCTGGAGATTTATGTTATAGGTGTAACTTTTTCAGTTCAGGCTCTTGTTTCTGTATATGAGTATGAATAGGGATAAATCCTTGGTATGGAAGAGAAGGAGGAAATCTCAGAGACAACTCAATTTTGTTTCAGAGTAAGCTAGAGAAGCATAAACTAAGAAATTCCTTCATTAGTTCTTCTTCCTTTAGTAATCCCCATGAATTTTAGCAGCACTTGTTAAGCCATACCGCTGGAACTGAAACTGCTCTGTATATCCGTAGTTGAAGAAAATAGCATATTTCTTATCTTTTGCAAGCATAGAAATGTTGCAGTGCAACTTTGAGTAACAAAAGATTAAACATGCTTACTCACCAAGGCTAACACCGTACCTTAACTCAAGGATTTGTTGTCTCATGCTGATTGTTGCAACTAGGTATTAGAACTGATTTTAGGTGATGTTGAAATTAAGCTTTTTTTTTTTTTTCTGTTGTGAACTTATCCTTAAGTTCTTGCAGTAAGTTATCCTTGGTTTTGAATGGCCAAAACCAAAATATTAATTTTTCCACAAAAAATTAGCATTATGTCTTGGAAAGCAATGTTTCTATTGCAAATAATAGAGGCAAAAGAAGAGGGGCGGGAGGCACCTGAAAAACAAAGATTATGCCCAGCTACAGAAAATACAAGACTACTATTAAAATTATTCTCAAACAAGTTCATGTTTTTCATACCTGTTCTCGTAATTTCTCATTTCTTCCTGTTCCAGCACGTACCTGATTGAAATGGGAAACATTCCTGAAAAAAAAGGGCTTATTTGTTCACTTTGTCACAACAAATAATTTTTGCTGAACCAGCAAAGAAAGATCATAAAATGGGCTGTTGCAACAGGCTATTGTTACATTATGTAACTTCACTAATTCCTTTTTTTCTGTTAAAGAGTGATTTCTTTGAACTAACTATCATGCAACAAAATAAAACCGTCTGTTAAACTTCGTGCAATTGAAACTTAAGTTAACAGTGATAGTTCAGTGTTAAATGGTGCAAGTGGGTATTGAGCATTCTAGATGTTTGGGTTGTGTTTTTCCCACTCAGTGTGACATGTTTGAGCTGTGTCTCTAGCTCTAACAATTTTGAGTTGTTATCTAATGTAGTTTTATCAAGTCTTGATTCATAAAAGACTGTGTGTCTTCCCACTACCCATGATAAAATGACATGATTTCTGATAAGAGATTGATGTAATAATTTCAGCTATTGTAACCACTTATTCCTAAAGGTCTCCAAAATTTTACACAAAATTAAGAGTGGTTCTGAGAACATTGGTCACTGTGGAGTGTTCCTCAACTGTAAGAGGACACATCTGACGTGTTTTGGTGTTACAGATTATTGGAAGTGAGTTGATAATTTCATTTTAAGAAATATTCAGAATATTTGTCTGTCCTTAGAGAATTCTTAATAGCTGATGTGTAACACACCAAACAGTGTTTCATCCACCATGCAAGGAGCTGGGATGGGATGGGTGACAGATGAGTAGGAGGCATATATCTATACTAGTTACCTTTATGTTTGGAATAGCAAAGATTAAAATAAAAACCTAGAGATTT